>AP025054.1:28689861-29092974 GCA_036186865.1 Eustoma russellianum | reverse complement strand
CAATCGATCTTCTGAACCGGCAGTCCCAACGCCTGTAGCTGTTTCTTCGTCGAAAAAAACTGTCGACCATCGTGTTCCCTTCGGGAAGAGATTCCCTCATCAGCTGACACATCCTATCGTACAATCTATCCGTCATGCGGTGCTCCGTCTTCATGTTCGTCATCCGACCGATCATGGACATCTGTGTGTGACTGCCGCAACCGGGATACAGCGGCGTGTTGGCAGCGTTCAGCATCTCAAAAAACTGTCTCGCTTGAGGGTTCGGATCTTCCTCCACAAATATACGCGGCTGTTTGTCCGAATCCCGTGCATGTTCGTACCCGACATGAGACTGTAAGTACTGCTCTCCCGTAAATGCACCGGCGGCTGCGTCTTGCACCATCTGTACGTATGGGTTGTGAGATCCCTTGCCTATTTCTTCGACATCAACCTGACCGGGTCCCCCTTCGAAGTGAACAGTTGCAGATGTAGACGCCCCCTCATATTCGCCGTGGCAGTACCATGTATAGTAATTGTGCACGAAACCTTGTTTCAATAAGTGAACCTTCACGTCACCCGGATCCATATATTTACAGTTCTTGCATTTCTTACACGTACATCTAATTTGCGTTCCACTTTCATTACTCGTCGCAAAATCCACAAATTCTTCGAGACCTTCAACAAATCTAAAACTCTACTCCCCGTTGTTTACTCTCTCATACATCCACTTTCTATTGCTCCTAATCGGATCCATTTTCTCGCTATACCTTCAAAATAACAACAGCTATCTTTTCTCGGTGTGGAAAACCTCAAAATCCCACACAATAAGATATCTTCCTTCTATATTTTCGTTGAAAAGTGATATGTATGTGATTGAAATAGTAGAAGAATGGGAGAAGAGTGAAAGAAGAAAGCTGCGTCTTATGGTTCGCAGCCTGCAATATTACCGACGTCTTAGCGACGCTACAGCGACGACCAAGAAACAAAATCTCCGTCGAATAAAAAGCAACAAACACAAATACCGACGGCTTAGCGATGCCAATAGCGACGAATTTCATCGTATGGTGTGCATGTATTAATGTCTGCATTAATTTCCTCGTATGGTGTGCGTTGTGTCGCTATTTGCATCGCTACGGGCGTCGCTATACAGTGTCCGTGCAGTGCAAGATTATTACAACTTACGATGCATTTTCGTCGCCAAGTAGTCGGGATGGCGTCGCTGAGATCCCCTACACATCGATATCTCAGCCCCAGACATCGATCGATGTGTAGAGGGTTGAGGGTTTGATGTGTCCCAGATAAACTTTGATCGATCGATGTGAGGGGTCGAAGT
Organism: Eustoma russellianum; assembly: GCA_036186865.1. Classification (NCBI taxonomy): domain Eukaryota; kingdom Viridiplantae; phylum Streptophyta; class Magnoliopsida; order Gentianales; family Gentianaceae; genus Eustoma; species Eustoma russellianum. The sequence goes on along the minus strand of AP025054.1, from coordinate 29,091,662 downwards.
CACTTCTATTGATCGATGTAGGAAGGGCTGAGAGATCGATGTTCTCTGATTGACATCGGTCGATCGATGTGAGAGTATGAAGTCACATCGATCGATCGATGTGAGGGTATGAAGTAGCGAATATGGCGTTTGAATTGAGCGACGCTCTACCGACGAACTAGCGACGCACAATATGGCGTTTGAAGTCACAAATACCGACGGTTTACCGACAGATTGTTGTCGCTATCCAGTGACCGTACAGTGCCCGATTGTTACAACTTCCGATGAATTTACGTCGCGATGTCGTCGCTATGTCGTCGTTGAATTCCCTATATAAACAGCCTGCCGGGACTCCTATATTAAAAAAACAAAATCTCCTTTATAATCATATAAAAAAGACAAATATGGTTCGTACTAAGGCCCAGGCACGACGTGGTAGTGGACGTACATACCCAAGACGGGGTCTTCAACCACCGGCACCTACACCGTTTCCTCCACAACCACAAGCACCCCTGCCGGCTGACTCCTCCGAACCCACTGTGCAGGGGCCAAGGAGGCAAGAGGATCGCCAAATTGGCGATCCTCGTGTAGAAATACAGGAGCTGTGGAAAACAGTGGAGAATATGAAGGAGGGTGCTTAACTATCAGGATGAGCGTCTCCAGTACCTGCATACAAGGCAGATGCGTATCAAAGCCAAAGCTGCGCAGCTGAGACGCCTCCTGAAGGCGTGCGCGGAGAGTGTTGCTACTCTCTGTTCGGATGACGAACATTGAACGGCTCCTCTCCGCTATTCTTATAGATTTTTTTTTCGTTTTTTTCCTTATGTATATTGTAATTTATAAATTCTATGTTAATGAATTTTTTTCCCCAATCATCGCTTTCGTTTTCTTAATTTAAACACGTGTTCAATCACTTACGAATCTCGACGACGCTAAATACAGAAGAAATGTGGTTCGAAAAAATTTGGGACGACTAATTCACCGACTAAACAGCGACTATATACCGACGAAACATAAAACGACGCTTTACTGACGAACTAGCGACGCACGACGTCTCTTCACACCATTCGACGCGTTTCGTCGCTACTGCGTCGCTACTACGTAGCTATTCGGCAGTGTCCGCACAGTGCCCGATTGTTACAACGTACGATGATTTTACGTCGCTAAGTCATCGCTAATGCGTCGCTAATTCGAACCAAGCGTCACGCCCGCACATATTCCCATCTTGATTAACAAATTTATAAAACTTCAAAGTATGCCGCGTCGTTATAGAAACACCCCAAGGCGTGGAGGGGCAAACAGTGCACCTCCACAACGGCCTCCTCCTCAACCACAATCATCGGTTGAGCAGGAGGGTTCAATATCTGTGCATGGCCCAATGCCGCAAGAGGATCCTCACGAAGAAATGCCGGAACTGCATATGGACTACCGTATGCTTATAGCAAATATGCAGCAGCAGTCGAGGAAACTGCACAGCATGAATAGAAGGCTGCGGAAGTTGAAATCCAGATATTACAAGCTGAAGCGCCTCCTCAAAGAGTTCGCAGAGAATGTGGCGGCCACTGTTTCTTCTCCGATGACGAAGAGTGAACGGCCCCTCTCCGCCTCTCTTTTAGATTTCTTTTTTTAATTTTTCGTCTTCATAATGTAAATTTTTATTACTAAATGAATAAATTTTTTTTCCAATCACCGCTTTTTTTTTCTTAATTCATACACGTGTTTATCCGTGTTTATGTTTCTGGAATTTTTGCGACACATTACCGACGATATAGCGACGAAACGTTACAAACTAAATAGCGACAAACAAGAGACACAGAATAGCGACGAACGACCGACAAAACACCGACGACATTTTAACGAAATGATTAACCTGACAGCTTTTTTGTTAGCGACAATGCATTTCATCGTAGTTTCGTCGCAATTAACGACGAAAATTCGTGTATCGCAATTTCGTCACAAATTACCGACGAAATACCGACATACCTTGTTTCGTCGGTGACTTTTTCGTCGCTAAACCAAATTCTTTTTGTGGTGGTTTACAAACGAATCACATATATTTATATATTTGATTGATTAATAACTAACTAGCCATACTTCTTCAAAAGTGTTTTAAAATTTTTCATACGTAAAAGAAATCCCCTATTAACATAAATATCTCCAATCTGGTCCATTAACAAAGTCAGCATAAGATCAAAGCAGCTTATGCCATTAAGTTGTAGCAAAACCAACAATTACAACATATGTCATCTTTATTGAATGACATGAATCAAGTGCGAAAGTGTAGTATAAAAGTTACACGCAATGTGACAACAATAGGTCTATTTTCAGTTAGCCCTCCTTAGCAAGTTCAAAGTTCATAGTGTAACCAAAATTTAAACCTTATTTTGCAGAAATAACCGAAACCTTAATAACTTTGTAAAACTTTTCTTTAACCACATGAGCTTCAAAACATAAACTCCCGAACTGAAGTATCCTTAAAAAATAAACATCTAAATATGTAGTACGCTTATGAAAGACTTTGGATGATTATCACTCTATAAGCGGATGTGTAAGATGTGCAAGTAGGAAGTTTATCCTAGTATACTCTAGACACATGTCACTCTGAACCATTTCTTTAGACAACACAAAACTCTATATTTTACATGCTATAATGTAGACGAATTTCGGTTGTAAGTTGAATATTTGTAATTATTGTCCCAAAATATCTTTAAGGCCTTTCACTCCTTACTTTATCCTTAAATCAGTGACGAAATTTCGCAATCATATTACATAATTAAATGTCAAAGTAGGAAAAACTTTTTCTTGTATATTCTTTCAATGATTGTACAGGTACAAATAGTAGAATGGTTATGCTATACTAGGTAACTAAATATTCACACTAATGCTAATTGCCACTATATCCGAGATTTACAATTATTGCTCATTATTTTGATTGCTCTATCTAAGGTAAGTCAATCAAAGGTAACCGATGGTATATTCTAACACTCTCCCTCAAGTTGAACTGTGTGATCTACAAAACGTTCAACTTGCTCAATGCGGTTGAAAAAGACCTTCCGTTGATAGCCTTGGTCAATACATCCGCCAATTGATCTTCGGAACGAACAAAAGGTAATGTGATAAGTCCTGTATCCAACTTTTTCTTGATAAAGTGTCGGTCGATCTCCACATGTTTGGTGTGATCGCGTTGTACTGGATTCTCCGATATACTGATAGGCGCCTTATTGTCACAGAAGAGTGGTGTAGGCTGGTTAATAGGCAGGCCCAAATCTCTGAACAACTTGTGTAGCCAAAGCACTTCAGTGATCCCTTTCACGATTCCTCGAAACTCCGCCTCAGCACTTGAGAGAGCAAAGACCTTCTTCTTTTTACTCCTCCAGGTAACCAGGTTTTCTCCCACAAGGGTAAAATACCCAGAGGTAGACTTCCTATCCACAAGATTCCTTGCCCAGTCAGCATCTGTATATGCCTGAATCTCAAGGTATCCATTATCCTGAAACAAAATTCCTCGACCAGGAGTATATTTCAAGTAACGCAAAATACGCATAACAACATTCATATGATGTTCCTGAGGTGCATGCATAAACTGACTAATCAAACTTACAGCAAAGCAATATTAGGACAAGTATGAGACAAATAGATTAGCTTACCGACCAGTCGCTGATACTGACCTTTGTCTGCAGGAGGCGCATCATCAATTACCTGCAGTTTATTATTTGGTACCATAGGAGTATCACATGGTTTACAATCAAGCATACCTACCTCTATAAGGAGATCCAGGATGTACTTTCATTGTGAGATATAGATTCCGGATTTTGACCTAAGGACCTCAATTCCGAGAAAATATTTAAGTCCCCCAAGATCCTTCATTTTGAACTCAGTGAACAAGTACCCACAGAGTCGATTCATTTCTTCCTTGTCGTTTCTAGTGATAATCATGTTTTCAACATATATTATTAGGCATGTCACTAGATCTCCTCGTCGTTTGGTGAATAAGGTATGGTCTGCATTACTCTGGGTGTACTCGTCTTGTCTCATTACTTCGGTGAATCTGCCAAACCAGGCTCGGGGTGATTGTTTTAATCCGTACAGGACTTTCTTAGACGACATCCCTCGCCTCGTCTAAATTGAGTGGAGAACCCAGGAGAGGGTTCCATGTACACTTCTTCCTTAAGATCCCCATGGAGAAACGCATTCTTTACGTCAAATTGTTAGAGGGGCCAGTTTTTAATAGCTGCAATTGAGAACAGGACTCGGATAGTATCGATTCTGGCCACTGGTAAGAACGTGTCAGAGTAGTCGATGCCATAAGTCTGGGTGTACCCTTTTGTTACAAGTCGTGCCTTATGTCGCTCTATGCTTCCATCTGCCCTGTACTTGTTGGTGAACACCCATTTACATCCTACAAGTCTCTTTCCAGGGGGTATGAGACATTTCTCCCAGGTTTCATTCTTTTCAAGCGCCCTCATTTCACTCATCATGGCCTCCTTCCATTCTGGTAATTTCACAGCCTCAGTGGCATCTTTTGGAATCTTTGCAGTGCATACAGTGGTCAGAAAACTTTGGGCCATGCCACTTACTCCACACCTGGAGCTCTTAAGGGGGTATCTAGAGGCGTTTGATACTCTGTCGGGTGAGTATCGCTCAGGCGGTACCCCACAGCTGGCCCTGGGTGGTAAGATCCGTACCTGCTGCTGTTCCTGCATAATACTAGTGGGACCCACAGGATGTTCTAGGGTATTTTCAGAATTAGGCAGGGATATTTCAGGGGCATTGTCAGATACAATATTACTGGTGTCGTCAGAAACCACAGAAATAGATTGATCATTATAAGAACCACTACGTACCTCTGACACGACATTCATCTCAGGTTGATCACTAGGTGGGTTAGAAGCTGCGAGCGCTACAATGTCGGGAGCAGCGGCATTGTCGGCACCATCTACTTGCCGTGTTGGACCTGTCGCTGAACAGTTATAATGTGACAGCCAATCTATGGTTCCATTATAAGTATGGGGCTCCCCCTGAACCCAGATTGGGTGGAGTAGTAGAATTCTGTTTCAACAAAGACACAATTCATGGTGATATGGACACGGTGTGTTCGGGGATTGTAACAACGATAACCCTTTTGGTAGTAGCATACCCGACAAAGACACATTTGTCGGAACATGGGTCGAGTTTAGTACGTTCGTGTTTAGGGTTGTGTATGAAGACGGTGTAGCCAAACACTTTCGGGGGAAGGGTACATATAGAGGGAATGGAATGTTGAGTGGAAAGTAGCTGGAGTGGGGTTTGAAGATTAAGTATTTTGGTGGGAAGGCGGTTGGTGAGGTAAGCAGCAGTGGATACAGCCTTCGGCGAAAAACTCATCGGGACATGGAATTCAAACATCATGGCGCGAGCCATTTCTAAGAGTACTCGACTTTCCCTTTCTGCCACTCCATTTTGTTCGGGAGTGTGTGGACAAGATGTTTGATGAATGATTCCATTGGTATTGAGAAACTGGCCTAATTCCCCATCAATGTATTCCCCCCATTGTCTGAGCGTAGTATCTGGATAATGATATTGAATTGGGTTTTGATCATATTGTGACATGTAACAAATTTACGGTACACTTCAGATTTATTTTTCATAATGTAAAGCCATGTCATTCTTGAAAAATCATCGACAAAAATTACGAAGTACTGGAATCCCAAAGGGGTATTGTATGAGGAGGGCCCCCATACATCTGAATGGACTAAAGAGAAAATAGGATCAACACGAGTATTATTTGACTGATAAGAGGCCCGAGTCTGTTTAGCCCGGAGACAAGTATCACACTGCAAGGACTCAGTTTTGGTAGTAAACAAAGAAGGAAATAAATGTTTTAAATAAGAAAATGATGGGCGTCCTAACCGGCGATGCCACAACCATAACTGTCTCGTAACTGTTCCAGTGGAAAGATTAGACTATCCCTGTTGCGCCACCGCATCAACAAATTACAGCCCGTGGCGTTCAGTACCACGCCCAATGATCTTCCTGGTATGAATGTCCTGCAAGATACAGAAAGATGGATACATCATAACAATGCAGTCTAATTCTTTGGTCAGCTGGTTAACAAACAGTAATTTTGTGGATAAAGCAGGTACGTATAAACAATTTTTTGGGGGTATGCGAGGGGTAATATTAATGGTTCCACCACCACGTACCGGAACAGTGGTTTCGTTCGTAGTCTCGACACTAGTTTTTTCGGAGGTGTATGTGTAATAAAGTCACGAGGATCATGTGACATAGTATCAGTTGCCCCACAGTCGAAGATCCACTGAGGGGAACTTCTGGTATGATGGGACGAGGATAAGTGAGGGACAAGGGTAAAGATGTCATTTCTATGGGTAGTAGGGGCTTCTTGTGTAAATTTCTGGAAAAAACAGGGTGTTGGTTGCATTAGATACTAGTTCAGGGGTAAAAATTTCAGGGGTCAGGGAATTGAGGGTAGCGGACGGAATTTTTGGAAATGTGGGGGCTTTGGCGATATGGTTCTGTTTTTCAGGGGACTCACCAGCATTATTAGAAATAGCAGGGGGTATGAGAGTAATATTACCAAGTGCAGGAGTACAAAAGGAAAAAGAGTTAGGGTTTTCAACCCTAACTTTGGTACCTCCAGCTGCAACGGCACCTCTGGCGTCTTCTTCCCCAATTGAGCTGGACTGGTTCAGAGTTTCCCTCACTAGTCCTCCTCCGTCAGCGTCCACCCCTTGCCTGCTTCCTTCACCTTCTCCGGTGACCAGTGTAGCGGCTGCCTGGGTAATCCATGGAGTTTAAAACATGTTTCTTTGCTATGTCCCCGTTTTTTGCAATGTGAGCACTCGAGATTTGATATGTCTTCTCCCCGCCGTGATGGCTGCCCTGAGCGGGGATTCCGATAGCCTCCTTTCTTTGGTGGTTCGTTTCCGTCCCTGCCCTGACCAGTTGGTCCCTTTACTGTCAGGCCTTGGCCTAGACCCACCCCCAATGATGGTCCTGAGGGGGTAAGTTTTAGCAGATAGTTTTCGGTGTCAGATCTGCGTAGTTCACTGTAAGCTACTTCAGCAGTAGGCCTGGGATCTCGTTTGAGTAATTCAATTCTTGGTTGCTACCAATTTATCATCAACCGCCATTAATAACTGGTACAATCGCTGTTCCTGTATGTATTGGTTGAACTTTTGAATGTCCCATTGGATTTGGGCTTCGATTGTCAATTGTTCTCCATAGGTTTTGCAGTTTGTCCCAACACGCATCCAGTGTGCTGTTTCCTTGCCTTATTGTATACGCCTGTTTGTGTAAGTCAAACATTTGCAATAAATCAACCTCAAACCCATACGTTACAGCTAATCTGTCCCACAGTGACTTGGGCGGTAGGATAGCTAGAGGCATTGTTGACGAGAGTCTCGTCCATATTGTCTATCAGCCAAGTAAAAACAAGTTGATCATCTTGCTCCCACTTAGCGTAATTGACGTCAGTAGGTGGGGGGGGGGGTGGAGGAACCTCTATGATGTGGGTGCTCCTCCCCCTGCCTGTAAGTGCTCTACGCATCAGGTTACACCATAACGGGTAGTTGCTGGAATTCAGTTTAACTTTGAGTACCAGGTTTTCAGAGACTGCTGGTTGGACTGGGCTCTGGACGGCTGGACTCATCTGGCTCTGTAAAAATTTTGCAAATTCTGCAGAAATATCAAAGTTATTAGGGAGTTTTTGGAATTTTTCGGATTTTTTCTGGTGCATCTGGTTGATTTTCTGGGATATTTGACATATTTCTGGTGTTTGTTTTCAGGGGCTACGGGTATGGATACTTGGTACGAAAGAGTGATTTGCAAATCACTATGGATAAGAGCAGATACACACTTGGTAAAGAGGAAGTATGAACAAGCACTGATCTTACGTTGGATAAACCTCCTGGCGGTGATGATGATTAAATCTGAGCCAGAAAAAAAAACGATATTCAAACAGAGAGGATGTTATTTTTTCTCTGGTACCATGTCAAAGTAGGAAAAACTTTTTCTTGTATATTCTTTCAATGATTGTACAGGTACAAATAGTAGAATGGTTATGCTATACTAGGTAACTAAATATTCATACTAATGCTAATTACCACTATATCCGGGATTTACAATTATTGCTCATTATTTTGATTGCTCTATCTAAGATAACTCAATCAAAGGTAAACAACGATATATTCTAACATTAAATGCCACAGAAAATGCTATAATAATGCTTCCAAAATGACTGAAGATGCAAATGTTTATCCATCATTTTCCCTTGAGTAATTCTTTCAGTCAGCAGATACATATAGCTTGAAATAGAAATGAAAATGTATTGGCATCCAAAATCAGAGTCAGAGTCAGAATGTCCAATGATCTCTTTATGATCCGATTTTCCGGATGAGAGAATATGAGATTTAGTTCTCTGAAAACTCTAGACTTACTATGTTGCTTTCCAATAGTCTATAATTGGATAGCTTAAATATCTACCCATTCATCTAATAATATACACAATAACCGCAAGCATACAAAAGCGAGTACACATGAGACTCCTTATGCTAGAAGCATAAATAATCTTATATCTTTAATTTTTGTATCTTTAATGACACTGTTTGAAACTATTTGTCTCTCTCTTACCGACATAGGTATGGACTGAGTTAACCTGCATGCCAAACAAGTTAAATATTTTAACGACATAAGCCTTTTTCTACAAAATTAAGTATACTCCAAAACCGATGCCAGTGTAACTATATGCCTAGAACAGAAGATGTTTCATTAAGATCTTTTATTTTACAATTTTTAGTTCTTTCGATTTTGTACAATTCGTTTATATCAATGATGACAAACAATATATGATTGACATATAAAACTATAAACCATATATTTATTCCCATTTAACCTGTAATATACAAAACAATCAACCGGATTCATCTAAAAAACAAACGAGATGATAACTTTATAGGCTCTTTGATTTGACGGTCAAGAAATTTGTTTGAGTAATAGATGGATTACTTTAGTTACAAACTACTTTCTTTAAGACTTTTGATCCAAAGATTTTCTTGTCATTCGACATTCATTGTTTCATTAATGTCTCCATTAAGAAACGATATCCTTATATCCAGCTTGAATAACGTAAGATCCTCTTTGAAACCAGATAGAACGTCTCTTCTTTTTGAGTAAATCTCCTTAGCGACATTAGCTATTGAAGGTTGTTGAGTTTGTTTTCTAGGGTAAGAGATTTTCAGAACCATGTTATCTAAAATTTGCTCATATTGGTAATCAAGTATATAATCCCAATCTTAATTACAATCAAAAGCAACCTAAATGATGCTTAGAAGAGGAACATACCATTATTCAAAGACAAACTCTCTAACTATATTCTTTTCTCAAACTCAACCTCCTTAATGAACTTTATTTTCATCATCTAAAAATAATGTAACCTTGAAACCATAAAACAAAAAAACTTTAAACCCATGACATAATAAGACGCAATCTTTAATGTTCGTCGTGAAGAATCAGGGTAAGATAGAATGACTAATCAAACTTCTCACCGTACATAAAGAGTTACAGAGTAATAGTTTTATTGTTAACCAGTCCAATAAACCATAGAGAATGGTTCACAAATCCACATGTATCAGTTATAAGACATATCTGATTCTATCAACTCACGTGTTAGAATTATCGGGATATTCTTACCTTGTATAGGAGATTGTAATCAACAGATTTATAGCAATTAGCAGATTTACCGAAATTAGTATAATTGTGATAGGCAATCACCATAAATGGTGATTAGATTTCTTTATTCATTTACCTTGTATAGAGTAGCCATAGCACTATATAAAGATGTAACCGTACATTTCAATATACACAAAAAATATTTCCCAAAAATATTCTTTGTCCTACTCTATTTTTCATGGTATCAGAGCAGGAATACTTCCTCTCTGATTTGGCATATTGATCTTCCCGGCTCAGAATCAAGTGTCATCACAGCCAGGGGGATTACTTACCCTTACCCTTCCAGTACCAAGTGCGTATCTGGACTTAGCCTCTCTACCAAGTGTGTATCTGCACTTATCATAATCTGACTCACCGTGAGTCCCTGCAGTAAAGCACCAAAATGTCAAACAACCCAGAAAAATTGCATGCTATACCAGAAACTTCAGAAAAACTTCCAAAACTTCTAGACAACTTTGACTTATCTGCAGAGTTTGCCAAATTCCTGCAGACCCAAATGAATCCACTGTCTCAAAATACCCTTTCACCAGCATCTGAAAATTTGGTAATCAAGGTAAAATTGAATTCGGGCAACTAGTCCCTTTGGTGCAACCTGATAAGGAGGGCCCTCATAGGCAGGGGGAGGAGCGCCCACATTACAGGGGTTCCTCCACCCCCTGCCAACTGATGCAAATTACTCAAAATGAGAACATGATGATCAGCTAGTTTCACATGGCTGATAGACAATATGGACGAAAATCTAGTGAACAGTGCCTCTAGCTACCCAACCGCAAAGGCTCTTTGGGATGGGCTAGCTGTGACTTACGGATCAGGAGAGGATCTGTTACAAGTATTTGATTTACAGAAACAAGCATATACAATGAGACAAGGGACCAGTTCACTGGATGACTGTTGGGACAAATTACAGGGCTTATGGAGGACGATTGACAATCGCAGTCCCAATCCCATGGAATGTCCAAGGGATATATAGAGGTTTAATGAGTATATACAGGAACAAAGGCTATATCAACTGCTGATGGCAGTTGATGATCGTTTTGCTGCTACCAAGAAGGATCTGTTGAAAAGAGATCCAAGACCAACAGCAGAGGCTGCTTATAGGGAACTGAGAAGGTCGGATACCGAAAATACTTTGCTAAAACTTACCCCCTCAGTCATCTCACCATCATCGGGGGTAGGCCTGGGGCAAGGACTAGCAGTGAAAGGACCAAACACAGGAGGAGGCGGCCGAAACCCCCGTTCAGCACAAACATCACGACGGGGGAAGATAAAACTCAGATTGAGTATACCCACTGCAAAAAAAGGGGACATAGCAAGGAGAATTGTTTCAAAATCCATGGGTACCCGGAGTGGTGGGAGGATTTTAAGCGGAAATCGATGGCTGCTACCACACAAGCCAGCGGAGATAATGAAGGAGGAAGACAGCGGAATGAAGGCATCAGGGGAGAACCAGCACCAACCCAGCAACAGCAACCCATCACCGAAAGTAGAGTTGGAGAAGAGGAAGCAGGAGGGGCAGCGGCCGCCGCTGCTGGAGGTTCCGAAGTTCCCAAAATAGACACCCCAGTTATTACAAAGTCAATTTTAACCCCTGAACTTCCAGCTTGTACCAACTTTACCCCAGAATCCTCCTCTATTACCCCTTTAGCCCCTACAGTTCTAAAGAATTTACCTACAGCCACTCATATTCCTACTAATTCCGCTTCTACCCCTATACCTAAGGCTTACCATACCAAAGACTCATCACCCTGGATTTTTCGATTGTGGGGCCACTGACACTATGTCATACGATCACAGAGACTTCCTTCCACATACCTCTCCCACAAAACCAATGTTGAAACGGCTAACGGTACCCTCCATCCCTGTCCACGGAGGGGGTACAATTACGATCAACCCCTAATATCACACTCAAGAATTGCTTATATGTTCCTGCACTATCTACCAAATTACTATCTGTCAGTAAACTTACTAAGGAATTAGATTGCATTGTTATGATGTATCCATCTTTTTGTGTCCTGCAGGACATTCGTACCAGTGCGATCATTGGGCGTGATACTGAATGTCACGGGCTCTACTTTTTCGATACGGTGGCACAACAAGGACAGTCTAATCTTGCCACCAGGACAGTGACTCGACAGTTATGGTTGTGGCATCGCCGGTTAGGGCATCCATCCTTTGCATACTTAAAACAGTTATTTCCTTCGTTGTTTACTTCCAAAATTAAACTGTTGCAGTGTGATACATGCCTCCGGGCAAAACAAACCCGGGCATCTTATTTTTCCAATAACACTCATGTGACTCGTATGTTTTCATTAGTACATTCAGATGTTTGGGGCCCATCACCGTACAATACACCTTTGGAATTTCGTTATTATGTAATCTTTGTCGATAATTTCTCTCGCATGACATGGTTATATATTATGAAAAACAAATCTGAAGTCTCCAGTAAATTTCTTACCTTCCACAATATGGTCAAAACACAGTTCCAAACCTCTATACAGATACTCCGCACAGATAATGGGGGTGAGTACCTAGATGGGGAGTTGGGCCAGTTCTTTGATAAAAATGGGATCATTCACCAAACCACATGTCCATATACTCCAGAACAGAATGGAGTGGCTGAAAGAAAAAACAGAGTTCTCTTAGAAGTGGTTCGCGCCATGATGTTTGAGTCCCGTGTTCCGATGAGTTTTTGTCCATAGGCTGTATCCACTGCAGCATACGTTACCAATCGCCTCCCCACAAAAATACTTGACCTTAATACTCCACTCTATACACTTTCCACTCAATATTCCGTACCGTCGATATGTACCCTTCCCCCTAAAGTATTTGGCTGCACTGTGTTTATCCATAATCCTAAACATGAATGTACCAAGTTGGATCCTTGCGCCGACAAATGTGTCTTTGTAGGCTATGATATTACCCAAAAGGGCTACCGCTGCTATAACCCAAAAACACACCGTCTATATTACTATGAACTGCATCTTTGTTGAAACCGAATTCTACTACACCACCCAATCCAGGATTCAGGGGAGTCCTCCTATGCTTATGATGGAACCCTAGATTGGTTGTCACGGTATGACTGCTCGACAACAGTTCCAACACGGCAAGTAGATGGCGCCGACTGTGCTACTGCTTCCGTTGAAGTAACCAGTACTTCCGTACCACCCAGTGATCAAACTGAGATGAATGTGTCTGAGGTACGAAATACTCATAACAGTGAAAATCTTATTTCTGAACAAACTACTTATGCTTCTTCTATACCTGACAATAATATGCCTGACAATCCTGTCCTGCCTGACTCAGAAATTATCCAAGAATCTCCTGTGGGCCCCACTAATGTTTTGCAGTAACAGCAGCCGGCACGGGTTCTACCCCCAAAGAACCACCCGTGGAGTACCTCCAGAAAGATATTCTCCCGACAAAGTATCCGGGACATCCCGATATCCTCTGAGTAGTTCAAGAAGGGGAGTAAGTGATGTTGCCCAAGCATTCTTTGTGTCAATATGTAGTGAAAGGATTCCCAGAGATGTCAAAGAAGCCATGGGCAGACCAGAGTGGAGGGAGGCGATGCTAACGAAATGAATGCGCTTCGGAAAAATGAGACTTGGGAAAAGTGTGTTGTCCCATCAGGAAAACAGCCGGTAGGATGCAGGTGGGTATTTACTGTTAAATACAAAGCTGATGGAAGTGTAGAACGACATAAAGCTCGTCTGGTCGCCAAAGGATACACCCAAACTTATGGGGTCGATTACTCTGAGACCTTTTCACCTGTCGCATGAATAGATACCATTCGGGTCTTGTTCTCAGTAGCTGCGATAAAACATTGGCTTCTCCATCAGTTTGACGTCAAGAATGCATTCCTACATGGGGAACTGAAAGAAGAGGTATACATGGAACCCCCTCCCGAGTTCTCTTCGGAATTTGGAAAAAGGGAAGGATGTCATCTAAAGAATCACTGTATGGGTTGAAAACAGTCACCTCGAACATGATTCGGGAGATTTACTGAGGTAATGAAACAGATGGGTACTCACAGAGCAACGCTGATCATACCTTGTTTGTAAAGAAACGTGAAAGACTGGTAACATGCTTAATTATCTATGTTAATGACATGATTATTACTGGTGATGACACAGAAGAGATGTTGCGACTTCGAAAATGCTTGTTCACAAAGTTTGAGATGAAGGACCTTGGAGGACTTAAGTACTTTCTTGGGATAGAAGTACTTCGGACAAAATCAGGTATATATATATCTCACAGCGTAAGTATATTTTGAATCTTCTAGCCGAAGTTGGAATACTCGACTGCAAACCGTGTGATACTCCGATGGCAGTGAATACCAAGCTACAGTTAATTGATAACGCTTCATCTGTGGATAAAGGTCAGTATCAGCGTCTAGTTGGCAAGTTAATCTATCTTTCTCATACTAGACCTGACATTGCGTTTGCTGTGAGCCTTATTAGTCAGTTCATGCAGAAACCACAGACTCATCATATGGATACCGTCATGCGGATTTTGAAGTATCTTAAAGGCACTCCAGGCAGAGGGGTCGTGTTTTGTTATACCGGACATCTTAATATCCAGTCTTATACTGATGCCGATTGGGCAGGGAATGTGGTAGATCGAAGGTCGACTTCAGGTTTCTTCACTCTTGTGGGAGGAAATCTGGTTACATGGAGAAGCAAGAAACAGAGAGTGGTCGCACTGTCCACTGCGGAGGCAGAGTTCCGTGGAATTGTGAAGGGTATTACTGAAATACTATGGATACATAAACTGTTCAGAGATTTAGGCCTACCAGTGAATCAGCCCACACCACTATACTGCGATAATAAGGCGTCCATCAGCATATCAGAAAATCCCGTGCAACATGACAGAACCAAGCATGTGGAGATCGACAGACATTTTATCAAGGAAAAGATAGAGACAGGGCTTATTACATTAACATTTGTACGATCCAAAGATCTGTTGGCGGACATCCTAACCAAGGCAGTCAATGGAAGATCGTTTGAAGTCAACTTAGGCAAGTTGAACATTGTTGACCCTAATGTTCAACTTGAGGGGGAGTGTTAGAATTATCGGGATATTCTTGCCTTGTATAGGAAATTGTAATCAACAGATTTATAGCAATTAGCAGATTTACCGCAATTAGTATAATTGTGATAGGCAATCACCATAAATGGTGATTAGATTCCTTTATTCATTTACCTTGTATAGAGTAGCCATAGCACTATATTAAGATGTAACCGTACATTTCAATATACACAAAAAATATTTCCCAAAAATATTCTTTGTGCTACTCTATTTTTCATCACGATCTCCTTATATCAAAACAAAACGATACTTTAGTCAACTAATCATTATTTATACCGTATCGACTTAACGTAAGGTTTCATAATGTGAAACAATTGTATTAAGAGGGTATAGGTTGTCGTATAGACATGACGAACGAGTATTTCCAAGATTTGGATTGTAAATGAGACTATATTTTTCCCGCTGAACATTAGTCATCATATTTTTGTGCAAATCGGAAACAGAAACCAAATTATGTCAAAAAGTCTCATTCAAATCTAGGTCGAAGGACTAGTTCTCAATGACAGCTAAAAAATCATGATTGTCTCACATTTATTTGATTTTCTATTTGTCCCATGTAGATGAATCTCTCAACACCAAATTAATAAACTTACGTATATAGCACATAAGATCTAGCAAATTCAAATAATGGCCGAGCTCGTTTACAGATATCTGGCACAACATTAGGTCCCATCTTCAGATGACAACACTGTGAGAAATCCCGTGATTTAGGGATAATCCCATAATTTGAGGAATCAGAGATAGGAAAAATTATACGATTGATTGTAACGTAATTGTAATTGATTGTAACGTGAAATTAGGGATTAGATTAATTTCCTTGTATATGTGAGTGTAAGGTGTATAAATCCAGTTGTATAGTACCATGAATCTCAAGAAGAAATATAGAAAATATTTTTCCAAATTTCTCTTCAATTGCTTCGAGCGTCCTCTGCTCTCAAATACACATGGTATCAGAGCCGGAGCTTTACTCGTGCAATCTTTGAGTTAAGTAAAATTATTGGCTCAGAGATTATACTCATCACTGCCTTGTTTCTTACCCAATGTGATCAAGAATCGTAACTGTTCTGTCCAGACGAAAGGCACTGAATTCGTTTTTCGTCATTGCCTGTGATACCCACCTTGACTGAACCAGATCAAGGTTGCACTCTGTTCTTACCAGCCGTATACCTGCATATCCAAAAACAACAGAATGTCACAAAATCCCAGCACCACCGAATCAAGCCAAGAAACACCAAAAAAAAACCTCAAACTTCCCTGCACAATTCGATCTATCTGAACAATTTGCCCGTTTTTTGCAACAAAGTATGAACCTTTCTCAACCAGCACCACCTGCAAATTTGTCCCTGAAAAATCAAACTTAACAGTACAAACTATAACCTATGGAGCAGACTTATGAGAATAGCACTTGGTGGTAGGGGAGGAGCGCCCACATCACTAGGGTACCTCCACCCCCCTACCCATAGATTTCGCCTATCCCTCTTGGGAACAAAGTGACCAACTGGTCTTCACTTGGATTATTGACAATATTGATGACAATTTGGTAAACAATGTGTCTAGATATTCAACAGCCAAAGCCTTATGGGATGGTTTGGCTATCACGTATGGATCAGGAGGAGATCCACTCCAGATTTTTGATTTGCACAAACAGTGCTATACGATTAAGCAAGGAAACCGTCCCCTTGAAATACTTTGGGATCAGTTTCAGGGACTTTGGATGGCCATTGACTCCATGGATCCCAATCCCATGGAGTCATCTAACGATATTGCAACATACAACCGCAAGATTCAAGAGCAGAGACTGTATCAACTACTGCTTGCAGTAGATGATTAATATGCTGATGCCAAGAAAGAGATTTTGAAAATGGACCTGAGACCCATTGTTGAAGCTGCGTACAATGAGCTTCGCAGATCAGGTATACAGAGGGAAGTTCTTGCCCCATCAGAACCACAATCATCACTTGGGGTGGGTCAGGGCTTGGCGGTCAAACCCTTCATCGAACACAGAAAACAGAAAGGACCTTCAGACTATCCACGCTCAGGACCACCCTCATCGCGTGGAAAGGAGGACAAATCCCAAATGTAATGCACTTATTGTAAGAAAAAGGGCCACATTAGAGAAAAATGCTTCCAACTACATGGATATCCGGAATGGTGGACAGATTTTAAAAAGAAAACTCATGCCTCCGCCGCACAGATCACCACCGATGGTGGCTCAGGCAGCAGAAGGAGTGCTAAAGACCAGAATCTCAGCCAAATCGAGGGAAAAGCCAACGCAGCACTAGTGGCGGCCATGGCATCAGAAGAATCACACACCAGCGGCGCTGAAAGAGGAGGTAGAAGGGTTAGGGATAACCCCAACCCGCTGAAACCCTACTTAAATACCCACACAAAATTGCCCTTTTACCCCCTGACCCCTGCACTTAATAAGTTTAACAGTTTAGTCCCTGTGTTTTCTGAGCATATTAATTCAGTCCTTAATTTTCCTGAAACTTTCCCAGAACCCCGGAAGTTGCCACTACTCTCACTGGAGTCTTACTAAAATCCTCATATTACTCCTGGACCCCTACAGTCTTCCCAATTACCCCCTTTATCCTCCTACAACCTATCTCCACCAACGCCCATATCTCACTCACAATGCCACCAGGTTCAAACCACCCCTCAATGGATATTTGACTGTGGGGCCACTGACACTATGACCTATGACCCATCTGATCTCCTAACTCATACTAAACCAACAAAAACTATTGTTGAGACTGCGAATGGGGCCTCTGTTCCAGTAGAAAGGGAGGCACTATATCTATTACACCCGAATATTACCCTTAACCGCTGTCTATATGTTCCCTCCTTGTCCACTAAACTTTTATCTGTTAGCCAACTTACTAAAACACTTGACTGTATTGTTCTAATGTATCCTAATTTTTGCCTTGTTCAGGATATTCATACGAAGGCGATCATTGGGCGTGGTACTGAGCGTCAAGGGTTGTACTTTGTTAATGCGGTGGTGCAACAGGGACAGTCTAATCTTGCCACCGGGACGTCTGGTCGACAAGTGTGGTTATGGCACCGCCGTTTAGGTCATCCGTCATTTGGTTATTTACATCGTCTATTTCCTACATTGTTTACTTCTTCTCCAGTTAATTTTACCTGTGATACATGCCTCCGGACAAAACAAACACGTGCATCCTATTTTGCTAATAATACTAGAGTTGATCGTATGTTTTCATTAATACATTCTGATGTATGGGGTCCCTCACCCTATAATACCCCTCTTGGCTTCCGCTATTATGTGTTGTTTGTAGACGATTTTTCTAGAATGACATGGCTATATATTATGAAGCACAAGTCTGAGGTTACTCAAAACTTCATTCACTTCCATCACATGTGCAGACTCAGTTTGATACAAAAATACAAATTCTTCGATCTGATAATGGAGGTGAATATCTTGATTCAAATCTAAGTCAATTCCTTAGTAGCCATGGTATTATACATCAAACTTCTTGTTCCCATACACCTGAACAAAACGGTGTAGCCAAATGAAAGAATCGTATTATTCTTGAGATGACTCGTGCTATGATGTATGACTCTCACGTCCCAATGAGCTTTTGGCCCGAAGCTGTCTCTACTGCTGCATACTTGATTAATCGCCTACCTACCAAAAACCTCAAATATAAAACTCCAGTTCAAACTGTGTCTTCCCAGTGTACCTTTCCATCTATCCATACTCTTCCACCACGAGTGTTCGGATGCACTGTATTTGTTCATACACCTAAGCATGAGTGCACTAAACTTGATCCTTGTGCTGAAAAGTGTATTTTTGTCGGCTACGCCACTACCCAGAAGGGTTACCGCTGTTATAACCCTCATACTCACCGCATTCAAGTCACCATGAACTGTGTCTTCTTAGAAACTGAATATTACTATTCCCCCCAATCTCAGGTTCAGGGGGAGCGATCATCTGACGGAACCCTAGATTGGCTGGTACCATCACTCACTTGCTCAACTAATGTTCCAACACGGCAAGTAGATGGCGCTGACTGTGCTATAGCTCTCAACATTGACATACCTGAGACATCAGACTCACCTCGTGATCCGCCATCTGTGAATGAGGTAACGAATTTCGATTCAAATGATGAACAAACTTTCCTTATACCTTACCAAGCAGAAAATAATACTTTTGCCACAGATGCATCCCTGCCCATCAAAGTATGCCAGAACACACACTAATACTGAGAATCTTATTGAGCAGCAGCAGGTGCGGGTACTACCACCCAGAGCTAAGCGCGGAATTCCTCCCGAATGATACTCTCCTGAAAGAGTGTCCAAAGCATCGAGGTACCCAATAAATATCTCTATGGAAGGTGTTTCTGACATAGCTCGAGGATTCTTTGTGTCTATATGTACAGAACAAGTACCATGGACCGTGGAAGAGGCCCAAACTAAACCAGCATGGAGAGAAGCTATGAAAACCTAAATGACCGCCCTGGAGAAAAATCAGACATGGGAGAAGTGTGTTCTTCCATCGGTAAAAAGGCCAGTCGGGTGTTGATGGATGTTTACCATCAAACACAAAGCGGATGGAAGCATCGAAAGATATAAGGCTCGATTGGTCGCGAAGGGATATACTCAGACATATGGAGTTGATTATTCATAGACTTTTTCACCTGTGGCCCAGATCGACACTATTAGAGTATTATTTTCTGTTGCAGCGACTCAGAATTGGCCACTCTATCAATTCGACGTTAAGAATGTTTTTCTACAAGGAGATTTAAAGAAAGAGGTATATATGGATCCTCCGCCTGGTTTTCTGCAGATTTTCAGACAGGAGAAGTGTGCAAATTAAAGAAGGCATTGTACGGGTTGAAACAGTCTCCTCGTGCTTGGTTCAAAAGATTTACGATGGTCATGAAGCAAGATGGTTACCGACAAAGTAACGCAGATCATACGTTATTTGTCAAACACAGGGAAGGTATGGTAACATGTTTGATTATCTATGTGGATGACATGATCATTACAGGAAATGACACTAAAGAGATGACTTGACTCCGGAAACATCTGTTCAACAAGTTTGAGATGAAGGATCTTGGAGGACTCAAGTATTTCCTAGGCATTGAAGTCTTGAGATCAGGTACTGGAATTTATATTTCCCAGCGAAAGTATATTCTGGATTTGTTAGCTGAAGTTGGAATGCTAGATTGTAAACGTGCGATACCCCAATGGCACCAAATCACAAGTTGCAAATGGTTGATGGCGCGTCCCCTGCAGAGAAGGGGCAGTATCAGCATTTAGTAGGCCAGCTCATATATTTGTCACATACTCGGCTTGATATTGCATATGCAGTGAGTGTGGTGAGCCAGTTTATGCATGAGCCTCAAGAGCACCATATGGATGCAGTAAGACGTATTTTGTGGTACCTATAGCACACACCAGGGAGAGGTATTATGTTTCGTAATAATGGGCATTTAAAGATCCAAGCATATACTGATGCTGATTGGGTAGGAAGTCTAGGTGATCGGAAGTCAACTTCGGGATATTTCACACTTGTAGGAGGCAACCTGGTGACCTGGAGAAGCAAGAAACAGAAGGTAGTTGCTCTCTCTAGTGCTGAAGCAGAATTTCGAGGAATCACAAAGGGGATCACCGAGATCCTGTGGTTACAAAAACTGCTCAAGGATATTGGAGTACGTGTTAATCTTCCTACTCCACTCTTGTGTGACAATAAAGCATCAATCAGCATATCTGAAAATCCAGTACAGCATGATCGGACCAAGCACATTGAAATTGATAGGCATTTTATCAAAGAAAAGTTAGAGGGAGGCGTGATCGATCTTCCGTTTGTCCGGTCAGAGGATCAGTTGGCAGATGTGTTAACCAAGGCTATCAATGGAAGGTCGTTTGAATCTATTATGCGCAAGTTGAACGTCGTGGATCCTACTATTCAACTTGAGGGGGAGTGTGAGAAATCTCGTGATTTAGGGATAATCCCATAATTTGAGGAATCAGAGATAGGAAAAATTATGTGATTGATTGTAACGTAATTGTAATTGATTGTAACGTGAAATTAGGGATTAGATTAATTTCCTTGTATACGTGAGTGTAAGGTGTATAAATTCAGTTGTATAGTACCATGAATCTCAAGAGGAAATACAAAAAATATTTTTCCAAATTTGTCTTCAATTGCTTCTAGCGTCCTTTGCTCTCAAATACACAAACACTAACTTGTTACTAGTACGCGATTATGATAATTAAATAACAACAATAAATCATGTCCGACAATAAGTCTTTCTTTGGTCGCACTTAATGTCCACACTAACAACTTAAATCTTGTCACACACTATGCCTTTTTTGGATCAACTTAATGTCCACATAGATAATCTAAGTACCGTCATGTATTTAAGATCACGCATGTACATGCATTCAGCCAAGAATTAACTTTTCTTTGCACCTAAATAATATCTGGATTAATAACATATACACCATCTTTATATGTCACGATCTAATTGATCATACAATAGAACCTATTTTAGTAGGATGTTGTTTCGACCAATTAGCCCAAAAGACTAGATATTTGAAGTAATTAAACACCGATATTTGAATTTAACCTCTGACAACCTTAGCCAAAATATAAAAAACGTCCAATAATATAAACCGAAGAAAAAATTTCCAAAAAAGGTCAATGTTCAACGTTAACAAGTCAAGAGTCAACCGGTTCAGATGACAGGTCTATGGACGGGCCAAAGAATTAAACCAAATCAATCCACAGGTTCAAATCGAATGGGCGAAACCCAACCCGCAAGTGCGAACTCTTTTTAATTCCTGGAAAGCTCGTAGGCGACCGATTTAAAGAATCGAAGCCTAATGCTTACGCTGCCACCTTTCACTTTTGCTTTAAAGAGACATCATCCATAACATTAACCACTTTAATTGCCTAGCTGAATCCATATGATTCATAAACGGAAGACTCTAAGGCAATAGGGTAATGTTGTTATTGTTGATTCCATAAAATATACTGAATTCCGTGTTCTAAACCTTTTTTTTGAGGTAAAATTGCTTTTAATCATTCATCATGTCTGCAATTACAGAATCAACAACAAGCGGTGGCGGGTTAGATCCCCAAACCATATCGGAAGAGATATGTAAACCAAATCTAGCAGTGTGATGTGCAGGCAAGTTCATATCTCGCCGTTGAAGGTAACATGGCATTTTCTAATGGATGTCATCATATGCTTGCATTGAAGAAGAAGGGATTGCAGTGGATGAGAATCAACATCAGTGGCGTGAAGCAAATTGACAGCGACAAGGCAATCACACCAAATCACAACATCTTCAAGGTGTTGCTTCCTTGCGAGCCCCAATCCAAATCGGATGGCCAGTATTTCGCCATGTAAGACATCAATATGTGCCGGTAACATAATAGATTCCGCCCATTGTAGTTGGCCCGAAGTGTCGCGAACCACAAGTCCAGCTGCCCTTTCACCGTTTTCTCCAAATGCAGCATCAGTATTGATGGATATTGTATCGCCTTGAGGTGGCTGCCATGCTCCTTCAGTTTTGCGTCGAAATTGCGAGTCAAAAGGCTCGCTCTTTTGCTGTAGTGATAGAAGCATGCTGCGAGCGGCTGTTACCACCGTCAATGGGCAAGGAGCTGGGTTCATTTCGTCGAAGGTGGAGGAACACCTCGCTTTCCATATATACCATAAGAGCAAGACAAAATAAGACAACATGGAATCATCATTGTTTTTGATGAGCCACTGTAGAATGTCTGCCATATTACCTAGTTTGATCTCAGTTGGAATGCTAGGGCCATTGTTCCATATTTCCGTCTGCCAATGGCATCCTAAGAGACAATGTTTTTCATCTTCAATTGCGGAGGCACAAATAGGACACAAAGGCGAGATATCCGCAATGCGACGAGCTAGGTTGCTCCTCACTGGTAGGGATTGATTCAAGACTTTCCATAAAAAAGTCTTCACTTTAGGCATTGTTGGAATGGTCCAGATTTTTGTCCAGAAAGATCGTATTGGTGCGTCATCAGCTGGGTCTCCTACAGATGCTTGTCTCCGTTGTTCCTCTATGTAGGTGAAGTAACCCGAGCGGACAGTATAGTTCCCATGCTTAGTGTGATGCCAGATGGGTTGATCTTCTGCATTTTCTGCTGAGAGAGGGATGGTTTTGATCAACTCCCCATCATATGGAAGGAATAGAGTGTCAATAAGGTGTGTATTCCATGATAGAAGATTTTGATCTATCAGGTCGCTTACTTTAACATTAGGAAGCAACACTCGATTGGATGGACATGGCCGAAATGTGTTGGGCCTAGGAATCCAAGGATCCATCCAAACGTTTACACTCGTTCCATCACCAATTCTGACTCGCAAACCCAATTCAATGACTTCTCTTCCTGCAAGAATACTGCGCCATAGAAACGAAGGTCTAGAAGAAAGAGATGCGGTTAGGAAATTACCGGCAGGAAAATATTTTGCTTGCATCACCTTAGCTACCTGTGAATTAGGACATTGTAGAAGCCTCCATCCTTGCTTTGCTAGAATTGCAAGGTTGAAGGCGCGCAAATCACGAAATCCTAGACCCCCTTGTCGCTTAGAGTGGCAGAGCACATTCCAAGACTTCCAATTAATGGATCTTTCTTTCCCAGTAGAGTTCCACCAAAAAGTTCTGATAATAGATGTCAATGTATTGCAAACTGTTTTTGGCAGCAAGAAAATTGCATCGCAAATGTTGGGATGGCCTGTAAAACCGATTTGATGAGTACTTCTTTGCCTGCAGATGTGAGATAATTCTCTTTCCAACCAGAAACCTTCTTCCGTACGCGATCTTCTAGATATTGGAAAACTTGACGCTTTGTATGACCTATCATAAAAGGGAGACCCAAGTATTTTCCGTTGGTTTCGCCGCACTGTACTTCCAATTTTTCACAAAGGTGGTTCCTCATATCTTCATTTACACTGTTAGAGAAATAAGCATTGGATTTCTGCAGGTTAATTGACTGACCTGAAATTGCACAATATACATCTAATACATTCTTCACGGAAGCCGCTATCTCTGAAGATGCCCTGAAAAAGAGTAGTGAGTCGTCTGCAAATAGCAAGTGCGTGATGCTCGGGCTGCCTGTTCCAAAACTCAAACCACGCCATATGCCCCGATCAAACTCACCTCGGATCAATGAGGATAGTCCTTCAGCGCAGATTAGGAATAGAAACAGAGATAACGGGTCTCCTTGGCGAATTCCTTGCGTCGGTTTGAACGGAGTAGTAGGTTCTCCGTTGTGTAAAACAGAGAGTTGAGTTGAGGTGATGCATTTCATGATCAAGTTAATAAAACAACCAGGAAAATTCATCCTTTCCAGAACTGATTTTAGGTAAGCCCACTCAACTCTGTCAAAAGCTTTTGAAAGATCAAGTTTGATGCCCACAAGGCCTTCACCTTCTGTTCTTTTGATTTGCATATTGTGAAAAGCTTCAATTGCAACCATCGCATTGTCCGTGATTTGTCTACCTGGAACAAAGGCGCTTTGGGCTTCGTCGATCACAGAGCTTAGGACACATTTTAATCAGTTAGCAATCACTTTTGAAATGAGCTTGTAAAGTGTATTGCATAGACCAATTGGTCTATAATCGGTAATTGCTACAGGAGACTTAGTCTTGGGAATAAGACAGATGTTGGTTTTGTTAATTGCTTCAAGGCTAGCATTCTCATTAAGCACAGAGAGAGCAAAACGAGTAACAGAGTCTCCAATGATATACCAGCTTCTATGCATAAAGATAGCGTGCATACCATCCGGTCCTGGGGATTTTGTACCTGGAAGTTGTTTAACCGCTATAAGAACCTCATCTGTTGTGTACGGTTGCGCTAAAAAGTCTGTCTCTGCCAATGAGAGAAGTTTGAAGTGAGCCTCAGATGGAAGGTTGATAAGCCTGTCGTTGGCTGAGAAAAGAGTCATATAGTGGTGTCGAATCAGCCTTTTGATGGCGTCTGCATCGTCAATCATCTCGCCGTTTGGACCTTTGATTTTTGTTATGTACGAAGCTTAGTGTTTCCAAACAAATCCCTCTCTAGGGCTTCCATCTCCACTAGAGCCGCCAAGCCCTCGACTCTATCGCCCATGGAGCATGAGGATATCCACCGTCTCCTTACTTCGCTATCTATCACCCCCAGTGAAAGGAAAGTCGCAGTGGTGGAAGAAGAAGACTTTGTCACGGGATCGGATGAGGCATCGCGAAGCATGGCTGGCAACTTTATCTCCAGAAAAGATATCATTGTCAAAGGCGCAAAGATCGCGATGAGTCAGGCATGGAACATCAAAGATTTCAAAATTGTGCGATGTGGTAAGAATTGCTATCAATTTATATTGAATAACAAAGGATGAAGTTATGCGCATAATTGAAGGGGGGCCGTGGTCATTTGATCACAAGCTACTGGTCCTACAACCATGGAAACCACACTGGAAATCGGACCCAGAATATTTTCGATGGTGCCCTTTTTGGACTGTCATTAGAGGATTCCCCCGTGAAATGATGACGGCCAATGTTGCGCTCAAATTAGGGCTCGAGTTTCACAGCATAATGAAACTGCAGATGCGGGAAATTGTGGGTACTGGAGTGAAACTCTTTAGATTCAGATTCTTATTGGACACCCATGCACCCCTTCGACGCTTCATCCGTATGGCTTCAAGCACCGTTGGCAGCTATATACATACTGGGCTACTACAGTATGAAAAACTCCCACATAGATGCTTCCATTGTGGGCTACTTGACCACACTCTGTCTGCGTGTCCTATGTTGAGTCACGAGATACCTATAGACAAAATTGGCACTTTGGACTATGATAAATGGTTAAATGCGGAGAGTAGATCTGTTCTCCTAGAAGAGATTGACATGGAATGTGTTTCCTCCGATGGTCCCCTATTACTAAACTCTCCATCATCCAATCATCTCGCTACAGGGGAGGATGATATTGAACCAGCTAGAAAGGAGAATGACAACCCCATAACTATATCCACTCTCAACCACACAAATTTGCTAGAAGTACCTATCACTTTGGCTCCTATGTGTACCGATGCCCCTAGCTCGCATGTGGCCAAAATTGCATCCCAACAATTTGACAATACCGTTTCAAAAAAAGGTAAGTGGCGCAGAGCTGGCAAAAAGGCTGTCTCTTCCACTCTCACTACTGTAAATCTTCAGGATATCACAAACCTATTGGGATCCAATGGAAAGCGTAAGGCTATGTCTTTTACCGAATCTGACCATGGTAGACAGAAGCAAGGAAAACTAAACACAAACTTTAAAGAGGTGGTGGCTGCTTGGCAGCCCCGCCTAGACCAATGAAAATCCTATGCTGGAACTGTCGGGGCTTGGGTCAGTCCTCGACAGTACAACCATTGGGTAGCCTCCTCCGAGCTACCCGGCCCACTTTGGTTTTTCTCTCCAAAACCAAAGCTATAAATAGGAGAATGGAAAGTGTACGTGTGAGATTTGGATTCAACGGAGGTTTTTATGTTGAACGTCAAGGTATCGCAGGAGGACTCACATTGCTATGGGACTCAACTGTAGACATATCTATTCTATCATACTCAACAGGTCACATTGATTGCATTGTAACATCACCTGATGGAATGAGATGGCGTTTCACGGGCTTCTATGGGAGCCCATATGATGAGCAGCGCATTCACTCGTGGACCTTGCTAAGACGACTTAAATTAGCCAACAGCTATCCTTGGCTCTGTGGAGGAGACTTCAATGAGACGCTTACATCAACGGAAAAAAGGGGCGGTGCACCGTCCAATCAAAACCATTTAAGTGCATTTCAAAATTGTCTTGACTATTGCAGCTTGAAGGATATCGGTTTCTGGGGCTACCCCTACACATGGTGCAACAAGCAAGAAGGAAATTTTATCGAGAAGCGACTGGATCGTTTGGTCGCAACCTCTTCATGGATGTGTTTGTTTCCCAACTACCGAATGGAACATATACTTGCCTCGCGCTCGGATCACCTATCCCTTCTTCTAACATTGAATTACACGCCTCAACAATACCAACCCAAGCATCCAATTCGTCGGTTTGAGCCTTTCTGGCTAAAAGACCCTGAATCCTTGGAAATTATAGAACAACTATGGTGCCCCTCAAACTCAGCAGAGGGACTTTCCAATTCTATTGGAGAACTGCAGCTTTCGCTCAAAGCTTGGAGCACATTCAAATATGGAAATTTGACAAAGCGTATTCAAAAGCTAAGGGAAAAAATAGATGGATGTAATGCCTTCGACAGTTCCACACCTACGAAATTGTTAAAGATGCAAGCAGATCTCAATCACTTGGAAAATATGCATGAGATCTATTGGCGCCAATAATCAGGCGCAGAGTGGTTGCAGGATGGAGATAAAAACACTCAATATTTCCACCACAAAGCTCGATCTCGCAAAGCCGTGTTCTAAACCTTAGTGCTACCAAATCCGTACGATTATCCATGACTTCCTAACAAAATCCTTTGAGCAAAAAACTACACCATGAGGGTCTTCATCGCTCCAGCCCTAAAGAACATTGTAGAAGATACAAATCAGGAGCTCAGCGGCCTCTTAAGTTAGAGAGGTAGACACAAGGAGCCTAGTGTCCACCGTAAACTGGGCCTTTGGCCTAGACAGCAGTGAAATACCCACACTGCGCGTGTCCATAGAATCGAACTCTGTACCTCTTGTAGCAATTCCCAACCCCAGTACCAACTGATTTATGAGCTAGAGGCCATAACATAATCCTTATTTTGCATTAAACCACATGTACTCCTTATGTAAATTAATCCGCAACAACCTAAGGATGTCAAACAGGTCGTGTTTTGTGTTTTTCGGTTTTGAGTATCAAAGTACCAGACATATACCTTACCTGTTTGCTTCGCGTGTACGGAAGTAGATACCCAAGCCTGTACACATGAGGTTTCGTGCCGCGTATCAGGTATACCCACAAACTTAACAAGTGCAAATATTTCAAGTCATATATGAGTCATTTCGTGTATTTTTAAAGTATTTTCAGATTTCGTGGAAAGTCAGGTGACAAAAAAAAGGAGGAGAGAAGAGTGTCTTCGGCTAAGAGGATGAAGACGGTGTCTGTGACGGCATGTTGCTAATAGAAGATCTCCAGACAAAAAGTCTTTCAAAATTTAGAGAATAAAAGTTAAATCATAAATTCAAATCATCTCCATCTCTACAATGTCCTTTTCTATTTGGTGTGAATTTCGGCATGTCTTTCGTCTCACCAACTTTGTTAGAACAGAACCAAGACCGCTTGCTTACCAGATACCGCTTAAGTGAGAAGTGAGAAGTGAGAACTGATAAGAGTGAAGAGCGAATGAAGAGAGAAGAAATGGAAAATGATGGGTACAGACGGTGGGGGGCGATTGCAGAGAGTAAGAAGGAAGAGAATGAGAAGTCAGAAATCAGATATTAGTTTTTTAGGCTTTAAGAGTTTCTTTTTTTATTTTTTATTTTTATTTTAATAATTCATAATTTATATTTAAAATTTATTTAAAAAATTAGGTATGGAGGGTATAAATAGATAATCCACGGGTGTACCCAGACACAACCTGCTCTTAGCTGGTAAGTTTTAGGTCTTGTGGGTACATAGTCTTTGAACATTGCCCTGTTGGCACATAGGTGTCGAGTGACCCCTGTGTCCACCTACCATTCAAGCGGATTTCCCACTGCATTGCATTCAGTCACCAATGCGCAGAGATTTAAATCTTCCATTGCGCCGACCAGATTCGCCTTTGCTTTGGTTTGACTCTGATTCTTTTTGGCTTACGGCAGTCACTGCTGCGGTGCCCTGGTTTTCTACAGTTATAACACTTACCCGTCAACTTCTTTGCAATCTCCTTGCCCTTGACATTCACGCCCAAAGTGTTATTCTTCTTTTTATTTCTTGCCTCAGCAACATGAGCTTTGGCTTGACCAGATTGAGAGGTTGGCTTTCTATCAGCACGACGATTGTCCTCCTCAATCCAAAGCCAGACAATCAAATCTTCCATTTTCATTTCCTTTCGTTTGTGCTTGAGATAGCTCTTAAATTCCCTCCACGAAGGAGATAGCTTCTCAATCACAGCTACAACTTGGAAAGATTTACCGAGCGTCATGCCCTCCTCTTCCATTTCAGATACCAACATGTATTTCTTCAACATTCGAAATTACACTTTTGGAATCTAGCATTTTATAGTCCAGAAATTTACCAGCTATTAATTTTTTCGTTCCAGCATCTTCTGTGAGATATTTTTTATCTAAAGCCAACCACAACGTTTTTGCAGTTTTAAAAGTACAAAACACGCCATAGATAGTATTATCCAGACAACTCAAAATAAGAGTCAAGCAACAGAAATTGTTATATGCCCATGCTTCAGCACTCAAGGCATTCTGTATGTTATGATTCTGATCCTCCACATGTTCCACCATTGGTGGATCCTAGCTCAGAATTCTTGCCATGCCTAGTGTTGTGTCATAGAACAGCAGCTTTTGCTGCCATCTCTTACAGAAACTGCCTGCGAATTTTTTAGGCTACACCACGTGGGCATCTGTGGTAGCAGAATTTATCTGAGGCCCTACGTTAGGCGCCAGAGGAACTGTGTTGAACGGCACATTGTTCTAGGCACCAGCAGAAATGTTATTGGTCCCGTCAGGTGCAGACACGGAGTGTGCACCGTTAAATCCGTGAACTGAGTTAGAGCTCTCGTTTTCCATTCATGTTCAGTTGATCAAAACATATATATCAGAACAGTTTAGGATATAAGAGATGGGTAGAAACAGACTGCAAATCAGTGTATGATCACTGCTTTGTATACAAAATTTGAAGAAAAACACAGAAATTAATTGAATCAGAATACGTCTTAAGATTGTTGGAGAATATTAATCCTGTACGAAGACACACTCGTTCGGTGTGTGCGTATGAAAACAATAAACAAAAGACCAAACATGGGGCGAGTCGAGGGCTCTGACCTTAAGACGTATTGCTCCGGTATACTGTGCTCAACCGGCGTTAGCAATCGTCTCCCAAGATACAACGGGTACGTGTTCAGTTGAGCGGCACTGCTTAGCTTGAACTGCAGCGAACCTTCTAGTGTCCTGACTTCTCGTGATGCAGAAAGAAGAAGAAGAAAGCGAAATCAGAAGATGTGTGTGTTCAGATCGCACACCCATCCTCGCTTTGAATTTCAGTTGTTGGATCAAAGCTGACCCTTCCGCCACCGTTAGATCAAAACGTTTGATCTTACATATTAGGAGAGCATTTGATTTAAATCATTTAATCAAAACCGATCGTTTGATTTAAATCATTTAAACAAAATCGATCTTATAAATATTTGATCACTACCGTTTTGATGATACTGGACCGGACCCGTATGAGAACATTTGGGCCGCTGTGCATCTAAGCCTGAAGCCTTTAACTATTTACAAAAAATAATTAATCCAAAAGCCCAAATAAATTTTCTCCAAAAAGATAGGAACCGGTCCAGCCCACGTGCCCACAAGCCCGAGCTGAGCCGAGCCGAACCGACTGGCCGGTGGCGGCACGCGCGTTTGTGCGCGTGTGGCTTTTTGTTGGTCTTCCCTCTGGTCAAAAACTTCTCATGCCCTAAGAGCACATCTAAAGTGGCCATTCTAGCCATTTATAAAGCGGCTAAAGTAGTTCAATTGTCCAATGTGGTATTCCTCCATAAGGGTGATGTGACCTCCTAAGAATAAGGCACATCACCCACTAAATCATGTTTTCCATCTACTTTGAGCATTAATTTTTCATTCATCCGATATCGTAATTGAGTGATTCCAAAGCCTACAATTAACTGCTTGTTCCGTAGATAATTAAGGGCATATTAGTTTCCATTTTCTATTAACAAAAACTAATTATAATTAAGCTCAAAGTATGTTGCTTAACCAAGTTTGCAACTTGCCTTAATGGGCCAAAGCCCAGACTTTCAATTCCTCCAACAAAGGGAATGTCTTGAATTGCAAGTTGAAGAAAGGAGAAAGAAGAGGACCCCGAAAACAAGGTCAACTACATGTACCTGTCTATCAAACTTAGAGCTAGGTCTCTTGTAGATAATGACAAAATTAATTTATTTGTTGAATAATAGTCTACAAAGGAGAATTGCGTAGTGTTCGGATTAGCGGGTTTGAAAAAGGACAATCTAAACCCGACCCGTTTAGCCAACATGTTCAAATTTTTAGATCCAAATCTAGATATATCAGGTTTACAGATCATGTTCAGGTTGACACACAGACTTAAAAATTTTAAAAAATTTTAGATTTGCGGGTCATGTTCGGATTAGTGGTGGTAGTATTAACGGTCATGTTCATGTTTGTCATTTTTTTTACTAAGTAAATAATCTCTTATGTGGATCGGACAGTTTGACCTAAGTAGGACTCACGGTTCTCATGTCATTTGTGGGTTCGATCTGATTTTGAACCGAATCCACAAAATACAAAAACAAATCCATAAAAAGCGTATACGGATTCTGTCGTGTTGGCATCCCTCCACAATACTTGTGTCCAAGTGAGTATATGGGGTGAGAGCTTTACATGTAATCTTAAAATAAAATAATTGGCGTGACTAGCTCGAATAAAACAGACTAACCTACCAATATCAAAAATCCTATATGTAAAATAAGAAGCTTGTTGGGAACAGTGGGGACTAATTTGTGTGAAGGTGTTTTGATATTTAAATCAGTAATCGATACATAGGATGCAATTAGCTATGATTACTTTTAATGTAGAAGAATTAGATCAATGTGATGGTGGAACGGACCCCCTCTTATAGATGGAAAATGACAACCAAATTTGAATGTTTAGTGTGAAGTTTGTTGGATAATTTCCTTCTAGGATAAGACTTAGGAAATCTCCTAAGAAGTAGGAGTTTTATTTTAAAGTTATTTCCTTATTGGTGTTTATCTTTTCCTATTAGGTAATGGTTTGTTTAGACTAGTTAGCCTATAAATAAGGGGGGGCAGGCAATAGTAGATGGTGCCTCAAGAGTGCCAAGAGCGCCAAGAGTGCCAAGGCCAAGAGTGCCAAGTACCAATCCCGGGTAGGGTGATTGGTAAGTCAATACCGGATAGGGTCATTGGCAAGAGAGAAGAATTATCTAATTCGGTTTTGAGTTATTTTCCGAATAATACAAAGCGAGTTATGTTTTGTATGCGCACGTGTGTTGTGTTTTGAATCCGTTTTTACTTCAATTGGTATCAGAGAGGGTATAATTACTTCAATTGGTATCAGAGCAATTGTTGTTACTTCAATTGGTATCAGAGCCGAGGTTGTTTGGAGAGGGAGGAGCGCCTATAAATAAGGGGGGTCAGCCATAGTAGATGGTGCGCCCAGCCTCAAGAGTGCCAACCGCGCCAAGAGCGCCAGGAGCGTCAACTGCCAAGGGTGCCAAATACCAATTCCGGGTAGGGTGATTGGTGAGTCAATGCCGGGTAGGATCATTGACAAGGGCGGCGAGTGGCAGTTCAGTTTTGAGTTATTTTCCGAACATTAATAAAATTGTGTTGTGTTTTTTACGCGTTGTGTTCTTGAATCCGTTGTTTACTTCAATTGGTATCAGAGAGGGTATAATTACTTCAATTGGTATCAGAGCAATTGTTGTTACTTCAATTGGTATCAGAGCCGAGGTTGTTTGGAGAGGGAGGAGCCACCGTGTTAGGGTTGCCGTGTTAGGGTTGATCCCGTGAGGAGGCTGCCGTGTTCTTCGAATCAATAAGGGTCGGATTCCGTTCAACACAACAAGAAGTAGTTAATTGAAAAAAAAAGGAAAAAGCGAAAAAGGATGCCGCCGCCTTAAGCCGAAAGGAATCGGCTGGAAAAAATTTCAAAAATTATATACCAAGGCCGAAAAGAAGTTGGCCATTTGAATCAAAAAAATATATAGCAAGGCCGAAGGAAAAATTGGCCGTTTGCAGTTGGAAAAAAAAGGGGTAAAAATTTTCTTTTGCCCTACGCCGAAAGGTACACGGCCAAAATTCGTCCAGTGGCGCGTTGTGATCAACGAGTTCTTGGAAGGAACCAACCACGATGAGTGAAGTCGGTGAAAGCAGCGCAAGGCCCGTGAGCACCGAAAGTCAATCGGCGTGGAAGACCTTCCAAGGGTACATTCGGAAATTAAGGGGGAGATTGTTGGATAATTTCCTTCTAGGATAAGACTTAGGAAATCTCCTAAGAAGTAGGAGTTTTATTTTAAAGTTATTTCCTTATTGGTGTTTATCTTTTCCTATTAGGTAATGGTTTGTTTAGACTAGTTAGCCTATAAATAAGGGGGGTCAGCCATAGTAGATGGTGCGCCCAGCCTCAAGAGTGCCAACCGCGCCAAGAGCGCCAGGAGCGTCAACCGCCAAGGGTGCCAAATACCAATTCCAGGTAGGGTGATTGGTGAGTCAATGCCGGGTAGGATCATTGACAAGGGCGGCGAGTGGCAGTTCAGTTTTGAGTTATTTTCCGAACATTAATAAAATTGTGTTGTGTTTTTTACGCGTTGTGTTCTTGAATCCGTTGTTTACTTCAAAGTTGTCGATAGCTTTTGCTGTTGGGATATGCTGGGTATGTGGTGTTGTTGTAACGTGAAGTTGTCCTAGCTAAAACTAAATCTTATCATGTGATTATTGCATTTGATCCATATGTGTTCTTTTGTCAATCGGAAGCGTATGAAGATACTATTGAGGGTCCTTTAGGGCATCTTGTATTCCGTTGTAATCGTTGAGTCAGGGCCCTAATTGGAGATCCATCAATAACTACATGTAAACTAAGACTGCTTTTGTATCACTTTCTAATAAAATTATTTATCAGATTCACCGATTTTCGGTGAATGAATCTAATACATGAAATATGAAATTAGTCAATGTCTCATAACTAACAAAGTGCCTAGAAGTCTACCACCCAATTGCAAAATAGCAAACGTAAAATACTTGGATGCTAAAGGTTCTGGTCCCAAAGACCTCCACAGTTCCAGTCCTAAAAAACTTCGTGGAGGATGTAAATCAGATCACTCAGCAACTTTTTAGAAGAGAAGCCTAAGACTTGGTTGTGTACATCCGACCCTCTCATATCCTACCATAGACGGACCCGAAGGTTTTTGTTATGTGTAAGGCATGATGTTGAGTTGCCATTCTCCTTGTTGGTTCTGTTTTGGATCTTGATTTTATAGCCAAGAAAAGGGAATGTCATGAATTGCAATTTGAAGAAAGGAGAAAGATGTGGACCCTGAAAACAAGATCAACTACTTATACCTGTCTATCAAACTTAGAGCTAGGTCTCTTGTAGATAATGGCAAAATTAATTTATTTGTTGAATAATAGTCTAGATAGAGGTGAGAAATGTGTCGTGTTTAGATTGATGGATTTGAAAAAGGAGAACCTAAACTTGAGCCGGTTAGCTGACATGTTCAAATTTTTATGTCCTAATTAAGCTGAACGTGTCAGGTTTAAAATTCATGTTCATGTTGATACGCCGGATTAAAGTTTTAAAAAGTTTTAGATTTGAAGGTCAGATTCGGATTAGTGTGGTAGTATTAACAGTCATGTTTATGTTTGTCATTTTCACTAATTAAATAATCTCTTATGGATCAGACAGTTTGACCTGAACTAGTCTCACGCTTCTCATGTCATTTACGGATTTGATCTGATTTTCAACCGCATCCACAAAGTACAAAAGCAATTTCATAATGAACGTATATAGATTCGTGTCGTTAGCAGCTCTACATAATACTGTGTCCAAGTGACAATATGATGGAGTGAGAGCTTTACATATAATCTTAAAATTAAATAATTAGTGTGTCTAGCTCGAATCAAATAGACTAACCTACCAATATCAAAAATCCTATATGTAAAAATAAGAAGCTTGTTGGGAACAATGGGGACCAAGATGTGCAAAGGTATTTTGATGTTTAAATCAGTAATCGATATATAGGATGCAATTAGCTATGATTACTTTAATGTAGAAGAATTAGATCAATGTGATGGTGGAATGGACCGGGATGAGATCTCATCACCCCAAACCACCACAAAAACAAAAGCCTATAGCGACAGACAAAAAACGTCGCTATTTTGTCGCTACAGGCATATAGCGACGAAATAGCGACGAAAAATGAATGTCGTTATACGACTTGTCGCAAAGCAAATTTCGTCGGCAATGCGTCGCTGTATTGTGACGAAAAAAATTGCGTCGGTGTATCGTCGCAAAACTGCGACGAGAAAATGTCAGGTCTGCGACCTTTTTTCTGTTGTCGCTGTTTCGTCGGTAAATTATTTCGTCGCTATTTCGTATTTTTTATTTTTTTATTAATGTTCTGCGACAAAGAATTTCGTCGCAAAATTTCGTCGGTATATGTTTTACCGTCGCTATTTATTATTTTTTTATTTTTTGTTTCCGTTTTATTTCGTCGCAAAATGTCGTCGTTAATATGTCTTTTCGTCGCTAATTTTAAATTTTTGTTTTTTTATTTCCGATCTGCGACAGACCAATTTCGTCGCCGGTTCGTCGGTATTTGTTATTTTTAAAAATATTAAATTTACTAATAATTATTTTAAATACATTATTTAATATTAAATTTTAAATTTTTTTTGATTTATTAATAATATTAATACATTATTAATTAAAAAGTTTTTATTATTATTATTTAATTTCTATAATATATTTTATTTTGTATATTAAATCATTTGTACAAATATTATACAGTAATACGGTATTTGCGCATTAAAGTTCGTATAATTAAACAACACAAACGAAATAGAATCCGTAAAATTGTCAGATAGAATATATAAAAGTACAAAGAAAATGTCAATACAACAAATGAAATAGACTGTACAAACAATGAAAAAATAAAAAACTATGAAGAGGAAGATGGAGAGGGATCATGCGGAGAAGAGTGACCATCAGGAGGGCGGGGCTGAGGCTGAGGCTGAGGCTGCGAGGAGTTGGAAATGAAAGTCATGACGACCTGCGACAGCTGGAAGATTTGCTGGTTCGTTGCCTGCTGCACCTGCATCGTCTGATGCTGCGCCTGCTCAAACGCATGCTGAAGCGCCTGCTGAAGCGCCTGCTGCTGCGACTGCAGTGCCTGTAAACTCTCCTCTTGCCTCGTCCTGATGGACTCTATCTCACGCTGCAGCGCCGCATTATCTGCTTCCAGGCGCGAAATATCCTCTGGCGTCGCAGAAGGCGCGGAGGTGCTGGCCTCAGAGGAAGCACCTGGATGCAGAACTTCGGAAAAGAATCGCGGCGCTGCTGATCCAACCCCGTACACCTCCTTCTTCTTCTTCTTATTCTGAGGGCCGACGGTCCGAACCGCATCCCAATAAGCGCGGTTCTTGTCGGCCTGTTCGCCCCTATCTGCGAGTAATCTGTTGTACTCGTCCTGAAATGAGAATATGAATTGTTATGGTTTAGCAATAAAACAAACTAAGGAAAAAAACAAATGATATCGTAGTCTACTTACACTGATGTCGCGGGCCTTCGTCGTGATCCAGTCCTCCGTTCCGTCGGAAGCTCTCTTCCGATGCGTCTTGTAGAAGAGATCGTAGGAGGCTGGCCACTCCCCCGTCTCCTGGTGCTGAAAGAATGAAATAAAATATGTTAGTGATATGCAGAATTTTTAAAAATTTCTGCATGACCTATTCGTTTATCGGAGGTATCCCGGCCTTAAAGGCCTCTCCCAAGTCAAATCACATGTACCACTTAAAGTAACCATATACGAATACCAAAAAAACAACAGCGCAACATAAGTAATCAACGAATATAGATAATCCACTTAACTAACTGAATGTAAATAATCCACTTAAGTCGATGAATGTAAATAATCCAATGAAATCAATGAAGGTCGTTATAATCCAATATTAAAATACTCACCATAGAACGCATCGTGGTGGCGTGGGAAACCGAACCACCTGAGTGTGTGGCAGGTGCTGGGCCCTGTACGTTGCCGCTGCGCCGGTTCGCCGCGTTCCGGGCGCTGCGGGCTTGGTAAGCAGGGTCCCTCCACCCTTCTACCCACGCCGCCCAGACGGCCTCGGATACGTAGGCAGGCCTTATCCACGTGGGGTCACGCTCCGACTTGGTCTTGAGGGAGTTGACGAAGTCCCCGTAGCGTTTGGCGGCCCTATGCCGCCAGGCCTGCTCCACGTCGCGGGCGATGTCGGCTGGCCAGCTGTACGACTTCTGCAATTATCATACGGAGGAATAATAAAAGTGTGGTTAGAAAAGTAATGATTGATTACGCATCAAAAAGTGAAATTTATCAAATTTGAATACCTGAAACTCATCCCAGTAGAACCTACGTGTCTCCGGGGTGACACGGCCCCAGGTATATCCAGATGGGTCAAGCCTCAGGTGGAAGGACCGGGTGATGCAACCGGAAAGCGCACCATTGTCCGATCCAAAGCTGAAAGAGTTTAAGTTGTTAGGAAAAAATAACGCGTGAAATATATTTGAAAACATGTTAAATAAATTAATCATTACTTACGTATGGGTATCATTTGACCAAGGGAGGGGACGACGCCCTGATATGACACCCTGGTCCGATGCCGCATCAGACGCCGGATGAGGTGCTGAAACGCTGGGTGTGGGTGGCGTCGTATGTCTGGGGGGTGCGGACATGTCGGCAGACCGTAAAAGGTCTGAGTCCGCAGCCAGAGCGGCGGTCGAAACCGAGGCATACGTATCATGCTGATGAATGAACGCATCGAACTCTCCTTGAAGGTCCTGTGTAGATGGTGGGTATGTGGATCTCGTCGGTAAACCGTCACTAGCCATCAGATCTGAGAGGAACATATTAATAATTTTTAAACGGAAGTTTCCCAGCCTTAATGGCCTCTCCAAAGACAAATGCAAATCATACCGAAAATCATATGCAAACCTCTTACAAAACAGTTTGTACATGCATCATTCATTGGCCAAGCACACCACATTTCAACTAATTCAACCTTAACAACAATATTGGTGCATATATACCATATATACCCGTATATACCCGTACATACATATATATACCATATACATATATACCCGTATATACATATATATACCCGTATATGCATATATATATATATATACCGTATATACATATATATACCATATACATATATGTACCAAAAATAGATTATATAATTATAAATATATTTAAATAGGAAAAATATATATACATACATAATTCTACCAAAAAAAAACAGTTTCTAATAATTTTACATATATTTATATACAAAAATTACAAAAGATATATTACAAATCTATTAAAAACAGTTTTTACAAATTTAACTATATTTAAATACGAAATTAAATATATGTACCGTATATATGTACCGTATATATGTATTTGTGCGTGTATATATGTATTAAAAACATATACATACATATACCGTATATATGTATATGTGCGTGTACCGTATATATGTATATGTGCGTGTATATATGTATTAAAAACATATACATACATATACATATACATATACATACATTTACAAATCTATTAAATACATATACATACATATACATACATATACATATACATACATACGGTAATTGCAATAAAAACGAAATACATACATATACATATACATACATACGGTACATACATACATATACATAAAAACGAAATATACATATACATATACATATACATACATGCGGTACATACATACATGCGGTACATACATACATACGGTACATACATACATATACATAAAAACGAAATATACATATACATTTACATACATACGGTACATACATACGGTACATACATACATATACATAAAAACGAAATATACATATACATATACATATATATACGGTAATTGCAATAAAAACGAAATAGGAAGAAAAACTAACCGGAGAGGGGAGGTCAACGGAGAGGAAGCTCGTCGGGGGGGGGGGGTTCGCCGGAGGGGATTTCTTCGCGAGGGGGGGTTTTCGCCGGAGGGAGGGGAGGTTTTCGCGGGGGGAGGGAAATGGGGAAGAAGAAGGGAATTTCAGCTTATATCTATGAAATTTTGCGACGACATAGCGACGGAAGTTCCGTCGCTATTTAGTTCGTCGCTATTTTTCATGGTCGTCGTTATTTCAAATTTAGCGACGAAACATTTCGTCGGTAACTCGTCGGTGTTATCATTTTCGAAAAAAAATAATACAAAATATAAAGTAGTATATACATGAATATAAGTACATCAACACATACACACTTTCATATAAAGAGGTACATAAAAAATTTTGGCAAACGTCAATCTTCCTGGTCATCTGCATCCTCATACGCATCTTCATCTTCGTCTTCATCTTCATCTTCATCTACATGCTCGTCGTCCTCTTCATCCTCGTATTCGTCTTCGACTACGTCTTCAATATTGTCAGACGGTTGTATGTTGAGATGAATTTCGATAAAACCGCCGTTGGGGTCATTTAGAGGGAGGTCGTGCAGTTGAACATGTGTCGTATCTAGAACGGACGGGTTTTCTTCTTGAAATGCGGCGTCCATACCATCTGAAACTGTCTGTATACTCACATCAAACTTGCTCGATTTCACTTTGCACACGGCTCGCCAGTCTTTTGAGCTCGCATTCATCCTCGTTGTTGGATACGATAGATAGTACACCTGGGACGCTTGACTAGCCAAAACGTATGGATCGTATTTTCTGTACCGTCGCCCTTGGTGTATGTCTACCAACTTATATTTGTCGTGGACCTTTGTGCCAACGCGATAACCTTCTCGAGTTGGATCGTACCATTCGCACTTGAATAGGACCACCCGCTTTATAGGCAATGCGGGATATTCGAGCTCAATGATGTCAGTAAGGTAGCCGTAGAAGTCATCCTCGTCCGGGCTATTGTCATAACGCTTGACACACACTCCGCTGTTCTCCGACGATTTTCGGCTGGCATGGGAGACTGTGTGGAATCTATACCCGTTGAAAAAACACATGTCGTGTCGCGTGACTCTGTTCAATGGACCCTCGGCTACTGGCGTCAGAATGTAACCGTACTCATCGTCAGCCAGATGACCTTTGCTCGCCTGTAAAAGGACAAGTAAGTATACATCAACGGGGCAATAAATGTGTATCACATATCGTACACGTAACAGGCAAATACTAAACTTACATGCCACCTGAACCAATCAGCAAACTTGGAATCTAACTCATTGTTTATTGCATCGCTCGATATACCCGGTGAACGGTGTTGCAATAAATCAACGAACAAGCTGAAGCAAATTACGAATGAGTACCCTGTATATCTTTGTAACATAATGGATAGAGTATCGCAAGGTATTTACAAAATAAAATGGGAAATCGTTTATACCTCTGGAAATGGTCGACTTGACGGCAGTTGCGCAGAACATAAGAATGAGCAATCTTCAGCTCGCTGTCCCCCAATATCATTTCCTTTCCCTGTCCGTGAAATCTGATCGGATGTGTGAATATTGGGAGGACACCGGATCTGGAAATGCCGTCGTCGTTCCGGGGAACATCTCTGCACCTCGACGGGACATCTGGCTCGAAGTAATGAGACACGAAGGTCGATGCTTCCTCCGTCAGATAGGCATTGCACATAGAGGCCTCGACTTTCGCCTTGTTCTTGATGTTCAGCTTCAAATGCCTGAGATATCTGTTCATATAGTGAATATATGTTCAAATGCATATC
This sequence comes from Eustoma russellianum, assembly GCA_036186865.1. NCBI lineage: Eukaryota > Viridiplantae > Streptophyta > Magnoliopsida > Gentianales > Gentianaceae > Eustoma > Eustoma russellianum. Next base: position 29,051,218 of record AP025054.1, on the reverse strand, counting down.
GCTTAGACACATAAGAATGTCATGCACATAAAAAAGAGTACCTCTCGAACGGATACATCCACCTGTACTGAACAGGACCACCAATACGTGCCTCGTATGGTAGATGAACTGGCAGGTGTTCCATTGAATCAAAGAAGGCCGGAGGGAATATAGTTTCCAGCTTGCATATGATCACTGGGATTTCGTCCTCCAGCCTTGACATATCATCCGCCCTGAGTCTCGTGGCTGTAAGACATCTGAAGAACAGACTCATCTCGGTAATTGCCTCCCATACATTGGTTGGAAGCAGCTCGCAGAATGCAATGGGCATCAACCGTTGCATGAACACGTGACAGTCGTGGCTCTTCATCCCGTGCAAACCGCGTTTATTCACGTCGATGTTCTTCGACAGGTTCGAAACATGGCCATCAGGAAATCTAGCCGTCCCTAGCCACGATAACAACGCACTGACCTGCTCCGCATTCAGCGTGTACGAGGACTTCGGCATGTATGATGTGCCAACGGGATGCAGCTCCGGTCGCATGTTGAGGTCGCGCATATCAAGTCGTGCCTTCGAATTGTCTTTTGTTTTTCCTGGCACATTCAGCACTGTATTGAAAATGTTGTCAAACACGTTCTTCTCAATATGCATGACATCCAGGTTATGTCGGATCATATTACTCTTCCAGTACGGAAGCTCCCAGAATATGCTTCTCTTCTTCCACCCGATACAGTAACGAGCCAGGTCTTCGTTGTGACTGCCGTCCGGATCATCAGCGACCCCCACGAATCCACAACTGTCTATCTCCTGCAGCACCTCTGCACCCGTGAGGAGCTCGGGCTTTGTGTCCTTAACGACAATGCCAGGCATGAACGCCGTCACGTTCCTTCTGTACGAATGACGTCTGGGCAGGAACTTCCTATGGCTGTCGAACCAGCTTATCTTACGTCCATGTTTCAAGGACATCGTCTTCGCTTGCTTCATGCAGCAAGGGCAAGCGTATTTCCCCGCTGTGCTCCACCCCGACAACATAGAATAAGCCGGGAAGTCACTGATCGTCCACATCAGCGCGGCGCGTAGCTGGAAGTTTTGTTTAGTCGATACATCGAACGTCTCCACGCCAAACTCCCATAACCACTTCAGCTCATGTATCAACGGCTGCAGGTATAGGTCGATCTTCTGTTTCGGATTCCTAGGACCTGGTGCGATCACAGTCAAGAACATGTAAGGCTTCTTCATGCACATCCAAGGCGGTAGATTGTACGGCGTCACGATTACAGGCCACGACGAATACTGCTCTCCCGACTGTCCAAACGGGTTGAACCCGTCGGTGCATAAACCCAACCTAACGTTCCTTGTCTCCGACGAAAAACCCGGATGCGTCGCATCGAACGTCCTCCAAGCTTCGCCGTCAGATGGATGGCACATCTCACCGTCTTTCGTGTAGTGCTCCGCGTGCCACCTCATCTGGCTAGCTGTGGCACCGGATGCGTATAGCCTCTGCAGTCTAGGGACGAGAGGTAAATAGTAAAATTGTTTTCTTGGCACGTTCCGGTTTCTTTTGTTCGTTCTCCACCTGCTTGTCCCACAGACCCTGCACATGTCTTTATCCTCGTTGATGCCCCAGTATATGATGCACCCCTCTGAACAACAATCGATTTTCTGAACCGGCAGTCCCAACGCCTGCAGCTGTTTCCTCGTCGAATAAAAACTGTCGACCATTGTGTTCCCTTCAGGAAGAGATTCCCTCATCAGCTGACACATCCCATCGTACAATCTCTCCGTCATGCGGTGTTCTGTCTTCATGCTCGTCATCCGACCGATCATGGACATCTGTGTGTGACTACCGCAACCAGGATACAGCGGCGTGTTGGCGGCGTTCAGCATCTCAAAAAACTGTCTCGCCTGAGGGTTCGGATCTTCCTCCACGAATGTACGCGGCTGTTCATCCGGATCCTGCATTTGTAACAACTGCTCTCCGGTAAATGCGCCAGCGGCTGCGTCTGTCACCATCTGCATGTATGGGTTGTGAGATCCCTCGCCTATTTCTTCGGCATTAACCTGACCGGGTCCCCCTTCGACGTGTACAGTTGCAGATGTAGACGCCCCCTCATATTCGCCGTGACAGTACCATGTATGGTAATTGTGGACGAAACCTTGTTTCAATATGTGAACCCTCACGTCACCCGGATCCTTATATTTACGGTTCTTGCATTTCTTGCACGGACATCTAATCTGCGTTCCACTTTCATTACTCGTCGCAAAATCAATAAATTCTTCGAGACCTTCAACAAATCTAAAACACCACTCCCCGTTGTTTACTCTCTGGTACATCCACTTTCTATCGCTTCTCCTCGGATCCATTTTCTCGCTACACCTTGAAACTAACAGCAGCTATCTTTTTTCGTGTGTAGAAAAAATCAAAATTCCACACTTCTGTATTTTCGTTCAAAATTGATGATTGATGTGTTTGAAATGAGAGAAGAATGGGAGAAGAGAAGAAGAGAAGAAGAAAGACAATGGTTTTATCGTTCCCAGTACGTTACCCACAAACAAGCACACAATACCGACGACTTAGCGACGAACGGCGACGAACAAGAAACACAAATCCCGGAGACAAACAAACACATATACCGACGACTTAGCGACGAACATCGACGAACAAGAAACACAAATCCCGGAGACAAACAAACACATATACCGACGACGTACCGACGACCAGCGACGAAACACGTCGTTTGATATGCTTTTACCGACGAAGTACCGATTACATTGCGACGCAAAACGTCTCTTCATTCCGTACGACGTGTTTCGTCGCTAAGTCGTCGGTACGTCGTCGGTAAAAGACAGTCCGTCCAGTTCCCCATGCTTACAACTTACGATGTTTTGCGTCGCTAATTCGTCGCTATGTCGTCGCTGATTTCACTATATAGACAGTGGATCAGCGTGTGCCCACAACAACATATAAAACAACTATTTTATAATCCAAAATGGTTCGTACTAAAGCGCAAGCACGACGTGGTGGACGTGGTGGTAGGGCGGCAACACCGCCAACTGAAGTGCCTTCTTCTTCAACTGTTCCTCCCCCACCTCCTCCCCCACCAGAGCCCTCTGAGCCTCGCCGGGATCGACAAATTGTCGAACTCCAAACAGAAGTACGAGATCTGTGGAAAATGTTAGATGAGGTGAGGGCGCATGTCACGGTTCAGGAAGAGCGTCTCGACTGCATAGATAAAAGGCAGATGCGGATTAAATCCAAATCTGCACAGTTGAGACGCCAACTGAAGGCGTGTGCGGAGAGTATAGCTTCTCTCTGTTCGGATGACGAACAGTGAGTGGCTACTCTTCGCTATTTAGCTTTTTTTAAATATTTCTTATTATATTTTGTAATTTTTAATTTTTAATTTTATATTAATGAAGTTTGTTTTTTTAATATCGTATTTGTTTTCTTAATAATTATAACACGTGTTTAATCTCTTACGAATCCTGACGACGCACCTGTATACGCGAAATGTGGTTAAGAAAAATTTCTTCCGACTAATTCACCGACTAAACATCAACTATATACCGACGAAACCTAATACAACGACGAAAACCTACTAACTATATATATCTTTGACGAAACTTAATAGAACGACAAAAACCTATTAACCGTATCGTCGAAACCTAACTATATCTTCGACGAAACTTAATAGAACGACAAAAACCTACTAACCGTATCGACGAAAAAGGGAAAAACTAAATACAATGAGAAGAACGGGCTTCGCGGGTTTTTTTTTTTGAATTTACCGACGCTTTACCGACGAAACAGCGACGGAAAACGTCTCTTCACATTATTCGACGCGTTTCGTCGCTATTCCGTCGCCAAGTTGTCGCTATTCGGCAGTGTCAGTTCAGTTCCCAACGGTTGCATCGTACGATAAACATACGTCGCTAATTCGTCGCTACGTCGTCGCTATAACATCCGAAAGGTCATCACTGCACATTCACTGCACACACTGCACATTCACTGCACATTCCCAACGGTTGACAAATGCGTCGCTATGTCGTCGCTATGTCGTCGCTCATTTCACTATTTATACCCCAAACATCCGCTGTTATACATACACACATAGAACGTTATAAATAATCAAAATATGCCGCGTCGTTTTAAAAGAACCCCAAGGCGTGGTGGACGGGCAAACAGTGCCCCTCCAGAAGGGCCTCCTCCTCAACCACCATCGGTTGAGCGAGAGGGTTCTGTATCTGTCTATGGCCCACCGCCGCATCAGGATGATCAAGAACAAATGCCGGTGCAGGACGCCGACTTCCGTATGCTGATGGCAAACATGCATCAGCAGTCGCGGCAACTGCACTACATGACTAGAAGGCTGCGGAAGATGAAATTTAGATACTACAAGCTCAAGCGCCTTCTCAAAGAGTTTGCGGAGAATGTCGCGGCCACTCTTTCGTCCGATGACGAAGAGTGAACGGCCCATCTCCGCATCTCTTTTTAGATTTTTTTTTTATTTTTTCGTTTGATAATGTAACTTCTTATTATTAAATGAATGAGTATTTTTCCCAATTACCGCTTTCTTTTTCCTTAATCAATACACGTGTTTAATTCTCGATGTATCTGCGACGACACAACGACAAACCGAATTACGAACGGAAAGTAATTCAAAACATTTGCCACATACGGGTTTCATTGACAAAAAAACGACGATACACAACTCCAAGAACTTAGTAAACGACGAATTTATTTTATACTTTTAGCGACACATTTGCGACGACATAGCGACGAAGCGTTATAAACTAAATAGCCTAATGCTTACGCTGCCACCTTTCACTTTTGCTTTAAAGAGACATCATCCATAACATTAACCACTTTAATTGCCTAGCTGAATCCATATGATTCATAAACGGAAGACTCTAAGGCAATAGGGTAATGTTGTTATTGTTGATTCCATAAAATATACTGAATTCCGTGTTCTAAACCTTTTTTTTGAGGTAAAACTGCTTTTAATCATTCATCATGTCTGCAATTACAGAATCAACAACAAGCGGTGGCGGGTTAGATCCCCAAACCATATCGGAAGAGATATGTAAACCAAATCTAGCAGTGTGATGTGCAGGCAAGTTCATATCTCGCCGTTGAAGGTAACATGGCATTTTCTAATGGATGTCATCATATGCTTGCATTGAAGAAGAAGGGATTGCAGTGGATGAGAATCAACATCAGTGGCGTGAAGCAAATTGACAGCGACAAGGCAATCACACCAAATCACAACATCTTCAAGGTGTTGCTTCCTTGCGAGCCCCAATCCAAATCGGATGGCCAGTATTTCGCCATGTAAGACATCAATATGTGCCGGGTAACATAATAGATTCCGCCCATTGTAGTTGGCCCGAAGTGTCGCGAACCACAAGTCCAGCTGCCCTTTCACCGTTTTCTCCAAATGCAGCATCAGTATTGATGGATATTGTATCGCCTTGAGGTGGCTGCCATGCTCCTTCAGTTTTGCGTCGAAATTGCGAGTCAAAAGGCTCGCTCTTTTGCTGTAGTGATAGAAGCATGCTGCGAGCGGCTGTTACCACCGTCAATGGGCAAGGAGCTGGGTTCATTTCGTCGAAGGTGGAGGAACACCTCGCTTTCCATATATACCATAAGAGCAAGACAAAATAAGACAACATGGAATCATCATTGTTTTTGATGAGCCACTGTAGAATGTCTGCCATATTACCTAGTTTGATCTCAGTTGGAATGCTAGGGCCATTGTTCCATATTTCCGTCTGCCAATGGCATCCTAAGAGACAATGTTTTTCATCTTCAATTGCGGAGGCACAAATAGGACACAAAGGCGAGATATCCGCAATGCGACGAGCTAGGTTGCTCCTCACTGGTAGGGATTGATTCAAGACTTTCCATAAAAAAGTCTTCACTTTAGGCATTGTTGGAATGGTCCAGATTTTTGTCCAGAAAGATCGTATTGGTGCGTCATCAGCTGGGTCTCCTACAGATGCTTGTCTCCGTTGTTCCTCTATGTAGGTGAAGTAACCCGAGCGGACAGTATAGTTCCCATGCTTAGTGTGATGCCAGATGGGTTGATCTTCTGCATTTTCTGCTGAGAGAGGGATGGTTTTGATCAACTCCCCATCATATGGAAGGAATAGAGTGTCAATAAGGTGTGTATTCCATGATAGAAGATTTTGATCTATCAGGTCGCTTACTTTAACATTAGGAAGCAACACTCGATTGGATGGACATGGCCGAAATGTGTTGGGCCTAGGAATCCAAGGATCCATCCAAACGTTTACACTCGTTCCATCACCAATTCTGACTCGCAAACCCAATTCAATGACTTCTCTTCCTGCAAGAATACTGCGCCATAGAAACGAAGGTCTAGAAGAAAGAGATGCGGTTAGGAAATTACCGGCAGGAAAATATTTTGCTTGCATCACCTTAGCTACCTGTGAATTAGGACATTGTAGAAGCCTCCATCCTTGCTTTGCTAGAATTGCAAGGTTGAAGGCGCGCAAATCACGAAATCCTAGACCCCCTTGTCGCTTAGAGTGGCAGAGCACATTCCAAGACTTCCAATTAATGGATCTTTCTTTCCCAGTAGAGTTCCACCAAAAAGTTCTGATAATAGATGTCAATGTATTGCAAACTGTTTTTGGCAGCAAGAAAATTGCATCGCAAATGTTGGGATGGCCTGTAAAACCGATTTGATGAGTACTTCTTTGCCTGCAGATGTGAGATAATTCTCTTTCCAACCAGAAACCTTCTTCCGTACGCGATCTTCTAGATATTGGAAAACTTGACGCTTTGTATGACCTATCATAAAAGGGAGACCCAAGTATTTTCCGTTGGTTTCGCCGCACTGTACTTCCAATTTTTCACAAAGGTGGTTCCTCATATCTTCATTTACACTGTTAGAGAAATAAGCATTGGATTTCTGCAGGTTAATTGACTGACCTGAAATTGCACAATATACATCTAATACATTCTTCACGGAAGCCGCTATCTCTGAAGATGCCCTGAAAAAGAGTAGTGAGTCGTCTGCAAATAGCAAGTGCGTGATGCTCGGGCTGCCTGTTCCAAAACTCAAACCACGCCATATGCCCCGATCAAACTCACCTCGGATCAATGAGGATAGTCCTTCAGCGCAGATTAGGAATAGAAACAGAGATAACGGGTCTCCTTGGCGAATTCCTTGCGTCGGTTTGAACGGAGTAGTAGGTTCTCCGTTGTGTAAAACAGAGAGTTGAGTTGAGGTGATGCATTTCATGATCAAGTTAATAAAACAACCAGGAAAATTCATCCTTTCCAGAACTGATTTTAGGTAAGCCCACTCAACTCTGTCAAAAGCTTTTGAAAGATCAAGTTTGATGCCCACAAGGCCTTCACCTTCTGTTCTTTTGATTTGCATATTGTGAAAAGCTTCAATTGCAACCATCGCATTGTCCGTGATTTGTCTACCTGGAACAAAGGCGCTTTGGGCTTCGTCGATCACAGAGCTTAGGACACATTTTAATCAGTTAGCAATCACTTTTGAAATGAGCTTGTAAAGTGTATTGCATAGACCAATTGGTCTATAATCGGTAATTGCTACAGGAGACTTAGTCTTGGGAATAAGACAGATGTTGGTTTTGTTAATTGCTTCAAGGCTAGCATTCTCATTAAGCACAGAGAGAGCAAAACGAGTAACAGAGTCTCCAATGATATACCAGCTTCTATGCATAAAGATAGCGTGCATACCATCCGGTCCTGGGGATTTTGTACCTGGAAGTTGTTTAACCGCTATAAGAACCTCATCTGTTGTGTACGGTTGCGCTAAAAAGTCTGTCTCTGCCAATGAGAGAAGTTTGAAGTGAGCCTCAGATGGAAGGTTGATAAGCCTGTCGTTGGCTGAGAAAAGAGTCATATAGTGGTGTCGAATCAGCCTTTTGATGGCGTCTGCATCGTCAATCATCTCGCCGTTTGGACCTTTGATTTTTGTTATGTACGAAGCTTAGTGTTTCCAAACAAATCCCTCTCTAGGGCTTCCATCTCCACTGGAGCCGCCAAGCCCTCGACTCTATCGCCCATGGAGCATGAGGATATCCACCGTCTCCTTACTTCGCTATCTATCACCCCCAGTGAAAGGAAAGTCGCAGTGGTGGAAGAAGAAGACTTTGTCACGGGATCGGATGAGGCATCGCGAAGCATGGCTGGCAACTTTATCTCCAGAAAAGATATCATTGTCAAAGGCGCAAAGATCGCGATGAGTCAGGCATGGAACATCAAAGATTTCAAAATTGTGCGATGTGGTAAGAATTGCTATCAATTTATATTGAATAACAAAGGATGAAGTTATGCGCATAATTGAAGGGGGGGCCGTGGTCATTTGATCACAAGCTACTGGTCCTACAACCATGGAAACCACACTGGAAATCGGACCCAGAATATTTTCGATGGTGCCCTTTTTGGACTGTCATTAGAGGATTCCCCCGTGAAATGATGACGGCCAATGTTGCGCTCAAATTAGGGCTCGAGTTTCACAGCATAATGAAACTGCAGATGCGGGAAATTGTGGGTACTGGAGTGAAACTCTTTAGATTCAGATTCTTATTGGACACCCATGCACCCCTTCGACGCTTCATCCGTATGGCTTCAAGCACCGTTGGCAGCTATATACATACTGGGCTACTACAGTATGAAAAACTCCCACATAGATGCTTCCATTGTGGGCTACTTGACCACACTCTGTCTGCGTGTCCTATGTTGAGTCACGAGATACCTATAGACAAAATTGGCACTTTGGACTATGATAAATGGTTAAATGCGGAGAGTAGATCTGTTCTCCTAGAAGAGATTGACATGGAATGTGTTTCCTCCGATGGTCCCCTATTACTAAACTCTCCATCATCCAATCATCTCGCTACAGGGGAGGATGATATTGAACCAGCTAGAAAGGAGAATGACAACCCCATAACTATATCCACTCTCAACCACACAAATTTGCTAGAAGTACCTATCACTTTGGCTCCTATGTGTACCGATGCCCCTAGCTCGCATGTGGCCAAAATTGCATCCCAACAATTTGACAATACCGTTTCAAAAAAAGGTAAGTGGCGCAGAGCTGGCAAAAAGGCTGTCTCTTCCACTCTCACTACTGTAAATCTTCAGGATATCACAAACCTATTGGGATCCAATGGAAAGCGTAAGGCTATGTCTTTTACCGAATCTGACCATGGTAGACAGAAGCAAGGAAAACTAAACACAAACTTTAAAGAGGTGGTGGCTGCTTGGCAGCCCCGCCTAGACCAATGAAAATCCTATGCTGGAACTGTCGGGGCTTGGGTCAGTCCTCGACAGTACAACCATTGGGTAGCCTCCTCCGAGCTACCCGGCCCACTTTGGTTTTTCTCTCCAAAACCAAAGCTATAAATAGGAGAATGCAAAGTGTACGTGTGAGATTTGGATTCAACGGAGGTTTTTATGTTGAACGTCAAGGTATCGCAGGAGGACTCACATTGCTATGGGACTCAACTGTAGACATATCTATTCTATCATACTCAACAGGTCACATTGATTGCATTGTAACATCACCTGATGGAATGAGATGGCGTTTCACGGGCTTCTATGGGAGCCCATATGATGAGCAGCGCATTCACTCGTGGACCTTGCTAAGACGACTTAAATTAGCCAACAGCTATCCTTGGCTCTGTGGAGGAGACTTCAATGAGACGCTTACATCAACGGAAAAAAGGGGCGGTGCACCGTCCAATCAAAACCATTTAAGTGCATTTCAAAATTGTCTTGACTATTGCAGCTTGAAGGATATCGGTTTCTGGGGCTACCCCTACACATGGTGCAACAAGCAAGAAGGAAATTTTATCGAGAAGCGACTGGATCGTATGGTCGCAACCTCTTCATGGATGTGTTTGTTTCCCAACTACCGAATGGAACATATACTTGCCTCGCGCTCGGATCACCTATCCCTTCTTCTAACATTGAATTACACGCCTCAACAATACCAACCCAAGCATCCAATTCGTCGGTTTGAGCCTTTCTGGCTAAAAGACCCTGAATCCTTGGAAATTATAGAACAACTATGGTGCCCCTCAAACTCAGCAGAGGGACTTTCCAATTCTATTGGAGAACTGCAGCTTTCGCTCAAAGCTTGGAGCACATTCAAATATGGAAATTTGACAAAGCGTATTCAAAAGCTAAGGGAAAAAATAGATGGATGTAATGCCTTCGACAGTTCCACACCTACGAAATTGTTAAAGATGCAAGCAGATCTCAATCACTTGGAAAATATGCATGAGATCTATTGGCGCCAATAATCAGGCGCAGAGTGGTTGCAGGATGGAGATAAAAACACTCAATATTTCCACCACAAAGCTCGATCTCGCAAAGCCGTGTTCTAAACCTTAGTGCTACCAAATCCGTACGATTATCCATGACTTCCTAACAAAATCCTTTGAGCAAAAAACTACACCATGAGGGTCTTCATCGCTCCAGCCCTAAAGAACATTGTAGAAGATACAAATCAGGAGCTCAGCGGCCTCTTAAGTTAGAGAGGTAGACACAAGGAGCCTAGTGTCCACCGTAAACTGGGCCTTTGGCCTAGACAGCAGTGAAATACCCACACTGCGCGTGTCCATAGAATCGAACTCTGTACCTCTTGTAGCAATTCCCAACCCCAGTACCAACTGATTTATGAGCTAGAGGCCATAACATAATCCTTATTTTGCATTAAACCACATGTACTCCTTATGTAAATTAATCCGCAACAACCTAAGGATGTCAAACAGGTCGTGTTTTGTGTTTTTCGGTTTTGAGTATCAAAGTACCAGACATATACCTTACCTGTTTGCTTCGCGTGTACGGAAGTAGATACCCAAGCCTGTACACATGAGGTTTCGTGCCGCGTATCAGGTATACCCACAAACTTAACAAGTGCAAATATTTCAAGTCATATATGAGTCATTTCGTGTATTTTTAAAGTATTTTCAGATTTCGTGGAAAGTCAGGTGACAAAAAAAAGGAGGAGAGAAGAGTGTCTTCGGCTAAGAGGATGAAGACGGTGTCTGTGACGGCATGTTGCTAATAGAAGATCTCCAGACAAAAAGTCTTTCAAAATTTAGAGAATAAAAGTTAAATCATAAATTCAAATCATCTCCATCTCTACAATGTCCTTTTCTATTTGGTGTGAATTTCGGCATGTCTTTTGTCTCACCAACTTTGTTAGAACAGAACCAAGACCGCTTGCTTACCAGATACCGCTTAAGTGAGAAGTGAGAAGTGAGAACTGATAAGAGTGAAGAGCGAATGAAGAGAGAAGAAATGGAAAATGATGGGTACAGACGGTGGGGGGGCGATTGCAGAGAGTAAGAAGGAAGAGAATGAGAAGTCAGAAATCAGATATTAGTTTTTTAGGCTTTAAGAGTTTCTTTTTTTATTTTTTATTTTTATTTTAATAATTCATAATTTATATTTAAAATTTATTTAAAAAATTAGGTATGGAGGGTATAAATAGATAATCCACGGGTGTACCCAGACACGACCTGCTCTTAGCTGGTAAGTTTTAGGTCTTGTGGGTACATAGTCTTTGAACATTGCCCTGTTGGCACATAGGTGTCGAGTGACCCCTGTGTCCACCTACCATTCAAGCGGATTTCCCACTGCATTGCATTCAGTCACCAATGCGCAGAGATTTAAATCTTCCATTGCGCCGACCAGATTCGCCTTTGCTTTGGTTTGACTCTGATTCTTTTTGGCTTACGGCAGTCACTGCTGCGGTGCCCTGGTTTTCTACAGTTATAACACTTACCCGTCAACTTCTTTGCAATCTCCTTGCCCTTGACATTCACGCCCAAAGTGTTATTCTTCTTTTTATTTCTTGCCTCAGCAACATGAGCTTTGGCTTGACCAGATTGAGAGGTTGGCTTTCTATCAGCACGACGATTGTCCTCCTCAATCCAAAGCCAGACAATCAAATCTTCCATTTTCATTTCCTTTCGTTTGTGCTTGAGATAGCTCTTAAATTCCCTCCACGAAGGAGATAGCTTCTCAATCACAGCTACAACTTGGAAAGATTTACCGAGCGTCATGCCCTCCTCTTCCATTTCAGATACCAACATGTATTTCTTCAACATTCGAAATTACACTTTTGGAATCTAGCATTTTATAGTCCAGAAATTTACCAGCTATTAATTTTTTCGTTCCAGCATCTTCTGTGAGATATTTTTTATCTAAAGCCAACCACAACGTTTTTGCAGTTTTAAAAGTACAAAACACGCCATAGATAGTATTATCCAGACAACTCAAAATAAGAGTCAAGCAACAGAAATTGTTATATGCCCATGCTTCAGCACTCAAGGCATTCTGTATGTTATGATTCTGATCCTCCACATGTTCCACCATTGGTGGATCCTAGCTCAGAATTCTTGCCATGCCTAGTGTTGTGTCATAGAACAGCAGCTTTTGCTGCCATCTCTTACAGAAACTGCCTGCGAATTTTTTAGGCTACACCACGTGGGCATCTGTGGTAGCAGAATTTATCTGAGGCCCTACGTTAGGCGCCAGAGGAACTGTGTTGAACGGCACATTGTTCTAGGCACCAGCAGAAATGTTATTGGTCCCGTCAGGTGCAGACACGGAGTGTGCACCGTTAAATCCGTGAACTGAGTTAGAGCTCTCGTTTTCCATTCATGTTCAGTTGATCAAAACATATATATCAGAACAGTTTAGGATATAAGAGATGGGTAGAAACAGACTGCAAATCAGTGTATGATCACTGCTTTGCATACAAAATTTGAAGAAAAACACAGAAATTAATTGAATCAGAATACGTCTTAAGATTGTTGGAGAATATTAATCCTGTACGAAGACACACTCGTTCGGTGTGTGCGTATGAAAACAATAAACAAAAGACCAAACATGGGGCGAGTCGAGGGCTCTGACCTTAAGACGTATTGCTCCGGTATACTGTGCTCAACCGGCGTTAGCAATCGTCTCCCAAGATACAACGGGTACGTGTTCAGTTGAGCGGCACTGCTTAGCTTGAACTGCAGCGAACCTTCTAGTGTCCTGACTTCTCGTGATGCAGAAAGAAGAAGAAGAAAGCGAAATCAGAAGATGTGTGTGTTCAGATCGCACACCCATCCTCGCTTTGAATTTCAGTTGTTGGATCAAAGCTGACCCTTCCGCCACCGTTAGATCAAAACGTTTGATCTTACATATTAGGAGAGCATTTGATTTAAATCATTTAATCAAAACCGATCGTTTGATTTAAATCATTTAAACAAAATCGATCTTATAAATATTTGATCACTACCGTTTTGATGATACTGGACCGGACCCGTATGAGAACATTTGGGCCGCTGTGCATCTAAGCCTGAAGCCTTTAACTATTTACAAAAAATAATTAATCCAAAAGCCCAAATAAATTTTCTCCAAAAAGATAGGAACCGGTCCAGCCCACGTGCCCACAAGCCCGAGCTGAGCCGAGCCGAACCGACTGGCCGGTGGCGGCACGCGCGTTTGTGCGCGTGTGGCTTTTTGTTGGTCTTTCCTCTGGTCAAAAACTTCTCATGCCCTAAGAACACATCTAAAGTGGCCATTCTAGCCATTTATAAAGCGGCTAAAGTAGTTCAATTGTCCAATGTGGTATTCCTCCATAAGGGTGATGTGACCTCCTAAGAATAAGGCACATCACCCACTAAATCATGTTTTCCATCTACTTTGAGCATTAATTTTTCATTCACCCGATATCGTAATTGAGTGATTCCAAAGCCTACAATTAACTGCTTGTTCCGTAGATAATTAAGGGCATATTAGTTTCCATTTTCTATTAACAAAAACTAATTATAATTAAGCTCAAAGTATGTTGCTTAACCAAGTTTGCAACTTGCCTTAATGGGCCAAAGCCCAGACTTTCAATTCCTCCAACAAAGGGAATGTCTTGAATTGCAAGTTGAAGAAAGGAGAAAGAAGAGGACCCCGAAAACAAGGTCAACTACATGTACCTGTCTATCAAACTTAGAGCTAGGTCTCTTGTAGATAATGACAAAATTAATTTATTTGTTGAATAATAGTCTACAAAGGAGAATTGCGTAGTGTTCGGATTAGCGGGTTTGAAAAAGGACAATCTAAACCCGACCCGTTTAGCCAACATGTTCAAATTTTTAGATCCAAATCTAGATATATCAGGTTTACAGATCATGTTCAGGTTGACACACAGACTTAAAAATTTTAAAAAATTTTAGATTTGCGGGTCATGTTCGGATTAGTGGTGGTAGTATTAACGGTCATGTTCATGTTTGTCATTTTTTTTACTAAGTAAATAATCTCTTATGTGGATCGGACAGTTTGACCTAAGTAGGACTCACGGTTCTCATGTCATTTGTGGGTTCGATCTGATTTTGAACCGAATCCACAAAATACAAAAACAAATCCATAAAAAGCGTATACGGATTCTGTCGTGTTGGCATCCCTCCACAATACTTGTGTCCAAGTGAGTATATGGGGTGAGAGCTTTACATGTAATCTTAAAATAAAATAATTGGCGTGACTAGCTCGAATAAAACAGACTAACCTACCAATATCAAAAATCCTATATGTAAAATAAGAAGCTTGTTGGGAACAGTGGGGACTAATTTGTGTGAAGGTGTTTTGATATTTAAATCAGTAATCGATACATAGGATGCAATTAGCTATGATTACTTTTAATGTAGAAGAATTAGATCAATGTGATGGTGGAACGGACCCCCTCTTATAGATGGAAAATGACAACCAAATTTGAATGTTTAGTGTGAAGTTTGTTGGATAATTTCCTTCTAGGATAAGACTTAGGAAATCTCCTAAGAAGTAGGAGTTTTATTTTAAAGTTATTTCCTTATTGGTGTTTATCTTTTCCTATTAGGTAATAGTTTGTTTAGACTAGTTAGCCTATAAATAAGGGGGGGCAGGCAATAGTAGATGGTGCCTCAAGAGTGCCAAGAGCGCCAAGAGTGCCAAGGCCAAGAGTGCCAAGTACCAATCCCGGGTAGGGTGATTGGTAAGTCAATACCGGATAGGGTCATTGGCAAGAGAGAAGAATTATCTAATTCGGTTTTGAGTTATTTTCCGAATAATACAAAGCGAGTTATGTTTTGTATGCGCACGTGTGTTGTGTTTTGAATCCGTTTTTACTTCAATTGGTATCAGAGAGGGTATAATTACTTCAATTGATATCAGAGCAATTGTTGTTACTTCAATTGGTATCAGAGCCGAGGTTGTTTGGAGAGGGAGGAGCGCCTATACATAAGGGGGGTCAGCCATAGTAGATGGTGCGCCCAGCCTCAAGAGTGCCAACCGCGCCAAGAGCGCCAGGAGCGTCAACCGCCAAGGGTGCCAAATACCAATTCCGGGTAGGGTGATTGGTGAGTCAATGCCGGGTAGGATCATTGACAAGGGCGGCGAGTGGCAGTTCAGTTTTGAGTTATTTTCCGAACATTAATAAAATTGTGTTGTGTTTTTTACGCGTTGTGTTCTTGAATCCGTTGTTTACTTCAATTGGTATCAGAGAGGGTATAATTACTTCAATTGGTATCAGAGCAATTGTTGTTACTTCAATTGGTATCAGAGCCGAGGTTGTTTGGAGAGGGAGGAGCCACCGTGTTAGGGTTGCCGTGTTAGGGTTGATCCCGTGAGGAGGCTGCCGTGTTCTTCGAATCAATAAGGGTCGGATTCCGTTCAACACAACAAGAAGTAGTTAATTGAAAAAAAAAGGAAAAAGCGAAAAAGGATGCCGCCGCCTTAAGCCGAAAGGAATCGGCTGGAAAAAATTTCAAAAATTATATACCAAGGCCGAAAAGAAGTTGGCCATTTGAATCAAAAAAATATATAGCAAGGCCGAAGGAAAAATTGGCCGTTTGCAGTTGGAAAAAAAAGGGGTAAAAATTTTCTTTTGCCCTAGGCCGAAAGGTACACGGCCAAAATTCGTCCAGTGGCGCGTTGTGATCAACGAGTTCTTGGAAGGAACCAACCACGATGAGTGAAGTCGGTGAAAGCAGCGCAAGGCCCGTGAGCACCGAAAGTCAATCGGCGTGGAAGACCTTCCAAGGGTACATTCGGAAATTAAGGGGGAGATTGTTGGATAATTTCCTTCTAGGATAAGACTTAGGAAATCTCCTAAGAAGTAGGAGTTTTATTTTAAAGTTATTTCCTTATTGGTGTTTATCTTTTCCTATTAGGTAATGGTTTGTTTAGACTAGTTAGCCTATAAATAAGGGGGGTCAGCCATAGTAGATGGTGCGCCCAGCCTCAAGAGTGCCAACCGCGCCAAGAGCGCCAGGAGCGTCAACCGCCAAGGGTGCCAAATACCAATTCCAGGTAGGGTGATTGGTGAGTCAATGCCGGGTAGGATCATTGACAAGGGCGGCGAGTGGCAGTTCAGTTTTGAGTTATTTTCCGAACATTAATAAAATTGTGTTGTGTTTTTTACGCGTTGTGTTCTTGAATCCGTTGTTTACTTCAAAGTTGTCGATAGCTTTTGCTGTTGGGATATGCTGGGTATGTGGTGTTGTTGTAACGTGAAGTTGTCCTAGCTAAAACTAAATCTTATCATGTGATTATTGCATTTGATCCATATGTGTTCTTTTGTCAATCGGAAGCGTATGAAGATACTATTGAGGGTCCTTTAGGGCATCTTGTATTCCGTTGTAATCGTTGAGTCAGGGCCCTAATTGGAGATCCATCAATAACTACATGTAAACTAAGACTGCTTTTGTATCACTTTCTAATAAAATTATTTATCAGATTCACCGATTTTCGGTGAATGAATCTAATACATGAAATATGAAATTAGTCAATGTCTCATAACTAACAAAGTGCCTAGAAGTCTACCACCCAATTGCAAAATAGCAAACGTAAAATACTTGGATGCTAAAGGTTCTGGTCCCAAAGACCTCCACAGTTCCAGTCCTAAAAAACTTCGTGGAGGATGTAAATCAGATCACTCAGCAACTTTTTAGAAGAGAAGCCTAAGACTTGGTTGTGTACATCCGACCCTCTCATATCCTACCATAGACGGACCCGAAGGTTTTTGTTATGTGTAAGGCATGATGTTGAGTTGCCATTCTCCTTGTTGGTTCTGTTTTGGATCTTGATTTTATAGCCAAGAAAAGGGAATGTCATGAATTGCAATTTGAAGAAAGGAGAAAGATGTGGACCCTGAAAACAAGATCAACTACTTATACCTGTCTATCAAACTTAGAGCTAGGTCTCTTGTAGATAATGGCAAAATTAATTTATTTGTTGAATAATAGTCTAGATAGAGGTGAGAAATGTGTCGTGTTTAGATTGATGGATTTGAAAAAGGAGAACCTAAACTTGAGCCGGTTAGCTGACATGTTCAAATTTTTATGTCCTAATTAAGCTGAACGTGTCAGGTTTAAAAGTCATGTTCATGTTGATACGCCGGATTAAAGTTTTAAAAAGTTTTAGATTTGAAGGTCAGATTCGGATTAGTGTGGTAGTATTAACAGTCATGTTTATGTTTGTCATTTTCACTAATTAAATAATCTCTTATGGATCAGACAGTTTGACCTGAACTAGTCTCACGCTTCTCATGTCATTTACGGATTTGATCTGATTTTCAACCGCATCCACAAAGTACAAAAGCAATTTCATAATGAACGTATATAGATTCGTGTCGTTAGCAGCTCTACATAATACTGTGTCCAAGTGACAATATGATGGAGTGAGAGCTTTACATATAATCTTAAAATTAAATAATTAGTGTGTCTAGCTCGAATCAAATAGACTAACCTACCAATATCAAAAATCCTATATGTAAAAATAAGAAGCTTGTTGGGAACAATGGGGACCAAGATGTGCAAAGGTATTTTGATGTTTAAATCAGTAATCGATATATAGGATGCAATTAGCTATGATTACTTTAATGTAGAAGAATTAGATCAATGTGATGGTGGAATGGACCGGGATGAGATCTCATCACCCCAAACCTCTCATCCTATTCTCACCGTCCGATACGTGGCAGCCACCTCCTCTCATACACCTCTTCCACCCTAGCCTATCATCTAGCCCCACCACCTATTTTGCTGCCATGTATCAGGCGGTAGAGATGGGTGTGAGGGGTTTGGAGACCACCTCTTATAGATGGAAAATGACAGCCAAATTTGAATGTTTAACGTGAAGTTGTCCTCTCCTTCCGGGCACCTTTTATTCCTTTGTAATCTCTGTGCCAGGGCTCTACTCGGAGATCCATCGGTAACCAAGTGTAAACTAAAACTGCTTTTGTATCACTTTCAAATGGAAGTATTCATTAGATTCACCAATTTTCGGTGAATGAATCTAATAACTGAAATATGAAATTAGTCAATGTCTCATAACTAACAAAGTGCCTAGAAGTCTACCACCCAATTGCAAACTAGCAAACCTAAAACACTGGGATGTAAAAAGGTCACATCCTGACCCTCGAAGGTCTCTATCGCTCTAGTCCCCAGCAACTTCTTAGAAGAGAAGCCTAAGACTTGGTGCCTACAAGGTGTCTGAGTCTAAACCTGCTTTGATATAAGAAGCTGACGGCAGTGTCCAAATATCCACACTGCGTCTTACAAGATTCGAACGACAACCTTAGATGCACCCGAGTACCAGCTGACCTACGTCCTAGAGACGCAAACGTAAATTACTTATAAGCCACTAAAGAATAAAATGGAGAACAACTTATGTGGAGAAAAATTAGCAGAGGCCAAATTTAGGGACCCTACATAATTATGTCCTATTCTTTGTTTGGAAAACAAGAGAATCGTTAGCTGAGTATAAAGCTGGAATCTCCATTAACATACGAGCGTGTTTTCTACTTTTACTTTGTTCCTTCTTTCAAATGATTAGTTCAGGACTTGTAACAACATTTTGCACTGTGCTTCTGCTGCATGGGGTATGCTTTATGGAATACGCTACTTGGAGTTCCACTAAAGAAAGGTTTCCAAGAAAGAAATCTGCAAAAAGGATCACCAACTTTGCAAGATGTTTTTCTAGGTAACGTCTCTTCAAACGAAATTGAGGCTTTGTGAATCAGAACAAAATTTGTGGGTCGTGACTTATATGTAGATATGGTAAAGACGTTTACGGTGCACTAAGCTTCTGTGTTTGCGCAGGGTCCGCGGAGGGACCAGATCGCTTCGTGATCTGATGTACGTAGTCTTATCCTACACTTTATGCAAGAGGCTGTTTCGCCGGCTCGAACCCGTGACCTCAAAGTATCCGCCAATATCACTATAGAATTTGTTGGGTGATTTCTCATATACGTCACAAGATTAAGAATATACATTTATTTATGAATATTGATGTAATTATTGTAACGACTAGATAGACCTTTATTCTTGATAGTATATTATGCAACAATGTGCCACATGCAAAACCAACTGAATAATGTGAGGCCATAAACATGTGTCAAGGTCGGTCATTGACACGATGGAGAATAAGCTTTATTGCCAAAAAGAGTCCGAAGTACCCGGTGAAGGGATACCATTTGCATCCTTTTTGTCGCCACCTAGCTACTAGTGGCGGATTGTTAAAACTGAACTTGAACAGAGGCAACGTATACCAGCTGCTCAAGTTCAAGAAAGCTGCAATAAGGAGCATGACGTGGTATTTTCAGAAGATAGTATTGGTAAACAAGTCAATACACAGATCAAGCTCAAGCTAACACATGATTGGTGGACTAAACAGTTGTTGGATCAAAGAAGAAACACAAATTGCAGCTGATACATTACTAATCAACTGCCAACTTAGCAGAAGAGCAGTGTACTTGCGTAGTAGTGGCATTTATCATTAGTTAGCGGTTATGTAGCTGGTGAATACTTAGTTGAAAACAGTATATAAGGCCTTGTAATTAGAGATGTACGGTTGAATTCAATAGAATAACCGCTATTCTCCCTTTTCCAATTTTCTCTCAATCTGTTCGACAGTTTGTTCCTCTTAGCGCGATTTGGCGCCAACCTTTATATTCAAATTCTATTCATTGTTTAGCCTGTGAATTCATCTGATTTGATAGTGTTTGATGTTATGTTGATGATCATGATTGATTTGCATTTGTTGTTTGTAGTTTTCATGGTGATCGCAATAGTTTTGTTCTGGTATCAGAGCAAGATTGTTGCCTTTGTTCCTTATTCTGAGATTTCTTTGTGCCCGAGTAATCTTGATCTGATTTGTTGTTGATTTAGTTTGATTAAGTTTTGCATTCATGGCTTCGAGTTCTAACAGTGTTCATGCTGCAAATAATTTTCAACCAAACCAAAGAAATAATCCTGGAAATCACAATGATAATCTGAATGCCAATCCGTTTTACCTTCACCCTAATGATAGTCCAGAAATTGCGCTGGCACAACCACCTCTTAATCCTCATAATTTTCACTCCTGGAGCAGAATATTTAAAATGGCGTTTGTGATCAAAAACAAAATAGGCTTTATGTATGGGACAATACCAAAGCCTGCTGTGAATGATCCTATTTTTGGGACATGTAGACATGTGAATTCAATGGTGCACTCATGGATAATAAACAGTGTATCACCCTCAATATCTAAAAGTATCATGTGGTATGATACATGTCATGAAGTTTGGCAAGATCTGACGCAAAGGTATGGACATGGTGATGCTTTTAGGCTGTCTAATTTGCTTGATTCATTTTAAGAAGTAAAGCAGGAGAGTTCGACTGTAAATGACTATTTTACCAAGGTTAAAGTCATGTGGGAGGAGATGCTAGCTTTGAGACCCATACCAGCTTGTGAATGTCATGGATGTAGATGTAATGTGACTAATCAGATGAAGGAATTTGTACAGAGCGATTATGTCATTAAATTTGTGAAGGGACTCAATGATGATTATGAACCTGTCAAGTCTCAGGTGTTTGTCATGACACCTTTGCCAGATATAGGTACTGCATTTTCCATGGCTCTCAAGTATGAGGGAAAGCTGACCAATTCAACATGCCAAGGAGCCTTTTCTAATGCACCCACAGTCTTTCTAACTGATGATGATAGTAAGTCAGTTACTAGAGTGTACTTTAAGAGAGTGCAGGATAATACTTACAGAAGGAGCAGTGGTAGGTTTTACCTTGATAACAATAGGAGGCCACAATATACTCACTATGGAATGATTGGACACACGGTGGAGAGATGCTATAGGAAGCATGGGTTCACTCCTGGTTTCAAGTCTAAAGGCCAAGTGAACATGGTGGATATGATGTCAGATTATGGGGAAGCCAAGAACCAGGAGTCTGCTGAACCTTTGTATCAACATCCTATGCTGACATATGAGCAACATGTGAGGCGGTTGAGCCTGTTGAATATGAAGGAAGAATCAGGAACTACAGCGCCTGTTGCAGCAGTGAATGTACATGGTAGTGCCTCTCATACTACAGTACTGTCTGCTCAAGCTGAACAAGAGAAAGGTAATTTTTCAACTAATAATATAAATGTATGGATCTTACACTCAGGTACCACAAATCATATTTCCTGTTCTTTGAAACTTTTCTCTTCATACAAACCTTTACATCGTACAGTTTTCAGATTGTCTAACAATCATACAGTGTCAGCCACACACATTGGTGTTGTTCAATTTATTTATGGACTTGTGCTTTGTAATGTTCTTTTTGTGCCTTCCTTCTCCTTTATAATCTTCTCTCTGTCAACAAACTAACTGCTTCTTTATCTGTGCTTATTCAATTCTGTGGCACAACTTGTTTGCACCAGGATCATCCTTCCAGGAAGTTGATTGGTTCAGCTGAACCACATCATAGGCTTTAATATCTACATGGCACACATAAATCAGTTAGTCTAACTTCTGCTCCATCCTTATTCCTAATCCTTCTGCTGATGCATCTCAAATTTCTTTGTCTAAGATCTGACATTACAGACTTGGACATCCTTCTTCTTCAAGAATAAAAGAAATCCACAAGAGAGATTCTAATGTTGTAGGCTCTAGCTATGAGGATTTTTGTACAGTCTGTCCATTAGCTAAAATGAAAAGGCTTTCCTTTCCAATTTCTCTGTCTGTTTCTCATCATGTATTTGACCTTGTATATATGGACATCTAGGGTCCTTATAAATACCCAACCATATATGGACAATATTACTTCTTGACAATTGTTGATGACTTTAACCATTATACTTGCTTATACTTGCTTAAATCTAAGGCATAGTTCAGACATGTTATATAAAGCTTCTGTCAGTTTGTTTCAACTCATTTTGAAACACAAATCAAAACACTCAGAATAGACAATGGGCTTGAATTTTCCATGACATATTTCTATAAATCCAAAGGAATTCTTCATCAAACCAGTTGCACCTACACTCCCCAACAAAATAGGGGTAGTGGAAAGAAAACAACAACACATCCTTAACATAGCCAGAGCAGTAAGATTTCAAGCTCATCTGCCTTTATCTTATTGGGGATTTTGTGTTGATGATGCTGCTTATTTGGTTAATATCATGTCTACTCCAGTTTTGCAGCAGAAAACACCTTTTGAACGTCTATATAATACCCAGCCTACCTACAGTAACATCTAGGTGTTTGATGTCTGGCCTACACCTGCAATATCAGCCCACATAAAACCAAGTTTGAACCCAGGGCTTTCCCATATCTGTTTTTAGGCCTTTCTGTGACTTTTAAAGGTTATATATTGCAGAACCTAAACACCAAGTCAATATTTGTTACAATAGAGGTTCAATTCTAGGAAGTTGTTTTCCCTTTTCAAAATCTCTCTTTCATTCTTTCTTCGTCACCACCTGTCACTGATAGTTCTCCTTTTCTTCATGCCATCTCTTCCTACACAAATCCTTTCCCTCCAAGCCCAGTTGCTCCCTTTACTACAGCTCCTTCCTTTGAAAAATATCAATCTCCATCTCCTTCTAACACCCCTTCTTCTTTATCATCTCCCCCACATCCTGAGCCTACACCCAGAGTCGCAAGACTCAAAACAGGCCATCTTCAAGACTATTACTACCATAAATTTAGCACTTCTCAGCAGCAGCATTCTTCTCCACCCTCTTCTATCTCCTATCCTATTGAATCTTATTTGTAATATAATGCTCTGACTCCTGAGCATAAGACCTACATTTTTAATATTAGTTTGCAACAGGAGCCTAACTCTTTTCAGCAAGCATCTAGTATTCCAGAATGGCAGGTTGCTATGAAGGAGGAGCTTGCTACCCTTCAGTCCTGTTGCCAAGATGACTACTGTTAGGCTTGTTCTTTCTGTTGCAGCAGTTAAGGGTTGGCACTTACATCAGCTTGGTATAAATAATGCCTTGCATGGTGATTTGTCTGAGACCATTTATATGATCCCTCCTGACAGCACTTCCAATGCTCCAAGAACAGTATGCAAGCTCTACAAGTCTCTTTATGGCCTAAAGCAAGCCAGTCGCTAGTGGAATGAGAAATTGACCTAATTCTTGCTATCTCAAGGGTGTATTCAGTCCAGGCATAATTACACTCCTTTTACCATGCAGACCAGCACTTCCTTATTGGTCCTGTTGGTGTATGTAGATGACATTATCCTTACTAGTGATTCCCTATCAGCTATCTTCCAGATCAAGACAGCATTACATCAAAAGTTCAGCATCAAAGACATGGGTGACCTGAAGTATTTTCTAGTCTTAGAGGTGATCAGGTCACAGGGGGGATCATGCTCAGCCAAAGAAAGTACATCTTGGAGCTGTTGGAACATACATGTTACTTGGGGTCTAAACCAGCTAGAACTCCAGCAGAACTTGAAGTTGGAGCATAATAACTCTCCTTTAATATCAGAAATATCCACATATAGGAAGATCATCGGAAAGTTTTTGTACTTTACTATTTTAATGCTAGATGTTTCTTATGCAATTCAGCAGCTAAGTCAATTCCTTGATTCGCCTATAGAGAATCATCTGAGAGCTACACACAGATTATTAAGATATCTTAAAGGTTCACCAGACAAGAGACTGATGCTGCCTAGTACAGGAAAGCTCAAGCTAAAGGCATTCAGTGATTCAGACCGGGGAGGATGTTCTGAAACTAGAAGATCCATAACAGGATATTGCATGTTTATGGGAAATGCCATGGTTTCTTGGAAGGCCAAGAAACAGTCCACTATTTCAAGATCATCTTCAGAAAAAGAGTATAGAGCACTTGCTATGGCCACTTGTGAGGTGCAATGGCTACTTTATCTAATGGAGGACTTGGAGATTAAACAGAAGGAACCAGTGGAGCTTTTCTGTGATAATAAAAGTGTCATTTACATAGTGGAAAACCCAGTCTTCCATGAGAGAACCAAACATATAGAAATTGATTGCCATATGGTGAGGGACAAGTTCCTGGCAGGAATCATTATGCCTATAGACACATAGTTGCAGTTGGTAGACCTGTTTACCAAAGCCTTGGATCACAGCCGAATGACAAACCTGACTTCAGTTATGGGTATATATGAAGCATTTGGAAAGTCAGGTTTAGGGGGGTGTTAAAACTAAACTTGAACAGAGGCAACGTATACCTGCTGCTCAAGTTCAATGAAGCTGCAATAAGGAGGATGACGTGGTATTTTCAGAAGATGGAATTGGTTAACAAGTTAATACACGGATCAAGCTCAAGCTAACACATGATTGGTGGACTAAACAGCTGCTGGATCAAAGAAGAAACACAAATTACAGCTGATACACTACTAATCAACTACCAACTCAGCAGAAGAGCAGCGTACTTGCGTAGTAGTTGCATTTATCATTAGTTAGCGGTTATGGAATGATGTAGCTGGTGAATACTTAGTTGAAAAAAGTATATAAGGAACTGTAATCACAGATGTACAGTTGAATTCAATAGAATAAGCTCAATTCTCTCTTTTCCAATTTTCTCTCAATCTGTTCGACAGTTTGTTCCTCTTCGCGCGATTTGGCGCCAACCTTTATATTCAAATTATATTCATTGTTTAGCATGTGAATTCATCTGATTTGATAGTGTTTGATGTTATGTAGATAATCATGGTTGATTTGCATTTGTTATTTGTAGTTTTTATGGTGATCGCAGTAGTTTTGTTACGGATCCAGAATTATTAACATGGCATGCACAATTATAAAGAAAGAAAAACAAAAAAATTTACAAAATGTGCTGCATATAAAGTTTCTATTGTAGTTGTAAATCCATAAATTCAAAGTGCGTTCAAATTTTAAGGTGCACATAAGATTTAAATAACGGTGAATAATGCTCTTCACTATTTGTTTTCTTTTGAAAACATAATTTCAAGGTAATCTTTCCTTTCTTTTTCATCTTAATAACAAGTTGATATTAACTATAATTCAAATTTCAATGTATCGGTAAACAAAAATTAGTTACACACATATCACTTAATGTGATAAAAAGCAATACATCAAAACTATCATTTAAAGATTCTTCATTTACATTTTATACAACGACTATGTCTTGTTGATATCTTTATCATTAAAGCATATCAACACTACAAAACATTACAAAACACAAAACCAAATAGACCAAGCATATGTACCAAGAATAAAATTAAGCCCAAAGCAAATTCCTTTCAAAATTGGGTCAATCACCTTTTGCCTTCTGTACTATTCGGATTCCACCCTTACCCCCCTTATGTTTTGAAACATACCATTAAACCCTCTAAACTATTGGACTGATGTAGAAATGACATTTTCAGATAAAAACCGTCAGAAATACCTTAAACATAAAGGTATTTCGGTCATTTTTGGTTTTCATCATCTTCTACATCCAATCTCTACATTCCAACCTTCATTTCCATCTTCTCCATTCATCAACTTCATGAGTTAACCACATGATATTTATATGTCATTTTATTTAAAACATCGATGAGTCAAAACATGGAACCAACTTAATTTACATTTTACTTAACTATTAAGTTAATCAATTTATACATAATTCAACGTAATTTTAGAAGTCTTTGAAAGTGTTCGCATAGATCGTGAGTTTCAAACAATTACTAACTTTGTATACCCAAAATAAAAGATAACATCACTTGACTAATCTTTTTTAGTATCATGACAAAGTCGTTAATCTCTCTTCATGAAAAAAGAGATTTTGTTTTTATTTTTTTATTCAAGCCCAAAAATTACCAAAATGTATTTTTACTTTATACTCAAAAAGAAATTTTGAATCATTTGAGTGCACACCTTCATGCCCATGTAGATCCGCAATTGCTAGCTACGTGATATAGGGAAACTCACAAACCCAAGAGACAAAAACTTATAATCTTTATGTTCTACAAATATTCTCATAGTTTTGGTTTGATTAGTAATGTTTAGTTGTCAAAAGTTACATACTGTCATTTCGATTAACTCATACATGATTTATTTAATTTATCTCAATTTACCAATTAAAGGTAGCATAGGAATGGAAAGCAAAATAGTTTGACTTTCTTAAACTATACTCAAGTCAAACTATGATAATATTCTTGGAACGGAAGGACTACAATCTTTTTATCAAACCAACACATAGAGAGACATTGTTCATGTTCCTCCGTAAAAAAAAAAAAACAAAATAGCTGATGATCCTTTAACATTTACACCTGACCTCTGGTGTCGTGGGTTATGACCAATTAATTGAAACAACATTGTCCCTTTATTACTGAAACAATTGGATGCTTACTAGCATTCATGAAAAGCGTGTGATATGATGACGTGACTGTTGAGTGGAGTTTTTTTTAGGATTTTCACTCGGTTTACTTGTCCTTTAGTTGCCCTTTTTTTAGGCAAGGAATGCCCTAGTTTGCCCTATAATTAAAATGGTGTTGCATGTCAATTCATGGGATTAATTAATCTTACTTTTAATAATTAGTCTCAAGATTTTCTGTGTTCCAGCTGTTAAGGATTATTTATTCGTTTGTTATTAACGACAAAATTAGCAATGAAATTTATCTTTATATGCTTAAACAATTTGCATTTGTATGGGTACGTCTCTCGTTTATACATTTCATCTATTTGCTAAGAGATACCAAGATACAAAAGAAAGTGGCGTATTGTAATTACTTTATTAAGTACTCTATTTGTTTTAAAATAAGTTCAGTTGATTTTTTAACCTAATATAATTTATAGTTGTTGGATTTAGTTTACTAAATCTCTGAATAGAACCGTTTAATCGAATCAATGGACAAAATAACAAAATGTGGAAAATATACCTTGCTCCATTGCTGTTGTTAATCTGAACACGTACGCTGCAACTGCTCCATTTGATGATGAATATGGCGTGATCCAATGATTCACGACCTCCCACCAATTGCTGATACACCCTTGGAACGGAATCAACAATTCACTGCTTTACCTGATGGAGAGGCTAGACAGTGTGGGCTTTGTAGAAAATTTGGCACACCCTCCCTCTAATACTGTATATGGCCACTGGTCTTCTTGACGTTGTGAGGAGGTGAAGCCTCCTCCTTTATATAGAGGGAGACGGAAGAATCCGATAGGTTAGGATTTAAATTTAAACTTAAATTTAAATTTAAATTTAAAACTCAACCTTATCTTCCTTTATTAAATTTTATCTAATATTTAATAATAAATATTATTATTAAGTATTATTTAATATTTAATTATTGTACCAATAATTATCTACTAGCCACACGTCGGTTGTCGCCCCTCAGGGACCAGATGTCGTACACTTCATGGTCATAACTTTGAGCTCATCCATCGCGGTCTCTTGCCATATGACTTTCTATATACTCGGGGCTTCTATTTTGACCACACTATAAATCCACGAACATACCCGATGATCACTTAACGTGTGGATGTTTACGTAATAATTAATGTTATTACGTGACATATGTGACATATAATATTATCATACATAACGTCCACCTTATGATTAATTTGTACAAACTTTATCAACGTGCTGCGCATTACACGTATCTCGAATTAATCCCAACAATCTCCCACTTGGACTATGTATGTATCTTAAAGATTATATGTACCCTTTTGAGCTCATATGCCGTATGTCCCTTAGTGTGTCTTTTCTTTTCCGGTTCATCAGCAAATGTTAGCAAAAGACATAAGCCGCACGCCGCCACATTGAATTAGTGACTTGTCCCTCTTAAATCATGATACAAACATTCAACTGAATGACATGGATAATGAAATGGATATGTAGTATGGAATTAATATGCTAGGTGATTGTACATATTAATTCCAACTTGGGCCTACTTTAGCGAGATCAATAGATCTCAGAATGTATGTCGTAACTGCTTAATGTACATTACTTCTGCAAAAAACTTTAATATAACAGGAATGTACATTATACTGTTTGTCTGAAATAAACAACTTTATTGAGCACAAGAAAAACCTCACAGACTCCCATTAGGATAAAACATCCTCAGCTGGACTAAGACTCATACGGCTAACATGCTTGTGGAACACTACCGGTTCCACGGCCTTAGTCAAAGGGTCGGCCACCATGGAGTCTGTACTGATATGCTCAATATTGATTAGACCACTCTGAATTCTTTCTTTAACAGCCAGATACTTCATCTCTATATATTTTGCTTTAGATGAACTCCGGTTGTTATTTGAATATAGCACCGTAGCTTTACTGTCACAGTAAATCCTCATTGGAAACGAGATAGTCTCCAATACTCGCAGCCCTGTGACAAAATTCCGAAGTCATATCGTCTGATTGGATGCGTGGAATGATGCAACGAATTCCGCCTCTATAATGAAGGACGCCAATAAGGTCTGTTTCTCGTTTTTCCATGAGATCGTACCTCCGGCTAAAGTAAACACATAACCCGAGGTAGATTTCATGCTATCTTGGCATCCAGCAAAATCGGAATCTGTATATCCAGTGATCTCTAACTTATCAGATCTCGGTATGTCAGTACATGTTGCTTCGTTCCTTGTAAATATCCCAGCACCCTCTTTGCTGCGGTCCAGTGATCCTTACCCAGATCAGAGAGGTATCTTCCTAACATTCCCGTAATGAATGTCAAGTCTGGTCATGTACATACTTGGACATAGGAGTATTCCTCATCTCTGAACGTTCAAACTCTGTTTGGGGACATTGTTTCAAACTGAACTTGTCTCCTCTTACCACAGGGGTATTAAGTGTTTTACACTTATCCATGCTATGCCACTTCAACACCTTTTCGATGTATGCCTGTTGTGAGAGACCTAAGATACCTTGGGTATGACTCCTCCGTATCTCAAGTCCCAACACATATAAGGCTTCACCAAGGTCTTTCATCTCGAAATGTTTTCTCAGAAAGGCTTTGGTATCGCTCAACATGTTTACATCGTTTGTTGTAAGCAGTATATCATCTACGTACAAGATCATGAATATAAACTTGCTCCTACAGAACTTGTGATACACGCATTTGTCAATTTGGTTTGCCTCAAAGCCGAAGGAGACAACCACTTTAGCGAATTTAAAGTACCACTGTCGAGACACTCGCATGAGTCCATAGATGGATTTCTTTAGTCGACAAACCATGTCTTTTGGATCTTCCACCTCGAATCGAGGCGGTTGAACCATGTAAATGGTCTCGTCGAGTTCTCCGTTTAAGAACGTAGCCTTGACATCCATCTGATGTAGCTCAAGGTCTAAGTGTGCCACTAAAGCCTTGATTATCCGGAAGGAATCCTTCGTGGATACTGGAGAGAAGGTTTCCGTATAGTCTATGCCCTCCTTTTGGGTAAACCCTTTAGCAACAATTCGGGCCTTATATCATTCTATGTTGCCTTTTGAATCCCGTTTGGTTTCAAATGTCCATTTACAACCAACAGGTTTCGAACCTTTAGGTAACGAGACGACCTCCCAAACTTTGTTGTCGTGCATAGACTTAATCTCTTCTTCCATGGCTTTTGTCCACTTTTCTTTATTTCGACATTGTAATGCTTGTTGGACGTTTTCGAGGTCATCGTCCAACATGTCAACATCGAATTCGTGTCCTTGGAGATACACCACATAGTCACTAGGTATAGGGTTTCTCCGTTCACGAGTGAATCTCCTTAAGGGCACTTGTCCTTGGGATACTGTAGGTTCCTGAACTGCATCAGCCAACAATTCATCGGGTTCTTCAGTAACTTCCTTAGGAACATGAACTTGTTCCTGTGAAGCATCACTACTGGGATTAGGTACCTCAGGTGCGGGTATCGCTGATGCTATCTTCCCAAAAGATGGTTCAATTCACATTTCTGTCGCATCTGAGAGACCCTCATATAACCCGATCTGCTGATGCAAATCATTCCCCCCGGAACCAAAGTATCCTCAAAGAACTTTACCGAATTTGTCTCAAAAAACACTTTACTTGTGGGATCATAGAATTTACACCCTCGTGACCTTTCCGAGTAACCAAGAAAATAGCAACTAACTATTTTGGTGTCCAGCTTTCTTTCATTTGGTTTGTAAGGCTTCGCCTCTTCTGGACAACCCCAAACCCTTATGTGGTTAAGGCTAGGCTTACGCTTAGTCCATAATCATAAGGGATCCTTATCGTTGCTTTAGTTGGTACTCGGTTGAGGATGTAAGCTGCAGCTTTAAGCGCTTCTCCCCAAAGAAATAATGGGAGCGTAGTTTGACTCATCATACTATGCACCATATCCATAAATCTACGGTTTCATCTTTCTGCTACACCATTCATGCTTGGTCATCCAGGCATGGTGTACTGAGGGATCATTCCGTTTTCCTCTAGGTATTTAGCAAATGGTCATGGACATTATTCTCTTGATCCATCATATCGATCGTAGTATTCACCCCTATGGTCCTATCTGACGGCTTTAATCCTTTTGTTGAGTTGTAACTCAACTTCAGCTTTAAAGGATTTGAACATGCCTATTGCTTGCGCTTTTTCTTTAATCAAGAATATGTAGCCATATCGGGAATAGTCATCAATAAAAGTGATAAAATAATACTGGCCATTGCGAGTAACCGGATGAAATGGGCCACTAATATCGGTATGAATCCACTCTAATGGACTATTTGCACGATTTGCTTCATATCTTCGGACTTTAGTTTGTTTTCTTTTAGCACAAAATACACACGACTCTAAGTCAGTTAAGTCTAAAAGATTGAGAATTTCTGTTTTGACAAGACGTTCTATTCTGTTTTTGGACATGTGTCCTAAACGTCGATGCCAAAGTGATCCTGAACTCTCATGAGTTAATTTTGCTTTAACGTTTCGCGTTACAACATGCAAGGTTTTCTGATTTGAAGCGACATTTATTGAATAAAGTTGATCAATTTTGGACATTACACCGTGACCAATCAATCTAGAAGCATGATAAAGTTGGAAATTTCCATTTCCAAAATGGCCGTAATATCCACTTTTATCCAATGGATAAAACGAAATAAGATTTCATTTAAACGATGGTATCACAAAATTGTCATGCAAATCTAGATAGAAACCCGATGTCAACAACAATCTGAAATGCCCGATGGCTTCAACCTTTATGCCACTACCATTTCCCCAATAGACGTATCTTTCATCGTCTCTTGGTTTTCTTTGGGTTAGGCAACCTTGCATAGTCACAGATAGGTGAGTCGTGGCTCTCATATCTACCCACCAAATGGCTATATCCGAAACAAAATTAACTTCAGAACAAACTAAGAATGTAGCCTTTTTCTTGAGCCAAGAAATATAACCGGTTCAGTTCTTATTTAAATATCCTTTCTTATTGCAAAAGAAACAAGTCATGCTGTTGGGTGCGTCAGTAGTAGGCGCCCCTTTTTCCTTTTGACTTGCCTTTTGCATAGTAACCTTTTCCGCAGCTTTACATTTCTTTCCACCAGACTTGGTGACAACAGCATTCACAACCTCATGCCCCTCATTCTTTAGCCTTTCCTCCTCTTGCACGCAATGCGTGATAAGTTCATTCACTTTCCATATTTCCTTTTGGCAGTTATAACTGACTAGGAAGTGTTTGAACTTTGGAGGCAAGGAGTTGAGAATCATGACAACTAGCATGTCATCAGAGGCATCCAGTTTCATGTTTCTCAATTGAGAAGCGATATGAGTCATCTCTAGGATGTACTCCTTATGCTGTCGTTTCCACGGTACTGTTTCGAGCAAAGTTTCTTTAAGAGATTGTCTGCCCCGGCTTTCTCATTCTTTACATATCTTTGCTCCAGATCGGCTAAAAATTCTTTAGCCGCCGTGGATTCCAAAACGTGTCCCCTGAAGCATCCGGGGATAATCTTTTGCATGATCATAAGGCACATGCGATTTGATCGTAGCCAGCGTGTCATGCGAGATTTTTTCTCACTGGTACTTTCGTCTGTTAGCACAGCTGGACAATCTATCTGTAACATTATATCAAGATCAGCAATCCCCAGAAAGATCTCAAGTTGATCTTTCCATTGCTTATAGTTCAAACCGTTCAATGTAGGAATATCCTTAATGTTAGACATTATTGCTGAAAAAGCATACAAGAAACGGACGTAAACACACAACACATGTAGTCTTTAAACTGCATAAAATCCGAATATCAAAATAGAACCTTAATTCCATCTACCAATTGTCTTTCAGCATTAGGGCTCTTTGGAGTCATCCTAATACCTTCCAACAATTGGGTGTAGTGGTCAATATGACAGCTCTCTAAGCACGGGTTAACCACCTTTCTTTGGGCCGATGAGTTAACCTATGCATTTAAAACTTCGTCGTCGGGCCCATTTGGGTCCACTACCATGCTCATATGTGCTTTCGACAATCACACCTTCCTTTGGGCTGGTTAATGATTGCCTCCAACACATACGTGCTCTTCACGATCATAACAAATATAGTGGCGATATATGATTGCCGCACTTTAAGGGGATCATATTAAAGCCCTACATTTGCTTAGTCGTGTAACTTTATGGTTCTAAAGTGATCCGCAGTTTCCTGACTGACCCTTTTGCACGTATCGTGCTACTTGACCCCAACATCTGTTTTATTTTACTTAAACCAATTTGAACTAGCTTAATTCCCTTTACGGCTCAAATAAGAACCACCTTAAACCAGCTTAGTTCTCCTTACGGTTTAAGAAACAATATCTTTATCAGTCAATTTAACAAGTGATATAACCTTATGATGGGCCACATTGAGTGTGAAATGAACCGATTCAGTAATACCCGCCTGCCATAAAGGTGTATTACCATTCCGCATAATTTCCAGGTCACTGGTGGAATCACAATGGTCTCGCTTAAGAACCGGCTTTCTTAGACAAAACTATGTGTACGGTGTTTTTATCACAAATGAGTCATCTATCACGAGTATAAACCGCATTGATTGATAAGTGTTGGTTAGTTCAGTAAACTTAACCCATCGAATTAAATTGGCTGAACTCGGTCAAACTGGGTCAAACAAGATTCGAATCCTTATTGGGTTAAGTTCCTTAACTTTATTTTATTTATTTAATAACATGCATAAACATAAGGCATAAATAAATAAATAAACAATTGACTACATGCATATAAACATAATAATGCAATAACCGGAAATTAAACTTAACACTTGATTATTATTATTTTGGATTTTCTTAAATTATAATAATAATAATAATAATAATAATAATAATAATAATAATAATTTATTATTATTATTATTTTCCTTAATAATCTTTAAATAATAACAAATATAATGGAATTATTATCATTATTATTTACTTTATTTTCCTTTAAAAGAAACATTAAAATAATAATAATTATTTATTATTATTACTATTTTCCTTTAATAATAATAACAATAATAATTAAATTATCATTATTATTATTATTTTCTTTAAAAGAAATTTTAAAATAATAATAATAATAATAACAATTTATTATTATTACTATTTTCCTTGAAAGAAACTTTAAATAATAATAATAAATATTATTATTAACTTTATCCAAAATAATAATAATGTACGCATAAATAACAAAAACTAAAATAAAAAAGAAAGGGAAAGGAGCCGCGGGTCGGGTCGGAACCTGCCCGGCCCATTTTGATTTTTCAGATTTTCCATTTTTTAATGTAAATAACTGTTTGGACCGAAGCCCTATCAGAACCGGACTGCAACCGGATTACCAGCCAGAGGACAGACTTGCCAGCACTGGAGCCCAAACTGTTTAACCTTTTTTTTTAAAAGGCTGAATTTGGGCCGAAGCCCAATTTGTCCAAAACGCAACCTGCCTCAAAAGAATTCTGCCAGGAGACTGTTTCAAACTCCTGACCATCTGAGAGCTGGCATCTGCGGCTCTCTCTAGGCCATAGGTCATTTGCTCTTTAAAAGAGGCTGCCTTAAACTTATATGTAAAAACCAGGATTTGCAGCCGAAATTTTCGCAAGGGAGGGTAGAACCTGCGACCTCTTTTCTCGCAGAGAGGAGTCTGGCCACCAGGGCAGCGCCTGTTTTTATCAAAACAGAGGGGTTTTCACAAATAAACTGAACAACAGAACCAGAAACTTTATTTTTTCAGCCGAATTTCGTTCCGAAAAATGTTTTTGACACAAAAAATTTCGTTTTTAAGCATGAATAGATTAACATAATTGATTCGATTAGGCCCGCTCTGATACCACTTGTTGGATTTAATTTAATAAATCTCTGAATAGGACCGTTTAATCAAATCAATGGACAAAGTAACAAAATACGGAAAATATACCTTGCTCCATTGCTGTTGTTAATCTGAACACGTACGCTGCAACTGCTCCATATGATTATGAATCTTGCGTGATCCAAGGATTCACGATCTCCCATCAATTGCTGATACACCCCTGGAACAAAATCAACAATTCACTGCTTTACCCGATGGAGAGGCTAGGCAGTGTGAGCTTTATAGAAAATTTGGCACACCCTCCCTCTAATACTGTATATGGCCGCTGGTTTTCTTGACGGAGGAGGTGAAGCCTCCTCCTTTATATACAGGGAGATGGAAGAATCTCATAGGTTAGGATTTAATTTTAAACTTAAATTTAAATTTAAAACTCAACCTTATCTTCCTTTATTAAATATTATCTAATAATTAATAATAAATATTATTATTAAATATTATTTAATATTCAATTATTATACGACTAATTATCTACAAGCCACACGTGGGTTGTCGTCCCTCGGAGACCAGATGTCGTACACTTTATGGTCATAACACTTTGAGCCCATCCATCGCGGTCTCTGACCATATGACTTTCTGCATATTTGGGGCTTCAATTTTGACCACACGATACATCCACAAACATACCCGATGATCACTTAGCGTGTGGTTGTTTTACGTGATAATTAATATTATTATGTGACATATGTGACATATAATATTATCATACATAACGTCCACCTTATGATTAATTCGTACAAACTTTATCAACGTGTTGTGCATTACACGTATCTCGAATTAATCCCAACAATAGTATGTTGAAAAGCCAACTTGTAGAATATTTTTGAGATGTAAGGAGTAACAAAGAGAGGAAGAATCATGTAGGATTAATTAGGAAGTGAGGGCATCAAGTTTCAAAACTAATAGAGTTATATATAAACAGAGTAATGTGTTTAATTCAAAGTGATGGTAATAGAGTTATATATACATAGTTTTGTTATAATTTTGTTCTACTCTGTCTTTCTTTGCTGCATCCAGTTTCAAGATTAAGCTCTTTCTTTTTTTTTTTGAAACCTTCGTCGTTTTATTTCATCAGAGAAGATCTACAACTGCAACATCAAGTATATTAGGAGGTAGATTTGACCTCCATCTCATATGCATATAGTTTTTTAGACCTAACTTTGCAAGCAAATGCGCCGGCATATTATAGTCTCTTTTCGTAAATGCGACATGGCAAACCAAAAAGAGCTCTCTATGTGCCCACATACGGAAATAATTGAGTACAGTGGATGGAGAGTAGCATCTGTGTCTTTGAGCAATTCAACCGCTGTTAAGCAGTCCAAACAAATGATAATGCAGTCATATCCATGGGTTTGAGCAAACAGTATTCCAACATGTATAGCCATCATTTCTCCTTGGAGCACACAATCGCCGACGGAAAAGGTTTGGACTCAACATAGATTACTTCACCACTACTGTTTCGCACAGTGAGTCCACAAGCATATGCATTATCTGAATCAAAAGCCGTGTCAACGTTGATGGAAATCAAGGACTATGCTAGAGGCGACCATTTATTACTTATGCACACATCCGCCCATGAAGTCATCCTATGAGGTTCGGCAACGGTCTGTATAGTCTCGATCAAAGAATCTGCTGCAGAAACCACATCCAACCACCTTGGTTGCACTTGCCCTTCACCATACACAGGCACACCTATGCTTCCAAATTTGCCACAGGATAATGCTAAAATAAATTTGCTTCTCCTTAGTCCAAATATCACACACCTACGGACACTCAATAAAGCAGTGTTTCTCATTTTCTACCGCAATCAGACAAATCGGATATAGGTCGAAAAAAGTGCTGATGTCGGCTGAAAAGTGCTTGTAAAGCGGCTGCGCTCCACTCACCAACTTCCACAGAAAGATCCGTACCTTCTGTAGGGGAGAAACAACAAGTTGGATACAACACCTACAAGGATCAACTTCAAGACGACCAACCAAAGCTTAACCCAATCCACCACAATTGATTCACCAAGCAAAGATCAATCTCACATCAAAACCTCAAGCAAATTATCCAAGATAAAGCTTCAAACAACAAAAGAGATTTATACGTGAAAAAACCCCTTCAATGTGAAGGATAAAAAACCACGGGGCTTGTAAGAAGTCCATCCTTCTTCTTCTCTTATTACGAAAATTGAGGGTAAAAACACCCAAATCAGTCTACAAGGATGTCACAGCCCACCAACAATAATATACATAAGAGCCAACAATTGAGAGAGAATAAAACTGCAGAAACTTCACCAAAAAACGCAGCTGACACCAGCAGCGATTACAACTGATCTAGAGCACCGATTCAAAATCTGAACGGTCAGAATGTTTCTCTGTGTGTTCTGAAGAAGCTGTCCAAATTTCAGCAAAATCCAACGGTTGGATCTTCGGCGATCGACAATGTAACACAGGCTGCCCAGAAAAACTGCACCCACGAAAATTTTTGTCTCTCTCCCAATTCTCTGTTTTTCTTGTGTGTCTAAACTGCTATCCCTGTGCAGTAACATTCAGCATCCAAAAACAGCCTTCCAGGGCTTCTAAGAGATGCACCCTAATGCCCAAACAATTTGGGCCTCACAAAATAAAATGATAGGAATAAATGGGCTGGACTCACAATACCACAACAATCTCCCCCTCGAGCCCAATTTGGGGAAGACCATACGCAAAGCTCATCAATAGGACATACCTGCAAGCTTGGAACAAATTCAAGCTTGCTTCCTGGAACTATCTTTGTCAACATATCAGCACCATTCTTGTTGGTGTGGATCTTCCTCAACTTCATTAGTTTCTCTTCAATGACATCACGCAACCAATGATACCTTACATCAATATGCTTCGTGCGGGCATGGTACATGCTGTTTTTGCTTAAGTCCATAGCACTTTGACTATCACAAAATACAACATATTCCCTTTGCTTCAAACCCAACTCTTGAAAGAAACGCTTCAACCAAAGCATTTCTTTGTATGCTTCCACAGCTGCTATATACTCTGCCTCGGTAGTAGACAATGCTACAAACTTCTGTAGCTTGGATTGCCATGAAATGGCCCCCCTGCAAATTTGAACAAGTAACCAGAGGTAGACCTTCTGTTATCAAGATCACCAGCCATGTCAGCATCTGTAAATCCCTCAAGAATAGGCTCACCACCTCCAAAACACAAACTCCATTTTGAGGTGCCATGCAAATATCTCAAAATCCACTTTACAGCTTCCCAGTGAACCTTGCCTGGATTAGCCAAGGATCTGCTAACCAATCCAACAGCATGTGCTATATCCGGTCTTGTACACACCATGGCATACATCAATGAACCAACAGCAGAGGAGTAAGGAATATGAGACATACTTTCTTTCTCTTTCTCGGTAGTAGGACAACACCGCTTGCTCAACTTGAAATGACCTGCAAGTGGTGTATTAACTGGCTTGGCATTCTTCATATTGAACCTTTCAAGCACCCGTTCAATATACTTCTCTTGTGACAGCCAAAGCTTACCAGCTTTTCTATCACAAACAATTTCAATGCCAAGAATTTGCTTTGCAGGACCCAAATCTTTCATATCAAAGGACTTTGACAAATCCTCTTTCAACCTGCGAATCATCTCAACATCTTGTCCCACTATCAGCATATCGTCAACATACAAGCAAAGGATAATGAAGTTACCTTCAGAGAACTTTCTAAAATAAACACAAGGATCTGCAGAAGTCTGCTTGTATCCATTAGTACTCATAAAGGAATTAAACTTGCGGTACCATTGCCTTGGTGCCTGCTTGAGTCCATAGAGACTCTTTTTCAACTTGCAAACAAAAACTCTCCTTTTCTTTGACTTCAAATCCTTCTGGCTGCTCCATGTAAATCTCCTCATTCAAATCACCATGTAAAAAAGCAGTTTTTACATCAAGTTGTTCAAGTTCAAGATCCAAACTGGCAACTAGTCCCAAAATTATACGAATGGAAGTCATCTTCACCACTGATGCAAAAATCTCATCAAAGTCGATGCCTTTCTTCTGGTGGCATCCCTTCACCACTAGTCTTGCCTTCCACCTCACTAGCTTGTGACCATCTTTCTTGTTCTTAAACAACCACCTGTTCTTCAAGACTTTCTTCCATGTTGGACGCTTCACCAAGTCATAGTTTCATTCTTCTTTAAAGAATCCATCTCCTCTTGCATAGCCTTGAGCCAATGGTCTTTGTCTGGATGTGACAACACCTCTTGAAAGCTCTCAGGCTCCCCCTCATCTGTGATTAGGATATACTCTGAACTGGGATAAAGTCTTGAAGGTTGTCGAACTCGGGTTGACTTTCTAACTGTTGGCTCTTCCACCTGTGAGCTGAATTGCTCCCCCTGATTAGAAGACTCTTTATGTTCAATATCTACATCTTCATCATTAGGTTGTGGTACAACAACTTCTGGTTGTACCTCTTCAATATGGTCATGTTCATGAATGGTATCATGACCATCCTCGGGAGCATCACCTATTTCTTGATCATCTGGAACAGAAATAGGAGACATATCAGTAGCATCATGAGAGAAATCAGTAGAATAAGACTTACCAGCACCTAAGAGATGAAAACCCATCTCGTGCTCATAAAAGACAACATCTCTACTCCTCACAACTTTTTGCTTTGCTGGATCATAAAGTCTGTAACCAAACTCTTCATCACCATATCCAACAAACACACAAGGAGAAGTTTTGAAATCAAGCTTCAATCTCTGTTCCTTTGGCACATGCATGAAAGCCTTGCATCCAAACACCCTCAAATGAGAATAAGAGGGATCTTTCTCGAACCAAACCCTCTCAGGAATCTCAAACTCCAAAGGAACTGATGGTGCTCTATTTATCAAGTACACAGCAGTTCCAACTGCTTCTCCCCAAAACGACTTAGGAAGATTGGACATCCTAAGCATACATCTCACTTTTTCAACAACAGTTCTGTTCATCCTCTCGGCAACACCATTGTGTTGTGGAGTACCAGGTTCTGTTCTTTCATGCCGAATGCC
This sequence comes from Eustoma russellianum, assembly GCA_036186865.1. NCBI lineage: Eukaryota > Viridiplantae > Streptophyta > Magnoliopsida > Gentianales > Gentianaceae > Eustoma > Eustoma russellianum. Next base: position 29,011,676 of record AP025054.1, on the reverse strand, counting down.
ATATCTTGAGCAATATGCTTTAAACTCATTTGAAGTGTATTCACCTCCATTATCAGTTCGGAGACGCTTCAATTTGCAACCTGACTCCCTTTCTACCATGGCATGAAACTTCTGAAAGATACCAAACACCTCGCTTTTGTTCTTCATCATATAAACCCAAGTTCTCCGAGTAGCATCATCAATAAAAGTAACAAAGTATTTGTTACCACCAAGTGATTCTACCTCTATGGGACCACACACATCAGAGTAAACCAACTCTAGCTTCATTTTCTTTCTTGTGGATCTCCTCGGAAAAGAAACTCTATGTTGCTTTCTTGCTAAACAATGATCACAAGGGTCAAGAGAGATGGTAACATCAACAGGAATAAGAGACTTACCAGCCAGCAACTTTATACCCTTCTCACTGACATGCCCCAACCTTCGGTGCCATAAGTTAGGTGAAGTTTTCTCCTCAACAGCATTCAACTCACTAGTACGCACTTTCAAGTGTGTCTTATACAAGGTGCAGCAAAGCTTGCCACGAGCAACAGTCAAGGAACCATTAGACAATTTCTATTTACCCTCACCAAAAGTGTGCTTGTAACCTTCTTGATCAAGTACATTAGCATACAATAAATTGAGGCGTAAATCTGGAATGTGTCGAACATCTCTCAATGTCAAATAGCACCCAACACTGGTTTGTACTCGAATATCTCCAATTCCAACAATACTAGCTGAACTCTGGTTTCCCATCTTCACACTACCAAGATCTCCAGCTCGGTAGTTAATAAAGTACTCCTTAACAGGAACACAATGATAAGAAGCCCCAGTATCAACAAGCCATTCAGAATCGGAATTGTCAATATGACAACAATCCCCAGTAGTACAAATCAAAGAAACAGAATCATCTGAAGTAGAAGCTGTCGCAGCTGTATTCTTGTCCTCACCCTCTTTGTGATGATCATTTTTCTTCTTTTGCTGATCTCTTTTCAACTTATAGCAAAATTTTTGAATATGTCCAGGCTTGCTACAATAGTGACATATCGTGGGTTCTCTCTCATCCTTGGACTTGGACCTGTACTTTGACTTGCCACGCCCCTTGGGACATCTACTCTTGCTTCTTCCTCTATTCTCTACCACAAGTGCCTGTGAAATATCAACCCCCATCTCCTTTCTTCTAAGCTCTTCATTGAACATGCTCTCTTTAATGACATCCAATGAAAGCGTACCATCTGGAGCTGAGTTGCTGATGGACACAACCAAGGTTTCCCAACTGTCCGGCAGAGAACTCAATAGGAATAAAGACTGCAACTCATCATCAAGAACAATCTTCATCACAGTCAACTAGTTAATGATATCTTGAAAGTCACTTAGATGCTCAGAAACTGACTTCCCTGGCTTCAACTTGAGATTAATAAGTCTCTTAATTAATGAGGCCTTGTTGTGAGCAGTCTTTCTTTCATAAAGACCCTCCAATTTTTTCCAAAACTCAAGTGGCTCAGTCTCTTGGGACACATGATTGAATATGCTAATGTCATTCCACTGTCTAATTGTTCCCAATGTCTTTCGCTTTATCTTTTCTCATTCTTTATCCGACATCTTCTCTAGTTTAGTGGGCGTGCCATCTTTCTTGGTTTTATCCACATCAATTGGGTCAAACAAATCTTTACAGTATAGCAAATCTTCCATCATCGGACGCCAAATGGAATAATTGGTTGATGTCAATTTAACCATAGAATTGTTACGTCCCTCACCCTCCGTAGAGTAATTTAAGAATAAAAGAAATTAAATGGGATTGATGATCATTAATAGGAATGACTAAAGAATTAAGTAATAGAATTAATTGGAATTAATTGAAAGGATTAAATTCTAGAAATTAAATAGTATTTAATTTAGAATTGAATAATTAGAGTTAATCCTTTAAGGTAAATAAGATAATAGGATATAATTTAGAAACTCCAAACTTTACCCTTTCCATATAAAAACTGATTGAACGTCAGTTTCTCCTATTCACAGAAAGAAACCTGCGCTCATCTCCACCACCTAGGCGATTTTACTCTCCTCTCCAACCCTAGATCAAGAACTCTCCAAGAATTGCAATCCGTTCTTCTTCCGTTCTTCAATTCTTCTTCGAGTAATCAAAGGCAAGTAATCATCTTATAAGTTCTTACGATTTGCGAAAGAAAAAAGGCCTACTTTTGATATCAAATTAGATCACCATGCAGTAGTTTCTTTCCGTAAATTCTATATGTGATTTATGTGTTTTGGTGTTGATGATTTGGCCATTATATGTTGAAAATCATTTTGTGGTTGTTGATTACTTGAGATCCTGCAAATCCCTACCCCGTAAATCCCTTTTTGATGTAACTTCATTGCGATATAGGGTTTGGGGGTGAAAAAGTGAGAGTTTTGGGGTTTCGTGGATGAATGATTTGAGTTTAGGCTTGAATCCTTGATGTGCGTGGGAAGGTTCTTGATCTGATGAATTAAGGATGGATTGATAGGGAGGATTAGGCTTGGAATGGTTGGGAGAAAGTTGGAAATCGATTGGGGGTTTAGATCTGCAGTTTCTGCAGAAGAACGTAGTGAGAATTCTGGAAAACGGGGACATCGATCGATCGATGTATAGAGAGGGAGAGATCGATGTGCCTCAGATAGACATCGATCGATTGATGTAAGAGATCGATGTGTCTCAGACAGACATCGATCGATCGATGTGTAGAGAGGGAGAGATCGATGCGTCTCAGTCAGACTTCGATCGATCGATGTAGGAAGGGTTGAGAGATCGATGTGCTCTGAAAGACATCGATCGATCGATGTGAGGGTATGAAGTCACATCGATCGATCGATGTGAGGGTATGATGTCCATCAGTTTTGTGGAAAGTAAGGGGAGAAGGAGGGAAGCTAGGGGGACCCTTTGGGTGACCTTAGGGACTTCTTAGGACATGATTGAGGTTAACCTAAGTCTTGGGAACATGACTTAAGATGGTGAATCAAATTTGGAAAATTCAAAAGGGATATTTGAATCTGATTTCAATGTGAATGACTTAAGGGGTTAGGAATGAATGAATAAGGTCTTACAGAGTGCAATGGAGGAATGTGAGGGTTTTCACATTAGTCTTTGAGTTCTAGAATCGACGTTTAAGTGTTGATGACCAGCGTGAAGCATAAGCCCGAATGTGTATGTGAGGTGAGTCTCGTGTGATTGATTGATATTGAATGTGACGTGAATTACGTGAACGAAGAATGTGATTGAAAAGAGGAGTCTTGCATCATGGCACTTGCATCTGCATAATGTTTTGAAAAGAGCTGTGCTCCGGCACAGGGCATAAAGTTTGCGAAATTGGCTGTAACGTTACACGGGATGGAAATGTAAGCCATGGTGCGTTACAGGATATAAAGTTGTCTGTAATGTTACACGGGATGGAAATGTAAGCCGTGGTGCATTACAGGGTATAAAGTTGGCTGTGATGTTACACGGGATGGAAATGTAAGCCGTGGTGCATCACAGGGTATGAAGTTATATGACCGGGCATTGTACACGCATTGCACTGTTTTGAAAAGAAGTTGTAACGCATTTGTGACTGTGTAGCGTAGTGCATATTTTGTCATGCATCATGTGAGTCGTTAAGGTATGATTGTGTTGTACCTTGATTGTCGTTGAATTGTTATTTACGTATGAATTGCTGTTCTTGTTCTGTTGTGATATTAGTCTACATCTTTTGAAGTTATACGAGACATGTGCCCCACCAATCCCTTGAATCAAATATTACTCATGTCTTGTCATGTGCTGATCCCGTATGTCTTATAAGCAGGTTACTTGCTAGGTTTTTCGCTAAGGGTACTACCTTTGTGATGCAGGAGAGCCTCAGTACGATATGATCTTCATTGAGGATGACGGCGAGTGGGCAGAATGGGATGCTTAGAGCATGTTGGGAAATTGTTTTAGAGTGATTCTTGTTATTTGCGTTTCTTACTTCATTTGAGGATTTAGATGGCTGCATCCATAAACAGTTATTGATATTCACTTTATCTTTTGGTGTATCGCATTGATGGTTTAGAATTATGAAATACGTGTTTCCGCACTTATATCTCTGACGTCATTGATGATGCGTAATCGAGAGATGAGACGTCTTGTAGTCTTCTCAGTAAGCTACGACGGGTGCACCGGTTCGGATACCGCTGTCCGGGTCGGGGCGCTTCAAGAATGATTTCCAGATTCCATATCTACAGTTTAACCAAATGCTCTGATACCAGTTGTAGGGGAGAAACAACAAGTAGGATACAACACCTGCAAGGATCAACTTCAAGACAACCAACCAAAGCTTAACCCAATCCACCACAATTGATTCACCAAGCAAAGATCAATCTCACATCAAAACCTCAAGCAAATTATCCAAGATAAAGCTTCAAACAACACAAGAGATTTATACGTGAAAAAACCCCTTCAATCTGAAGGATAAAAAACCACTGGACTTATAAGGAGTCCACCCTTCTTCTTCTTTTATTACGAAAATTGAGGGTAAAAACACCCAAATCAGTCTACATGGATGTCACAGCCCACCAACAATAACATACATAAGAGCCAACAATTGAGAGAGAATAAAACTGCAGAAACTTTACCAAAAAACGCAGCTGACACCAGCAGCGATTACAACTGATCTAGAGCACCGATTCAAAATCTGAACGGTCAGAAGTTTGCCCTGTGTGTTCCGAAGAAGCTGTCCAAATTTCATCAAAATCCAACGGTTGGATCTCCGGCGATCGACAATGTAACACAGGCTGCCCAGAAAAACTGCACCCACGAAAATTTTTGTCTCTCCCCAATTCTCTGTTTTTGTTTTTGTTGTGTGTCTAAACTGCTATCCCTGTGCAGTCAAATTCAGCATCCAAAAACAGCCTTTCAGGGCTTCTAAGAGATGCACCCTAATGCCCAAACAATTTGGACCTCACAAAATAAAATGATAGGAATAAATGGGCTGGACTCACAATACCACAACACCTTCGACATTGTTGGTAGGCTCCACACTTCGCTCCAGAATTTCCGTTTTGCCGAGAGGTCTGCGGAACCTCCACTTTCGATCCAGGTCTGCGGAACCTCCATTTTCCATCCATAACTCTGAGCTGCCAACAAAAACAACAGTGCTTATTGCTGTACACCTTTGACCTGCAGCACCAAAACCAGCACCAACTAAAGCATTCACAGTTGCATCCACATTTGCATCTGGCATCACAACCATGAAGTTTTTGGCACCAATATTTGCTTGAATTTGTTTCTAATGGAGCCAATGACACACTCTTCTTTAACTTTGGAATATGATAAAATAAAACAAAATGACTCACTAAATTAGATGCGCTTTATATACTGTGAAGTAGCAGTTGATCGACACACAATTTTCATTATGGGTCATCGGAAAACAACCTCCGTGTGTTTCTAATACATAGATATGGTTGCGTACATCCGACCCCCCATACCCTGTCATATGTGGGAGCTTCTAAGACAATATGATAATGTTGTTGTAGTAGTAGTATTTGCTTGAATGCGTTTACCATGAAGTTTCAGAATTAAACTCATTTGATGGTATACTTACATGAACAGGGTTGTCAATTTATTTTACGAAACTAACAAACTTTACTTGATTAACCTACTCTTTTATTCTGATTTTTCCTTGATAATTTACATTGGACAAAAAAAAAAGTTGAACCGACACATTTATACTTTCAGAGAAAGATGATCAAATATTCTTATAGTCCTTGTACACAAAAGAAGGATCTAATTAGTAAAACAAACAGATAAAATAATGATTTTTGATGGTTCTTATATAAAATAAAAAAACATGTTGAATAATCATATATTATTATCCTTCCCCATTGATCTCCTTCTTCAGTTTTGTGTTTTACCACGTTTCACTTAATTTTTTGTGATGAAAGTTTATTGCCCCAACAAACGAAAAAAATTATTTTGTTTGAAAGAATAAAAAGAAATAACGAGGAAATAATAACTAGCAAAGTTATTCCATATCGATGCATCAAATTTTTAACAAGGAAAGAGAGTCAAATAACGAAATCGAGGTCTACTAAAATCTCGATTAATAATTAAAATCTGACACAAATATATCTAAGTGACATCAACAAACAAAATCAACTAACACCAAAAGGACCAATTCTTCTGATTCAGGTGCAGATCTATGTCTGTAAGGGGAAAAAAGATTACTTGATTGTATACTAATGTAAAAGAAAAACGTCTTTAGTGACTAAGCACTGTCATTTTTCTATCTAAAAGTTTAGCCGTTAACATTAATCAACTTGCCGTAAAAATAAAAAATGAAAAAAGGGAGCGGGGTTGAGGGCGGGGGGCTACATTATCTATGTTGGGAAAATCGAGTATTTTTCCCACTACGACAACACAACTAGTGAAATGCACCAGTTCAGAACTAATGAACTGGACAAAACACTAACAAAACTACCCGACAAATAATATTGAATACTATATTACAATAGGAAAGAAAGCAGTGAAACAACAATAAATAGAACAGAACAATAAAAGAGATAAAGAGAGAAACACACCCGAAAACTTTGCCAATGGAGTTCAGCCAAGATAGCTTGATCTCCGAACACTTGCTGAATTGTTTGCTTCTATTTATATGTAGAAGAAGATACAAGTTTTGGGATGATTTACATAAGAGGAGGATGAGTTTATTTATAATCCTCAAATCTCCTATTCATTTCTAAACTACCGATGTGGTACAAAATCTAAGCCAAAAATCAACAAATCTCCACCTTGGCTTAATTTTAAATTCTACCAAATATAAAACTTATCAACAAAAAAAAAATAGTCTTCGTGGTACTTCTAAGTATCTACTCAAATGTGCAAGAAATTAACCAAGTTTAAACAATGTTCAAACTTGGCCCTTGTAACAACCTTGGTCAACATATCTGCAGGATTCTCCGTAGTATGAATCTTCTAGAGAAGTATCTCCTCTTCTTCGAGAATTTCCCGCACAAAATGATAGCGAACATCAATATGCTTCGTCCGTGCATGAAAGACTTGATTCTTTGCCAAATGAATAGCACTCTGACTGTCAGAATATACTTCAAGTTGTTTCTGACCAACTCCCAAGTCTTTAAGCAACCCATAAAGCCAAATTGATTCCTTCACAGCCTCTGTAATCGCCATATACTCTGCCTCTGTTGTAGACAAAGCCACCGTTGACTGTAAGGTAGACTTCCAACTAACTGGCGCTTTTGCTAAAGTGAACAAATAGCCAGTTCTAGATCGTCGCTTATCCAAATCTCCAGCATAATCGGAATCACAATATTCAATTACGCCTTGACCAAGTGATTTATCTTGCTCAAATTCCAATCCAACATCTACGGTATTTTGAAGGTACTGTAGAATCTATTTCACAGCTTGCCAATGACCCTTGCCTGGATCATGCATGTATCTACTAACAACACTAACAGACTATGAAATATCTGGTCTCGTACACACCATCGCATACATCAAACTTCTAACTGCATTCGCATATGGGACTTTCGCCATGTATTCTCGTTCTTCATTAGTAGTTGGAGACAAACGGCTACTCATTTTCAAATAAGGAGCAAGTAGAGTACAAGTTTTGTATCTTCGTGCATACCAAACCGTTGTAGTACCTTCTGCAAATAATGCTTCTGTGATAGCCAAAGTTTACCCCTCTTTCTGTCCCTGCTTATCTCCATACCGAGAATCTTCTTGGCTTCCTCCAAATCCTTCATCTCAAACTCTTTACTCAATTGAGCTTTCAACTTGTCAATATCTGCTTGGCTCTTTGCTGCGATCAGCATATCATCAACATATAAGAGTAAGTAGATGTAGGACTCATCTTGAAGTCTGCGCAAATACACACAATGGTCGTATTTGCTCCTCTTGTATGACTGACCCTTCATAAACTTATCAAATCGTTTGTACCACTGTCTCGGAGATTGTTTTAGTCCATACAACGATTTGGTAAGTTTACAAACCCAATCTTCTTTACCAGCAACCTTGTATCCTTCTGGCTGAGTCATGTAGATTTCCTCCTCCAAATCACCGTGTAGGAACGCGGTTTTCACATCAAGTTGAGCTAGCTCCAAATTCAACTGTGCTACCAAGGCCAACAAAATCCTAATGGACGAATGTTTAACAACTGGAGAAAATACTTCATTGTAATCAATTCCCTCCCTCTGATCAAAGCCTTTAGCCACCAACCTTGCCTTGTAGCGAACATCTTCTTTATGAGGAAATCCTTCTTTCTTTGCAATTCCTTCTTATCTTCTGGTAGTTGTGCTAGCTTCCACGTATTGTTCTTCTTCAGAGATTATATCTCTTCTTCCATTGTACCTGCCCAGCTTTCCCTTTCTGGACTTAGAATAGCTTCTGTGTAGGTGGATGGAATGTCATCAACAACTATAAGTGCATAGGCTACCATATCAGCGAAACGAGCAGGCTTTTGAACTTCTCGTCTTTGTCTTCTAACTGCAATTGGTGCCGATTGCTGTTGAGGTTCTTGGGTAGAATCCTCTTCCTCATATGACTCTTCTTCTGTCATAGGAGAGTCACTTGTGGTGCTTCGTGCTGGGGTCACCACTCTTTGCTCAAACTCCACCTGCTTCGGAGTACACTCCACCTGCTTTGGAGTGCTATCAGTTCCTTCTTGATTTACCTTGTTCATCATGGCAGATTCATCAAAGGTAACATCTCTGCTGATAATCGTCTTCTTTGCCTCCAGACACCATAAACGGTATCCCTTCACTCCATGATTGAAGCCCATGAAAAGAGCTTTCTTTGCCCATGGATCCAACTTTGATTCAATCACATGATAATATGCAATAGAACCAAAAACATGCAAAGAATATTAATCAGTTGCAGGTTTTCCAGACCATACCTCCAACGGAGTTTTGCCATCTATAGCAGATGATGGCAACCGATTGACGATATGTTGAGCGTACGTCACAGTCTCAGCCCAAAATTTTCTGTCTAACCCAGCATTAGACAGCATACAACGAACTTTCTCCACAAGTGTCTTGTTCATACGCTCTGACACGCCATTCTGCTGTGGTGTCTTTCTAACAGTGAAGTGTCGAACTATGCCACAGTCTTGGCATACCTTAAGGAATGGATCATTCTTGTATTCTCCTCCATTATCTGTTCGGAGAACCTTAATCTTCCTTCCTGTTTGGTTTTCAACTTGTGCTTTTCACTTAAGGAAAATGTCAAGCACATCATCTTTATTCTTCATTGTATACACCCAAACTCTTCTTGAGAAATCATCAACAAAGGTGACAAAATAATGCCTACCTCCAATGGATGGAGTCTTAGCAGGTCCCCACACATCTGAATCACATAATCCAGAATACCCTTGGTATTATGAATCGCAGTGCCAAATTTCACTCTTCGTTGTTTTCCAAGAACACAATGCTCACAAAATTCAAGTTTGCAAGCCTTAGTACCTTTAAAGAGTCCTTGCTTGGCAAGAATTTGCAAGGACTTTTCTCCAGCATGTCCCAACCTCATATGCCATAGCTTCGTTGCCTCAGCATCCTTCTTTGTGCTAGAAGTTGCTGCCGCTACTGTCCCCACCACTGTATTACCTTGGTAGTAATACAGATTATTTTTCCTCGTACCTTTCAACATCACGAGTGCTCCTGAAGTTGCTTTAAGAATCCATCTCGCATCGTCACAACTAGGCCTTTAGATTCTAAGTCCCCCAAAGAGATGAGATTCTTCTTCAACTTTGGCACGTACTGCACATCCCATAAAATTCTGGTGGAACTATCATGATTTCGCAGCTTGATTGATCCTATCCCAGTTGTTTTACATGGATTATCATTACCCATGTAAACAACCCCACCAACAAGTTCCTGGAATTCAAAGAAAAATTCCTGAATAAGACACATATGATAGGTACAACCTGAATCCAATATCCACTCATCTGGATGTAATGATGCTGAAGGTGAGACAGTCAAAGAGATATCTGATTCCGCATCACTTTTGCATTCTGCAACATTTGCATCTTGCGGAGTCTTCCCTTTCTTTTTCAGCTTTGGACAGTCTTTCTTCCAGCGCCCTTTCTCACGACAGAAAGCACACTCGTCTTTGGCAACGGCTCGGCCTTTGGACTTAGACCTTTCTCTTGTTCCTTTTGTCTGGCTTTGCTGACGACCTCTTGCCACCAATGCTTCTTCTAATATCGTTGATTTTTTTTATCTTATCCTGCTTTCTCAATTCATGACTATACAAAGCAGAACAAACAGCATCTAACGACACATTCTCTTTCCCATGAAGTAATATAGTTTCCAAATGTTCAAATTCATCGAGAAGAGATGATAACAACATCAAAGCCAGATCTTCATCCTCAAATTTCACATCTAAATTCACCAGGCCTGCTACTAATTGATTAAACATAGTGATGTGTTCATTCATAGTAGTACCTGGTCGGTAATCAAATCGGAACAGTCTTTTCTTCACGAGGAGCTTGTTCTGACCACTCTTTTTCAGAAACTTGTCCTCCAACGCCTTCCACAGTTTGTGTGCAAAAGTTTCACTCTTGAAGGCATACTTCTGCTCTCTGGACAGGCAGGATCGAATAGTTCTGCATGCCAACCGATTGATGATACTCCAGTTTTTATCCTCTATCTCTTCTGGTTTCTTTCCTTCAATGGCAATATCAAGACCCTGTTGGAAAGAAGAGTCCAAGACCTCCCCTTGCCACATACCGAAATGGCCAGTGCCATCAAATATTTCCACCGCCAATTTCAAACCGGACACCGGGAACCTCGACCATGATGACGAGGAGCCCGATACCCCCGATGGAATATTTGAGATCACACCCTTCGCTTCTTGATCTTTAGTTGCCATTACAGACTCAATATATAGTATTCAATATTACAACAAATTTCAAACCGCCCAAGGGCGAACCTTCGGCTCTGATACCACTTGTTGGGAAAATCGGGTATTTTTCCCACTACGACAACACAACTAGTGAAATGCACCAGTTCAGAACTAATGAACTGGACAAAACACTAACAAAACTACCCGACAAATAATATTGAATACTATACTACAATAGGAAAGAAAGCAGTAAAACAACAATAAAGAGAACAGAACAATAAAAGAGATAAAGAGAGAAACACACTCGAAAACTTTGCCAATGGAGTTCAGCCAAGATAGCTTGATCTCCGAACACTTGCTGAATTGCTTGCTTCTATTTATATGTAGAAGAAGATACAAGTTTTGGGATGATTTACATAAGAGGAGGATGAGTTTATTTATAATCCTCAAATCTCCTATTCATTTCTAAACTACCGATGTGGTACAAAATCTAAGCCAAAAATCAACAACCTATAGGTGTAAAAACAGATTCAAGATTAAACTTATTGAGCTCGGTATTCTAAAATTTTTTGACTCAAACTCGAACGTGATTTTTATATGCCTTTCAATCTCAAATTCAAACTTGAATGGGTTCCAATTGGATTTTAACTTGAGCTTAATTTGAAGTCACTTCGATCAAAATAGAAAAAAAAATTTATTCTAAAAGTTCTATATACGTATACATATATTAATTTTATTAGACTTTATTCCATTATTACTATCTTTCACACGAATAACTTTTTATCATTTAATAAATTCTCGATTATCATGTATAATTTATTGTCTATATGAAATGTTAATAAAAATTGAAAAGTTCTTAATTATCATGTCTAATTTATTGTTTGCGTAAAACATAAATGCATGAATGTATTCAACAAGATATTAGTATAAAATGAAAACACGCATAATATATATGTGTGTGTGTGTCTATATATATATATATATGTATGCATGTATGTAAATATATATGTATATGTGTGTGTGTGTATATATATATATATATATATATTAGGTTTGAGCAAACTCGAGCATTAATAGGTCGAATATTGTAGAAGTATTCTATTTGAATCGAACTCAATCTCGAACGTTATCAAATCGAACTAGTAGTTGTTTACCTCATTTACACCCGTACCACCTGTAAGGTGCAACAATCCTGTACCAAACCGTAGTATTGGCGTATGCGCATGTAAATACAATATGTAGCAGATCAAATCCGGGGCGAGTCGAGAACTCTATCCTTAAGACTTATTGCTCCGGTAAGTGTGTCCACCGCCGTTAGCAATCGTCTCCCAGGATACAATGGGTACCTGTTCAGTCGAGTGGCATTGTACAACGTGAACCTCAGTGAACTTTCAAGCATCCCGACTTCTCTCGGACTTGATGCAGAATGTAGAAAGAGAAGATAGCAAAAGAGCACATGTATGTAGAGGAGGAGAGAAGGGGAAAATCGGATGGTTCCAGAATACTGCCTTGGCCTGGTATTTATAGGGAAAAAACGGATTTGGATGGTTAATTGCTAGTTTAACCACAGTCGTCGGATCAGATTGCCACCGTTAGATCAGATAACCGCTTTTCAAATTTGAATTTGAATTACGGTTAAGTAACCGATTTTCAAATTTGAATTAAGATTAAGTAACTGATATTCAAATTTGAATTACGGTTAAGTAACTGATTTTCAAATTATTTTACTCTTAATTTGATCATTAATTTTTCATTCACCCGGTATCATAATTGAGTGATTCCAAAGCCTAAAATCATCTACTCGTAATTAAAGGCTTATTAGTTTCCATTTGTCATTAGTGAAAACTAATTATAATTAAATTCAAAGTATGTTTCGAACCAAGTTTGAAAAACTTGGGCAAACTCATATTTTTTCAATTTTCTCCAACAATTCCCCACATGAATAGAAATTAATACAAATGCATATGAAGACTCTAGCGAGAAGTCAGACAAGAAAATGTTGCATCAGAAGAGGTAGCTTCTGACTTTGAACATTTCCTAGTGATATACTGTCGGATCCACTCGGCTAATTTGTGACTTGATGTCTTGAACTAGTCGGACTTTATTGTGAACCTAGACAACAGTACTCACACAACATTTTCTTTAACACCCTTTTGGTTCTTATGGTTGTGTTTGTTTTGGCCATGAACCGTCTGGTTTCAGAAAGTGTTTTTAGAGAATTCTAGCCTCAGAAAATTCTCACAGAAGCGGCCTCACTTCACACTTACATAGGTGTTTCCTATAAAGAGTATTTTGTCATATTCCAATTGATGTATCAAGATATAGGAAACATTAAAAGCCTCTGCTTACCCTAACTCTTTCTGCAGACAACACTTTTATTTAACAGAATGAGTAAGTTCTAACTGAAACTTCATAACTTAGGTGTCCCATTTAACCAAGATTTTGGGATCTCCAGTCAACAAGGTTGGGTTTCTGTTACAAAGGTTCTTGCATTGTAGGCTTTAATCCCATTCCGTATGTCAAATTTGATATCTGATCTCTAGGCAAACCTTTTGTGAGCGGATCCGCAAGATTCTACTTTGATTTTATATAACCAAATGAAATCGCAACATTAGGGATCAACTGTTTAATGGTATTATGTCTCCGATGTATGTGTCAAGACTTACCATTATAGATGCTGCTTTGTGCTCTTCCTATAGCCGACTGATTATCACAGTGTCTGCTGATAGGAGCGATTGGTTTAGGCCAGCATGACACATTTTCCAGGAAATTCCGAAGCCATTCAACCTCTTTCCTAGATTTATCTAGTGATATAAACTCAGCTTCTATAGTGGAACGAGCTATGCACTTTTGCTTTGTGGATTTCCACGATACATCACCTCCACCAACCGTGAATAAATATTGACTGTAGACTTAAAGTCCTTACTATCAGATATCCAATTGGCATCACAATAGCCTTCCAATACTGCTGAATATCTTGTATAATGTAATCCAAACTTCATTGTATACTTTAAGTATCTCATCACTATGTTTAGAGCTTTCCAATGATCATCACTTGGATTTCTAGTAAACCTGCTTAGTTTGTTCACTGAACATGCTAAGTCTGGTCTTGTACAGTTAGTTATGTAAATTATACTTTCAATTACTTGCAAGTACTCCAATTGAGCTACTAGCTCGCCTCGGTTCTTCCTTAAGTGTATACTTAAGTCAAGTGGAGTCTTCAGTGGTTTCACATCAAACATATTAAAATGTTTTAGATTAGAATAAATATATTGAGTTTGTGACAACACAGGTCCTTCGTCTACCCTATAAATTTTAATTCTTAGAATAACATTGGCAACCCTCATATCCTTCATATAGAAGTTTCTCGTCAACATATTCTTTGTATTCAAGAAGTTATCACGAGTACTGTCCATGATTAGCATGTCATCTACACAGAGACATACTATTACATAGGCATCTTGTGTGTTCTTAATGTAGACACACTTGTCACACTCATTGATCTTGAAACCATTAGCTAGCATCGCTTGATCAAATTTCAAGTGCCACTGTTAAGGCGCTTGCTTAAGTGTGTACGAAGACTCAACAAGTCTACAGACTTTTGATTCTTGTCCTGAAACGACGAACACTTCGAGTTGTTCCATATAGATTTCTTCCTCTAACTCACCAGTCAGAAATGCAGTCTTTACATCCATCTGATGGATTTCTAAGTTATAGACTGCAACAATATCAATTAGCACTCTTATATAAGTGATTCTAGTTACTGGTGAGTACGTATCAAAAAAGTCAAAGCCTTTCTTTTGTCGATAGCCTTTAGCTACCAACCGGGTCTTGTACTTGTCGATAGACCCATCCTTTTTCAATTTTTTCTTAAAAATCCACTTACATCCGAGTGGTTTACTTCCTGGTGGAAATTCAACCAGCTCCCAAGTGTGATTTTGAAGAATTAAATCTATCTCGCTGTTTATTTCCTCTTTCCAGAAGGGAGGTTCTAGAGTTGACATCACCTCAGAGAAAGTTTTCGGCTCATTGTCTACCATATAGGTTAGAAAATCCAGACCAAACAAAGTTGGTATTCTAGCTCGCTTGCTTTGAGGAAGCTCCTCAGTTCTTTGAGGAGTCGTCTCACGCACTTGCTTACCAGTTCTTATCCTTTATTGTTTTTGTCTTTCTTTGGAAATACATTTTTAAAGAACACTGCATTCCTCGACTCCATGACAACTTTTTCATGTATGTCAGGAGATTTGTGCACCAAAAATCGATATGCACTACTGTTCGTCGCATATCCTATGAATATGCAGTCAATCGTTTTAGGCCCAATTTTTACTTGTCTTGGTTTAGGTACAACAACCTTTGCCAGACACCCCCACACTTTCAAGTATTTGTAGCTAGGCTTATGGCCCTTCCAACGTTCGTATGGGGTTCCATCCATATCTTTAGATGGAATTCTATTTAAAATAACGTTAGCTAAGAGAATTGCTTCCCTTTACGAGTTCTGAGGTAAACCCGAACTTATCGACATAACATTCATCATCTCTTTTAGAGTACTGTTTTTGCATTCAGCAATACCCTTCGATTGAGGTTAGTATGGTGCAGTCGTTTGATGAATAATGCCATGTTCTGAACAGAATTCATTAAACGGTGTATCATATTCGTCATCTCTATCACTACGAATTGCTTTAATTTGTTCGCTAGGTTGATTCTCAACTTCATTTTTATAGTCTTTAAAAGCATCAACGTCTCACCCTTGCTGCTTAGCAAAAAAAACATAACAGTATTTCGTGCAATCTTCGATAAAAGTGACAAAGTACTTTTTACCACCTCTCGTTTGCAAAATCTTTAAATGACACACATTTGTATGAATTAAATCCAAGTTTCAGTGTTCCTTTATATTGAAGGAAATGGTGTTTTTGCCCTTTTTTACTTCAACACATATTTGACATTTTTGTTTATCAAAGTTTAATTTGGGTAATTGGTCAAGATTAGGCATTCGTTGTATTGACTTGTAATTAATATGTCCCAAATAAACATGACATAAGCAAGAAGACTCAAGCACTTAAGCAGACGAGGGATTATTATTGCGGCAATTCTTTCTTGGGTACAATAGTGATGACATATAACTTGAACGTCTTATTCGAAAAGTACCCCTTCCCCTAAATACATGCTATTTTTCGAAATAATAACTTTATTTGACTCTAACACTAGTCTAAAGCCATGCATGACTAAAAGAGCCCCAGAAACCAATTTCTTCTGAATGTCGGGAACGTGCAACACATTCTGCAGAGTCAGATGCTTTTCCGAGGTCAACTTCAGAACAACTTTCCCCTCGCCTTCGATCTTTGATGAGGCAGAGTTCTCCGCGTAAAGTTGTTCATTGTTCCCGGGTTGGTATTCTGAGAACATTTCTATGCTGGAGCAGACATGTCTCGTGGCGCCAGTATCCAGCCACCATTCGCGCATGTTCCCCATAGTATTGCACTCTGAGACCACCGCACAAAGATTTAGGTCGTCCATGGCATCAACAAGATTTGCCTTTGCCTTAGGCTGCTTCTTCTTGGGCTTGCGGCATTCATTGCTGACATGCCCTTAGATGCCACAGTTGCAGCATTTCACTGTGAACTTCTTGGCTATCTGCTTGTCTTTGTTGTTCACCCCAAGATTGCCTTTCTTCTTCTTGGCCTCTATAATATAGGCCTTGGTCTGACCAGAACTTGCATGTGGCTTTCTTTCCGATCTTCGATTATCTTCCTCTATGCGGAGTCGGACAATCAGATCTTCCAATGTCAACTCATTTTTCTTGTTTTTGAGATAGCTTCTGAATTCCCTCCACGATAGAGGTAGCTTCTCAATCACCGCAGCCACCACGAAAGATTCACTGAGCAATATGCTCTTCTCTTCTATCTCGGCTACCAGCGTCTGAAGTTCCTCAACTTGAGAAACAACAGTGTGAGATTTTGAAATCAGGAATTTGCCGACAATAAATTTCTTAGTGCCGACATCTTCCTTACGGTATTTTTTTTCCAAAGACTTCCACAAGGACTTTGCAGTTTTGTATGTACAGTACAATCCATATAGTGAATTGTCTAAACAACTCAGAATATTACTCAAACACACATAATTATTGAAGTTCCACGCTTCAACAAATAGTGTGTTCTTCATATTCTGGGGTCTGGTCATCCACAGGATCCACCATAGGTGGGTCCTTGGTCAACATCTTAGCCAGCCCCAAGGCAGTCAGGAAGAACATCTTCTGCTGCCATCTTTTGAAGAAGCTCCCAGCGAACGTCTCTGGTTTTTCCACTTGGGCCACAATAGGCCCTGGTGCAGGAACAGTCAGAGGCACCCCAGCGTTTGGTGCCACTGGAACAACACTATTCAGTCCATGAACAAAGCTTCCACTTTCATTCTCCATTTCAATTTCTGTTCAGTCGAGAGAGAACAGATCAGAACAATATCATAAAAAAGAAGGAGTAGAAAAAGATTGCAAAGCAGTGTAACAGCACTATTTTGCGTGTAGAAAAAAAAAGTACAGAATTGAATACAAGAATAAGTGTTAAAACTGTTAGTTGTAACAATCCTGTACCAAACCGTAGTAGTGGTGTGTGCGCATATAAATACAATATGCAGTAGATCAAACCCGGGACGAGTGGAGGACTCTGTCCTTAAGACTTATTGCTCCGGTATAGTGTGCCCAACCGGCGTTAGCAATCGTCTCGCAGGATACAAATGGTATCTGTTCAGTCGAGCGGCACTGCTACAACGTGAACCTCAGCAAACTTTCGAGCGTCCCGATTTCTCTGGACTAGATGCAAAATGTAGAAGGAGAAGAGAGCAGAAGAGCATGTGTATGCAGAGGAGGCGAGGAGGAGAAAATCGGATGGTTGCAGAATACTGACTTGGTCTCGTATTTATAGGGAAAAAACTGATTTGGATGGTTAATTGCAAGTTTAACCACAGCCGTCGGATCAGATTGCTACTGTTAGATCAGATAGCCGCTTTTCAAATTTGAATTTAAATTACGGTTAAGTAACCGATTTTCAAATTTGAATTAAGATTAAGTAACCGATTTTCGAATTTGAATTACGGTTAAGTAATAGATTTTCAAATTATTTTACTCCTACTTTGATCATTAACTTTTCATTCACCCAGTATCATAATTGAGTGATTCCAAAGCCTAAAATCATCTACTCATTGCGTAGGTAATGAAAGGTTTATTAGTTTCTATTTGTCATTAATGAAAACTAATTATAATTAAGTTCAAAGTATGTTGCCAACCAAGTTTGAAACTTAGGCAAACTCATGTTTCTTTAATTTTCTCCAGCACCACCACATCTCACAATCACATGACAAGGATAAGCCAAAAGAAGAAGTTTTGTTGGAAATATATAACATTAGAAACATAGGAATTTCAAAATTATGTCAATTACCTTTTCAAAAAAATTATTTCAATTTTTCTGCAACTTGGTTTAACAGGGTGGGTGTTCTCTCCAGTCTGATTGAAATTGGCTTAACGTTCACGATTTCTATTCATGTAACAGAAACCTGATTCTCATTTATGTTACAGTTTATCCAAATTCTTCTTTTTCCTGGTTCCGATTGTGGGCTTTCTTTATATATATATATACACACACATAATGGTCATGTGATCATAACAAACCAAAAATTACTTTAAAGACTCGGACGTCCGCGTTTGTGCAGAGTCTGGAGAGGGGCCGAAGTATTTCACAATCTGAGTCTTATATTACACTTTGTACAAGAGGCTGTTTCTACGGCCGAAAAAAGTGATTTGCAAAGAGGAATGGGAATAAAAAAAAACATAGTAGGAGCAAGAAAAAACTAAAAACTCCAAAAAAAAAAATGCATGTTATTGCAATTTCTCATGATTATACGTAGTAAATTAAAAACATTTAAGGGACGCCTTGTTTGTTGATGACATCAGTAGCGGTGGATATCTGAGCCTGAGGAGAGGCGTCCCCGCCGGCTAAGGTGGGAGCATCGGTGGATCCGGCGGCGGTACGTCCAGGTTGAGGTTGAAGATGTCCCTTGGTCCCATAACCCTTCTGCTTGTAGTCCTCCACGTCTTTGAACTGCATGTAAGGGCTAGTCTCAAAGGGCAGCTCTGATTCTCCCTCCTGTTTGCCATCTTTCTTCTCCATAATTTCTCTTCTGCAACTTTCTCTTAAAATCACAATCTGTTTGTGATCTCTTCCCACTAATTTGATTCTTTGGTTTGCAGCTGATTATGGATGTTAGATACTTGTAATAACGTAGGTGCAGATCCTTGTAAGTCACTGAGGGAAGCAAGGCTACAGTCATGCACGGCCATTTATTATATAGGGTACTTATTTATTCATATATCTTGGGTAACGGCAAATATCAATATTCTATATTATCTCTCTTTTTTATCTGCATCTGATTCTAAAATGTTTCCCAACTACTACAACAACAACAAAATTACCTTATTGTTTTAGAAACTCATGCCTATGGCGAGATATGGGCCGGATGCATCATTACCTTATTGCCTTAGAAACTCCCGCCTATGTCAGGGTATGGGGTCGGATGTATGCAATCATACCTATTTATTATAAATACATAGAGGTTGTTTCCCAATGACCTATAATGAAAATTGCGTCAAATTGTGTCGATCAACTACTACTTCACAATATAAGAAGCGCAACTAATTTAGTGAGTCATTTTGCTTTATTGCATCATATTCCAAAATTAAGGAAGAGTGTGTCTTTGATGCCATTGGAAATGGAAAGTCCCATTGACGAATGATCACATATATATGATTTACATATAATAAGCAATCACCAATAGTAAGCATTATTTTTATAAGTGATCATTTTATTTTTAGCATTATTTTTATTTTTATTAGATCACTTGTTATCCATGCTTTTCTTGAGCCTCGAATTATCCATATAATATAGCACCTTTCAGGATCTAATGTATATTGTAGACAAATTTTAGTATTATGAGTATCGATGAAGCATCTTATTAATTATTTATTAATCATAAAAAAAGATATAATAATAAAGATAGTCTTTTTTGATACATTTATTCTCGTAGACAGGCAAATCTCTCTTACTTTTATATATCGTATTGGTTGTATGACTATTAAGTAAGAGTCTAACAATTAATCGTCGAAGAAGCTTCTTTGAAGCTATAAATCCAAGATAAACGAGGTTAAGTGAGTAATCGTACCCAGCAACTGATTATTTAAAGGGGCATTAGCAGAAATCACTTATGACCTAAAACTAAAGTTGTAAGTAGCTTCATGAACAATTTTGTAAGTAGTGTACGTTGATTTTTCATTGTTTATCAAGTGTTATATTGAGTTCTATATATAGTAGCTAACTATGGAGTGAATACAAGTATAGATACAATCTTCATTGGTAGGCTACTTTGACTTAGGCTAATAGGTTGGCTGATTTCCTAGGTTAGGCTAGCTTGGGCTAGTTACTTTCTATCGCCCGCCCTCAAGTTAAGTATAGGGCTCGTCAATAACCGACTCAAAGATTCTTTGGGCGACTGTCTTGTTGAGTATATCTCTAAGTTGATCTTCTGATCACACGAATAGAAGATCGAAGACCTCATTGCCAAGTTTCTTTTTTATGAAGTGCCGATCTACTCCAACGTGTTTGGTTCAATCATGATGTACTGGATTTTCTGGATTACTCATTGCATCCTTGTTGTCATACATCAACTGAGCCGAAAGTTTTATTGGGAAACCAATTTTGTGCAGTAACTTTTTTAGCCATAACACCTTTCTTAATTCTCCAAAACTCTACTTCTGCATTGGATAATGCCACAACTTTCTGCTTTTTTCTTCTCCATGTGACGAGATTGCCGTCGGCTAGTGCAAAGTATCCTAAAGTACACCGTCTATCGTTTGGGTTGTCTACCCAATATACATTGATATAAACTTTCACATCCGTATATCTATGTCTCTTGAAGAATATACCTCGTTCTGGTGTCCCCTTTAAGTCTCTTTGTCCATTCACTAAGAAACTATATCAACTTTACCTATTTAAGTAGGTCTTCCCATTTGCAATATTGGCCGCCTGCCAATGCGCGATAATATCTGTCTGTACAATAAACAGGCCTTCCATCAGCAGCCTATGCAAGAGCTGCAGCTAGATCATCGAATAACAAATGCAGTATTGATATCAGAAAAGGGGCTTAAAATCAATATCTGTGACTTCACTACCTCATACTCTTCACTCAATCCTTTCAGAAACTTGATCATATAATCATTCTCAATAAAGTTGTTAATCTGAATAGGAACATTACATGTACAACTATTACCAGAAGAATTAGGAATTGACCTTAGTGTCATTAATTCCTCCTAAATCACCTTGAGTTTAGTGTAGTAATTTGTTACAGACATATTTTCTTGCTTCACTGCATGAAACTGCTCTTGCAAATCGAAAAGTTAAAAAGCATTGCATTACCATATCTAACTTTTAAATTATTCCAAATATCAACTGCATTATCAATCTACAGAATACTCTGACCAACAGATGGAATAACAAAATTAACAATCTAAGATACAATCATATTATTACCCTTAGTCCAGGCAACAAACTTACGATTGTTTTCAAACGGTTTTCCTATTATACCATCAATGAAGCCTGCCTTAGTCTTTGATTCCATTGATCTCCTAAATGTTCTGTTCCAACCCTGATAGTTGTGTTTATTAAGTAAAAGTTGAACGAGTACAAGTAAAGGATCATCACTAGGATATAAGTATAGTGGATCCTCAGAAGGATCAATTACAGTGGTTGACGAATTTGAAGCAATCAGTGGAATACAGTGTGTAAAATTTGGCGATTTCGATCGAATTACAGAAAATAGACGTTAATGAAAGCATAATTTCTCTGATACCATGTCAAATTTGTAAACTTAACCGAGAATAAAAGCAAGCAAAATGAATTACGCAGTGATCACACATGAATGAAGAACAGAGATAATAAAGAGGAGAGGAAGCTAAGAATGTGATGTGAAATTGAGGAAAAATCTCAATCATTCAACTTCTCTGCTGTACATTACACTATATATATGTACACACACAACTTCAGCTATCAACTACTTAATCGAGTACAAAGAAGAAGAAAACAACTACAACAAAAACATTACCCAATTGTCTCAGAGGCTCCCCCTATGGCGAGATATTGGGGGGTGAAACAGTAACTACACTAACTGCATTCCAACTGATTCTCCTGAATAACTCTTTACCCAACATCACTTCTTCGTCCGTAATCTTTAGAGTCCACATGAACAACGCACCTCTAAGTTGACTAGAGTTGCTGATTGGCTGCTTTGGACCATGTAACTTACTGTTCCTTGTTGATCCACGCAACCCCTTGCCATGTTACTGCATTTTTCTGGTTCACCATCAGTGTCCTTGTAGCGCCCCGACCCGGACAGTGGAATCTGAACCGGTGCATCCGTCGTAGCTTACTGAGAAGACTACTAGACGTCTCATCTCTCGAATACACATCATTGATGACGGAAGAGAAATAAGTGCGGAAACATGTATCTAATGAATCTCAACCATCAAATTCGTACATCAAAGGATAATAGAATCTCAAAGAGTAGTCACGGTAGTAACAAACTAAATCCTCAAGTGAAAGAGAGAAACTGGAATAAATAACAACTGTCTCAACTATTCCCCAATAAGCACTCTAAGCGTCCCATTCGGCCCACTCGCCGTCGTCCTCTATGAAGATCATATCATAGCTAGGCTCATCTGCAAAATAAGAGTAGTACCCTTAGCGAAAAACGCTAGCAAGTAACCCGCTTATAAGAAATACGGGATCAACACATGGCAAGACATGAGTAATATATAATTCAAGGGGTAGTGGGGCACATGTCTTGTATACTTTCAAGAGCATATAAATATTTAACAATACCAGAACATAAAACAGTAATTCTTATCCATTAACAGTTAACAACCATTCAAGTCACATGGCACCATCCCAACTGACTCACGTGATGTATGTCAAAATATGCACTATACTACTCAGTCACAAATGCATGAACAATTTCCTTTCAAATCAGTGCAATGCATGTCACAATGTCCGGTCTCATAACTTTATACCCTGTAACGCACCCCGGCTTATATTTCCATCCCGGTTAACGTTACAGACAACTTTATACCCTGTAATGCACCTCGGCTTATATTTCCATCCCAATTAACATTACAGACAACTTTATACCCTGTAACGCACTCCGGCTTATATTTCCATCCCGGTTAACGTTACAGACACTTTGTGCCCTGTAATGCACCTCGGCTTATATTTCCATTCCGATTAACATTACAGGTCACCTTCGCAAATCTGTGCCGAAGCACAGCTCTTTTCAAAACAATATGCAAATGCAAGTGCCATGATGCACAACTCCTCATTTCAAACACATTTTTCGATCAAGTAATCAATTCACGTTCACGTATTCAATTCACATTCAATATCACTCAACCACACGAGATTCCCCTCACTGACCCATCAATACTTAAGCTTCAAGCTAGGTCGTCAACACTTAACCTTGATTCTAAAATTTACAAACCAATGTGAATTCCCCCACATTCCTCCAGTGATCTTCATAAAACCTCATACGTTCATTTCCTAACCCTCTTAGCTCATTCACGTTGAAATCAGATTCGAATACCCTTCAAATTCTCCAAATTTGGTTCACCATCTTAAGTCATGTTTCCAAGACTTAGACTAACCTCAATCATGTCCTATGAAGTCCCTAAGATCACCTAAAGGGGTCTCCTAGCTTCCCTCTTTCTTCCCTTATTTTCCAACAAAACTGCAGGACGTCATACCCTAACGTCGATCGATCGACGTACGTCATACCCTGACGTCGATCGATCGACGTCTATCTGAGGGACGTCGAACTCTCACTCAATCTACGTCGATCGATCGATGTCCATCTGAGGCACATCGATCTCTCATTCAACCTACGTCGATCGATCGATGTCCATCTGAAATACGTCACACCCTCTCCTGCTATACGTCGATCGATCGACGTCTACGTTTCCCAAAATTTTCACTGCGATTTCTGCAGAAACTGTAGATTTCAAACCCAATCGATTTCCAACTTCTTTCCCTTCATTCCAAGCCTAATCTTTCCTATCAATCCATTCTTAATCCCCTCAAACAAGATCCTTCATACGCACATCCATGATTCAACCCTAAAACTCGAATCATTCACCAAATCAAACCAAAAACCCAATCTTTCCACTCTCCCCTCCCTTCAACCGCCATTATCAACAACGTAGGAGTCGTGGGATGGGGATTTACATGATCTCACGTAAACAGCGAACAACCAACAATATTTCAACATATCATGACCAAATCATCGACACCAAAACACATAAATCACATACAAATATTCACGAAAAGAAACTACTGCATGGTGATCCAATTTGATATCAAAATAGGCCATTTTTCTTTCGCAAAACGTAAGAACTTATACGAAAGTTACTTGCCTTTGATTACTCGAGGAAGAAATGAAGAACGGACGAAGATTGGATGATAGATCTTGAAGAAATCCTTGCCTAGGGTTCCAAGAGAGTGAAGTCGCCTATGGAATGGAGAGGGGGCGTCGGTTACTGTGGAGAAAAATAGAGAAACTGACGTTCAGTCAGTTTTTATATGGAAAGGGGAAGATTTGGAGTTTCTAAATTACATCTATTATCTTATTTATCTTAAAGGATAATTTCCTAATATTTAATTCAAAAATTAATCCTAATTAATTCCAATATTTAAACTCTTAATTAATTCACATTAATCCTATTACTTAATTCATAATTCATTACAGTTGACCGTCATTAATATCATTTAATTCCTTCTTTATCTCTTAATTATTCTACAGAGGGTGCGAGGCATAACATTCCACCCCCTTACAAAAAGTTTCGTCCTTGAAACTGATGTACCTTATTGAAAAAGGTGTGGATATAGCTCCTTCATTTGCTCCTCAAGCTCCCACGTGGCTTCACGCTCCGTATGGTTACTCCACTGAACTTTGACATACGGAATGACGCGTCTGCGTAGGACTTGATCCTTCCTATCCACAATCTTTATTGGATGTTTTTCATAAGTGATATCTTCTTTAACATCCAATGGTTGAGCTTCAATGACATGGCTCGGGTCCAATACGTATTTCCTTAGTTGAGGCACATGAAATACATTATGGACTTGGGACAAGCTCGGAGGCAAGGCTAATCTGTATGCTCTTTCACCAACTTTACCAAGCACTTCGTAAGGGCCAATATATCTAGGGCTTAACTTGCCCTTCATTCCGAATCTTGCAACTCCCTTGGTGGGTGAAACCCGTAGATATACCTTTTCGCCTTCCTCAAACTCCAAGGGTCGCCTTTTGGTATCGGCCCAACTCTTACTGCGATCTTGAGCCACCCTTAGTCTCTCTCTTATCACCTTCATCTTCTCTATTGTTTGTTCAACCAACTCTGGTGCAGTGATTGTCCTTTCCCCAACTTCATCCCAACAAACCGGGGACCTGCACTTACGTCCGTATAAGGCTTCAAATGGCGCCATGCCAATTGCACTGTGATAGCTGCTATTGTATGAGAACTCCATCAACTTCAGCATGCTATCCCAGTTTCCTTTGAAGTCCAAGGCGCATGCTCTCAACATATCCTCCAAGGTTTGGATAGTTCTCTCGGATTGTCCATCCGTGTTAGGGTGGTACGCGGTACTCATTCTCAATTCGGTACCCATTGCCTTCTGGAATGCCCTCCAAAACTTAGAAGTGAACTTGGGATCACGGTCCGACACAATGCTGACTGGGACTCCATGCAAGCTCACAATGTTATCCACATAGGTGTTGGATAGTTTCTCATATGAGGTACCATGTGGCATGGCTATGAAATGGGTTGTCTTCGTCAAACGGTCTACAATCACCCAAATCATCTCATTTCCATTTCTGGTCTTGGGTAATCCCATCACGAAGTCCATAGTCACGTGCTCCCATTTCCATTCTGGAATCTCTAGTGGCATCATCAAACCACCAGGTCGTTGATGTTCAGTTTTGACTTGTTGGCATACCAACATCGTTCAACATACTCCGCTATAGATCTTTTCATCCCTATCCACCAATAATTCCTTTTGAGATCCTTGTACATTTTTGTGCTCCCGGGGTGGATAGACATTCTTGCGTTATGAGCTTCGCGTAGCAACTCCTTCCGAAGCTCATCATTGTTAGGCACACACAACCTATTTTGAAACCATAAACTCCCATCTCTTCGCAACTGGAAATCTTTTACTGGTCCCGTAGCTAGCTTGTCACGGATTTCCCTCAGTGCTGGGTCATCGTACTGAGCTTCTTTAATTCTGTCTGCCAAGTTTGGGCTGATAGACAAAGCTGTAAGAACATTCGCCACTGAATCCACCATTTCGAGGTCAAACTCCTCGATCTCTCTTTCCAACGGAGATTGTCTTGCGTGGATAGACTTTCTGCTCAGTGCGTCCGCCACTCTGTTGGCCTTACCCGGATGGTAGTTGATGGTTAGGTCATAATCCTTAAGTAACTCCAACCATCTTCTCTGTCGCATATTTAGCTCTTTCTGTGAGAATAGGTACTTCAAACTCTTATGATCAGTGAACACTGCACACTTTTCACCGTACAAATAGTGTCTCCAGATCTTAAGAGCAAATACCACAGCTGCGAGCTCCAAGTCATGCGTCGGGTAATTCTGCTCATATGGTTTCAGTTGTCTTGACGTGTACGAAATGACTCGTTCATTTTGCATCAAGACACAACCTATTCCTTTCTTGGACGCGTCACTATAGATCACAAAACCGTCGGTGCCGGAGGGTTGTGCCGACACCGGGGCTGTGGTCAATCTCTTCTTGAGCTCAGTAAAGCTCTGCTCGCATTCAGCAGTCCATTCGAATTTAGTCTTCTTCTGCGTGAGTCGACTCAATGGAACTGCTATGGTGGAGAATCCCTCGACAAACTTCCTATAATAGCCTGCCAAGCCTAGGAAGCTTCTGACTTCGGTCACATTTGTGGGTCTTGGCCATTCAGTGATGGCTTCTATCTTTTTAGGATCCACAGAAATCCCATCTTCCGAAATCATGTGACCGAGAAAGGCTACACTTCTTAACCAGAATTCGCACTTGCTGAATTTGGCAAAAAGCTTTTGTTGCCTCAAAATGTGCAACACCACCCTTAAGTGTTTAGCATGAGCTTGTTCGTCGGGGGAGTAGACCAAAATGTCATCGATGAACACTACTACGAATTGATCCAACTGTTCTCGGAATACAGTGTTCATCAAATCCATGAAAGCTGCTGGGGCATTAGTTAATCCGAAAGGCATCACTAAGAATTCGTAATGCTCGTATCGTGTCCAAAAAGCTGTTTTAGGTACGTCTCCTGCTTTCACAAGCAGCTAATGATATCCCTGACGAAGGTCAATCTTTGAAAACCATCAGGCTCCCTTTAGTTGGTCAAATAAATCCTCAATCCTTGGCAAGGGATATTTGTTCTTGATGGTAATCTTATTCAGCTCTCGGTAGTCAATACACAACCTCATATTGCCATCTTTCTTCTTTACAAATAGAACTGGAGCTCCCCACGGTGATACACTGGGGCGAATTAATTTCTTGTCTAACAACTCTTGAAGTTGTCCTTTAAGCTCCTTAAGTTCGGTTGGAGCCATTCTATAAGGTGCCTTAGATATAGGCTCGGCTCGGGGAATCAAGTTGATTTCGAACTCCACTTCTCTCGATAGCGGAACTCCTGGCAAATCATCCGGAAATACGTCCTTGAACTCATTGATCACTGGTATCTGATCTATAGAGGGAACTTCCTGCTTCGCATCTAATGCATATACCATAAATCCCTTTGCTCCTTTCTGTAAGGCTTTAAAGGCCTTAATCGTCGTCAAGTATATCTTCTTTGGGGCTTTTGTTAACTTGACGTTTCCTTGAACCGTTATTTCATTCATCTCAGGGTCCTTAACGGTTACTCGCTTAAGTTTGCAGTTAATATTGGCATGATTCTTGGTCAGCCAATCCATGCCCAAAATTACATCAAAATCCTTCATCGGAATTGGGACTAGTGTCACTGAAAACAATTTTCCATCCAACTCCAACTCACAATCTTTGTACTGGTGGTGGGATACCAACACTTGTTCGCCGGCTGCTTGCACTCTAAAGGGGTTCTCAAGCCATTCGGGTAAGCAGTCGAGTCCTTTAGCGAATCGCTTAGAGATGAAGGAGTGACTAGCTCCGCTATCAAACAATACGTTTGCAGGTACTTTATTAACTAAGATCACACCTAAACACAAAAGTGTAGCACATGAAGGTTTCACATAAAACACATTTAATCCCCAACTTAAAAGACTAAAATTCAACTTAAGCTACTATTATTGAACTTAAGTCGTACCTGTTACAACATTGGCGTCCTCCTGCACTACGGCGTCAGTCATCGCATGGACTCTCGCGTTGGGCCTGCCTCTCTGCTGCTGAGCTGGCCCTGCTTCTACTTGAGGCTTTGGGTTCCACTCGGGGCAATTTCTGATCCTATGGCCCGGCTTCCCGCACTTGAAGCATGCTCCGGTTATTTTCCAACATTCACCCACGTGTCTCCTCTGGCAGTGTGGGCATACCGCGGGTGCTTGACGATCAGGCTGGTTCTGTTGCGGTGCCCTCTGAACGGGCCCTGCCTGCCCTTTTCTGGGAATCTTTACCCAACGTCCGGGTCTACCACCACTTCTTTCCTCCCTGGGCCTTTTGCTAGACTCTTCACGAGCCTCTCTATTCTGTGATCGTCGCATGTCACTCTCCACTCGGTAACATGCATCCAACATTTCTTCGAACGTTTTCAAACTAGACCCCGCTATGGCCGTCCGTATGCAGGGATTCAACCCTTCCTCAAACTTCAACATCTTCATCCTGTTGTTTTCCAATACCATGGGCGTAAATTTGCCCAAGGCATGGAACCTATCCGCATAGTCAGAAACAGTCATCCTCCCTTGTTCAAACTTGTCAAACTACCTCATCTTCTCCAAAACGGCAGTCTCAGGCACATAGTAATCCTTGTAGGCCTGCACAAACTGACTCCACTGAATAGGAAGAGTCATCTTGGGCAGAATGCCATTCCACCATGCATTGGCCCTGCCAATCAGCAACGGGGTGGCCACATCCACCTTGAGTTCTTCAGGCACTTGCACCAGCCTGAAGCATTTCTCAATCTCATCCATCAAAAATCCTGCCACCTCTGGGTCAGTGGTCCCTTCAAAGGTTGGGGCATGCATCTTTCGCATCTCCCCAATGTAGTAACGGATGCCGTGCTGAGGCGGTGGCGGTGGAGGGGGTTGTTGCTGCTGTTGGGCAACTCCTTGTGCTATCACTGATACCACCTGTAGCGCCCCGACCTGGACAGCGGAATCCGAACCGGTGCATCCGTCGTAGCTTACTGAGAAGACTACTAGACGTCTCATCTCTCAAATACACATCATTGATGATGGAAGAGAAATAAGTGCGGAAACATGTATCTAATGAATCTCAACCATCAAATTCGTACATCAAAGGATAATAGAATCTCAAAGAGTAGTCACGGTAGTAACAAACTAAATCCTCAAGTGAAAGAGAGAAACTGGAATAAATAACAACTGTCTCAACTATTCCCCAATAAGCACTCTAAGCGTCCCATTCGGCCCACTCGCCGTCGTCCTCTATGAAGATCATATCATAGCTAGGCTCATCTGCAAAATAAGAGTAGTACCCTTAGCGAAAAATGCTAGCAAGTAACCCGCTTATAAGACATACGGGATCAACACATGGCAAGACATGAGTAATATATAATTCAAGGGGTAGTGGGGCACATGTCTTGTATACTTTCAAGAGCATATAAATATTTAACAATACCAGAACATAAAACAATAATTCTTATCCATTAACAGTTAACAACCATTCAAGTCACATGGCACCATCCCAACTGACTCACGTGATGCATGTCAAAATATGCACTATACTACTCCGTCACAAATGCATGAACAATTTTCTTTCAAATCAGTGCAATGCATGTCACAATGTCCAGTCTCATAACTTTATACCCTGTAACGCACCTCGGCTTATATTTCCATCCCGGTTAACGTTACAGACAACTTTATACCCTGTAATGTACCTCGGCTTATATTTCCATCCCGATTAACATTACAGACAACTTTATACCCTGTAACGCACCCCGGCTTATATTTCTATCCCGGTTAACGTTACAGACACTTTGTGCCCTGTAATGCACCTCGGCTTATATTTCCATCCCGATTAACATTACAGGTCACCTTCGCAAATCTGTGCCAAAGCACAGCTCTTTTCAAAACAATATGCAAATGCAAGTGCCATGATGCACGACTCCTCATTTCAAACACATTCTTCGATCAAGTAATCAATTCACGTTCACGTATTCAATTCACATTCAATATCACTCAACCACACGAGATTCCCCTCACTGACCCATCAATACTTAAGCTTCAAGCTAGGTCGTCAACACTTAACCTTGATTCTAAAATTTACAAACCAATGTGAATTCCTCCACATTCCTCCAGTGATCTTCATAAAACCTCATACGTTCATTTCCTAACCCTCTTAGCTCATTCACGTTGAAATCAGATTCGAATACCCTTCAAATTCTCCAAATTTGGTTCACCATCTTAAGTCATGTTCCCAAGACTTAGACTAACCTCAATCATGTCCTATGAAGTCCCTAAGATCACCCAAAGGGGTCTCCTAGCTTCCCTCTTTCTTCCCTTATTTTCCCACGAAACTGCAGGACGTCATACCCTAACGTCGATCGATCGACGTACGTCATACCCTGACGTCGATCGATCGACGTCCATCTGAGGGACGTCGAACTCTCACTCAATCTACGTCGATCGATCGATGTCCATCTGAGGCACATCGATCTCTCATTCAATCTACGTCGATCGATCGATGTCCATCTGAAATACGTCATACCCTCTCCTGCTATACGTCGATCGATCGACGTCTACGTTTAAACTGCAGATTTCAAACCCAATCGATTTCCAACTTCTTTCCCTTCATTCCAAGCCTAATCTTCCCTATCAATCCATTCTTAATCCCCTCAAACAAGATCCTTCATACGCACATCCACGATTTAACCCTAAAACTCGAATCATTCACCAAATCAAACCAAAAACCCAATCTTTCCACTCTTCCCTCCCTTCAACCGCCATTATCAACAACGTAGGAGTCGTGGGATGGGGATTTACATGATCTCACGTAAACAGCGAACAACCAACAATATTTCAACATATCATGACCAAATCATCGACACCAAAACACATAAATCACATACAAATATTCACGAAAAGAAACTACTGCATGGTGATCCAATTTGATATCAAAATAGGCCATTTTTCTTTCGCAAAACGTAAGAACTTATAAGAAAGTTACTTGCCTTTGATTACTCGAGGAAGAAATGAAGAACGGACGAAGATTGGATGATAGATCTTGAAGAAATCCTTGCCTAGGGTTCCAAGAGAGTGAAGTCGCCTATGGAATGGAGAGGGGGCGTCGGTTACTGTGGAGAAAAATAGAGAAACTGATGTTCAGTCAGTTTTTATATGGAAAGGGGAAGATTTGGAGTTTCTAAATTACATCTATTATCTTATTTATCTTAAAGGATAATTTCCTAATATTTAATTCAGAAATTAATCCTAATTAATTCCAATATTTAAACTCTTAATTAATTCACATTAATCCTATTACTTAATTCGTAATTCATTACAGTTGACTGTCATTAATATCATTTAATTTCTTCTTTATCTCTTAATTATTCTACGGAGGTTGCGGGGCATAACAGTCCTCAAGTTCAGCTGCCTTGTGCTCCTGCTCAGCTGACTGCTGCACTTTGACATGTTTTGACATTATATTATACTATGTTAAAACAGGAAACACAGTATTTGTGCATGTTTTGTCATTATGTTAAACTATGCTTTAAAAGGAAACTCAATACTTATGCAAACATGTATCAGGATGTCTCATATAAGAATAGTAGGACTCAAGAAAAATATTACCAATAAGAAGCCGAAATGTCATAACGCAAAACTAGGAACGATACTGGCCAACAAGAAGAAGAACTTCTCCACTAATGAGGAAAAAAACTGGTATAACGACACACACTTGTTTTATTAGTCACGCTTATGCTTTAACTTTACAATTTAACGGCAAGAAACATAATTTAATTTATTTGTGCTTGACGTGAGCAGGGAAAGGTTAATGTTGTTTTTATTATAATTTGTGCTCTCAGTCTTGATCTGGCTAGTGTTAGACCTTGAGTCTTGATCTCGTCTGTATTTCTTTACCAGACACCTGAGTTTGAGATCAGGATGACACGCTTTTCTCTTCAAGCTGTACTTACAACCACCACAAAAAAAAAGACATATAGCGACAGACAAAAGTCGTCGCTATGTCGTCGTTACAGACATTTAGCGACGAAATAGCGACGAAAAAAGTTGGTCGCGATACGGCTTGTCGCAAAGTGAATTTCAAAGGTGAAGCGTCGCTATATTGGGACGGAAAAATTTCGTCGGTGTTGCGTCGCACAATTGCGACGAAAAACTGTCAGTTTTGCGACCAGATACTGCCGTCGTTGTTTCGTCGGTGTATGTTTTCGTCGCTATTTTATAATTTTTTATTTTTTTATTTCCTTTCTGCGACATATTTTTTCGTCGCAAAGTTTCGTCGGTATATTTTTTCTTCGCTATTTTTAAATTTTTGATTTTTTATTTCCGGTCTGCGACATTTCGTTTTCGTCGCAGGTTCGTCGCTATTTTATAATTTAATATTTAATATTAAATATTAAATATTTTTAATTTATAAATAATACAATATATTATTAATTAAATAGTTTTTATTATTATTTAATTTTTATAATAATAAAAATATTTTGTATATCAAATCATTTGTATGAATGTTATACCGAAATAAAGTACTTGCGTATTGAAGTTCGTAAACAACACAAACGAAATAGAATCCGTATAAATGTCATATAAAATATAAAAGTACAAAGAATATCTCAATACAATAAACAAAATAGACTGTACGAAAAACCAAAAAATGAAATACTATGCAGAGGAAGATGGAGGGGGATCATGCGGAGAAGAGTGACCATCAGGGGGAGGCTGAGACTGCGAAGAGCCGGAAATCATAGAGATGATGAGATGCGATAGCTGCGAGATTTGCTGGTTCGTCTGCTCCTGCACTTGCATCGTCTGCTGCTGCACCTGCATCGTCTGCTGCTGCGAATGCTCAAGCACCTGCTGAATCGCCTGCTGAAGCGACTGCTGCAGCTCCTGCTGGGTCTGAGTCAGCTGCGACCGCAGTGCTCGTACGATCTCCTCATGCTGCGCCCTGATGGTCTCCACCTCATGCTGCAGCGCCGCATGCTCTGATTCCAGGCGCGAAAGACTCTCTGGGGCCGTAGAAGGCGCGGAGGTGCTGGCCTCAGAGGAAGCACTTGCATGAAGAACTTCGGGAAAGAATCGCGGCGCTGCTGATCCGACCCCGTACACCTCCCTCTTCTTATTCTGACGGCCGACGGTCCGAACCGCATCCCAATAAGCGCGGTTCTTGTCGGCCTCTTCTCCCCTAAGTGCGAGTAGTCTGTTGTACTCATCCTGAAATGAGAATAAGAATTGTTAGGGTTTAGGGTTTAGCAATAAAATAAAACAAACTAAGGAAAAAACAAATGATATCGTAGTCTACTTACACTGATGTCGCGCGCCTTCGCCGTGATCCAGTCCTCCGTTCCGTCGGAGGCTTTCTTCCGATGCGTCTTGTAGAAGAGATCGTAGGAGGCTGGCCACTCCCCCGTCTCCTCCTGCTGAAAGAATGAAATAAAATATGTTAGTGAAATCCATAATTTTAAAAATTTCGGCATGACCTATTCGTTTATTGGAGGTATCCCGGCCTTAAAGGCCTCTCCCAAGTCAAAGCAAAAATAAAAAGAAAAAGGCAAATGAAATGGTATACTACTTAAATTAACCATATACGAATACCAAAAAAACAACAGCGCAACATAAGAAATCAATGAATATAAATAATCCACTTAAGTCAATGAATGTAAATAATACACTTAAATGAATCTAAATAATTCAATGAAATCAATGAATCTAAATAATCCAATATTAAAATACTTACCATAGAACGCATCGTGGTGGCGTGGGAAACCGACCCACCTGAGTGTGTGGCAGGTGCTGGGCCCTGTACATTGCCGCTGCGCCGGTTCGCCGCGTTCCGGGCGCTGCGGGCTTGGGTAGCAGGGTCCATCCAACCTGCTATCCACCCCGCCCAGGTGGCCTCGGATATGTAGGCAGGCCTGGCATAATTGGGGTCACGCTCCCACTTGGTCTTGTGCGAGTTGATGAAGTCCCTATAGCATGTGGCGGCCTATTCCCCCAGGCCTGCTCCACGTCGTGGGCGATGTCAGCTGGCCAGCTGTACGCCTTCTGCAATTATTATACGGAGGAAAAGTAAAAACGTGGTTAGAAAAGTAATGATCGATTACGTATCAAAAAGTGAAATTCACCAAATTTGAATACCTGAAACTCATCCCAGTAGAATCTACGTGTCTGCATGGTGACAAGGGACCAGCGGTATCCAGCTGGGTCCTGTCTCAGGTGGACGGACCGAGTGATGCAACCGGAAATCTGGCCCGAGTCCGCTGCAAACCTGAAAGAGGTGAAGTTGTTAAGAAAAAATAACGCGTGAAATATATTTGAAAACGTGTTAAAAAAAGAAATTATTACTTACGTATGGGTATCATATGACCAAGGGAGGGCACGACGCCCTTGTATGACACCCTCGTCCGATGCCGCATCAGACGCCGGATGAGGTGCTGAACCGGTGGGTGTGGGTGGCGGCGTAGATCGGGGGGGGGCAGACATCTCGGCAGACCCTAAAAGGTCTGCGTCCGCAGCAAGAGCTGCGGTCGAAACCGACCCAAGCTGTTCATGCTGAGAGAGGAACCTATCAAACTCTCCTGACATGTCATGTGTAGATCGAGTCGGAAAACCCTCACTAGCCATCAGATCTGCAAGGGTGAAAAATTTAAAAGGCACATTCAACGAGTTTAGGACACCGGTTGGCCAGACAAATAATATGTCCAAAAATGACAAGTGTTTGCATACATTTAATGCAAGATATTAATAATTTTGAAAATTTCGGCATGACCTATTCGTTTATCGGAGGTTTCCCGGCCTTAATGGCCTCTCCAAAGACAAATGTATGTCCAGCTCTCGAGCGTAGTAAACACCTTGAACTAGTATCATACCGAAAATCATATGCAAACCTCTTACAAAACAGTTTGTACATGCATCATTCATTGGCCAAGCACACCACATTTTTACTAATTGATAAAATTAAAGTCAATTAAGCCAAAAATTACTTAATGGCCGAATATATATATATATGTATATATATATATATGTATATATGTATATATGTATATATGTATATATGTATATATGTATATATGTATATATGTATATATGTATATATATATATATAATACATATATAAACCGCCCCCACCTCCGCCCCACCCCCGCCCCATCCAGCCGAACCCGCCCCACCCGGACCACCCCGCACAACAACCACCCCGCACACAGACCACTACCGCCAACAGCCAGCCCCGCCCCACCCACTCCCGCCAACCGCCCCAAAGCCACATAATTTATCGTTTCATGCCAAAACCACCCCTATTTCCTTAGCCCTCTCTACCGTATGCCCTTTTCATGCCAAAGCCACCCAGCCCGCACCCCCGCCACACCCAGGCCCACCCCACAGCCCCACTCCCGCATCCCCGCCGCACCCAGCCCCACCCCACAAGCCACCCAGCCCGCACCGCCACCACACCCAGACCCACCCCACAGCCCCACCCTGCACCCCCGCCACACCCCAGCCGCACCCCGGGCTCAACCACAGCTCGCAACCCCGCCCACAGCCACTCCCGCATCCCCGCCGCAACCCCGCCCACAGGGAAATAGGGAAGAAATCATTAAAAACGTTAAAAACGAAATATAACTAATTAAAATCATTAAAAACGAAATAGGAAGAAAAACTAACCGGAGAAGGGAGGTCACCGGAGAAGAAATGGAGATTTCGCCGGGGGAGGAGAGGGGATTTCGCCGGGGGTCTGAGAGGGGATTTCGCCGTGGGGGTGGGAAGAAGAGGCGGGGGGAAGAAATAGGGAAGAAGAGAAGGGTTTTCAGTTTTAAGTCGAAAATTTTGCGACGAACTAGCGACGAAAGTCCGTCGCTATTACTGTGTCGTCGCTAATTTCATATGTCGTCGTTATTTCAAATTTGCGACGAATGATTTCGTCGGTAATTTGTCGGTGACATCAGTATTGAAAAAAAAATAATACAAAATATAAAGTACTTACAGACATACATTATGTATATACATGTGTATAAGTACAGCAACACATACACACTTTCGCCTAATGAGGTACATAAAAAATTGTGACTAACCTCAATCTTCATTGTCATCCGCATCCTCATACGCATCTTCATTTTCATCCTCATTTTCATCTTCATTTTCATCTTCATCTACATGCTCGTCGTCCTCTTCATCCTCGTATTCGTCTTCGCCTACATATTCAATATTGTCAGGAGGTTGTATGTTGAGATGAATTTCGATGAAACCGCCGTTGGGGTCATTTAGAGGGAGGTTGTGCAGTTCAACATGTGTCGTATCCAGAACGGGCGGGTTTTCTTCTTGAAATGCGGCATCCGTGCCATCTGAACCTGTCTGTATACTGACATCAAACTTGCTCGATTTCACTTTGCACACGGCTCGCCAGTCTTTTGAGCTCGCATTCATCCTCGTTGTTAAATACGATAGATAGTACACCTGGGACGCTTGACTAGCCAAAACGAATGGATCGTACTTTCTGTACCGTCGCCCTTGGTGTATGTCTACCAACTTATATCGGTCGTGAACCTTTGTGCCAGCGCGATAACCTTCCCGAGTTGGATCGTACCATTTGCATTTGAATAACACCACCCGCTTTATAGGCAATGCGGGATATTCGAGCTCGATGATGTCAGTAAGGTAGCCGTAGAAGTCATCCTCGTCCGGGCTATTGTCATACCGTTTGACACACACTCCGCTGTTCTCCGATGATTTTCGGCTGGCATGGGAGACTGTGTGGAATCTATAACCGTTGACAAAACACATATCGTGGCGCGTGACTCTGTTCAATGGACCCTCGGCTACTGGTGTCAGAATGTAACCGTACTCATCGTCAGCCAGATGACCTTTGCTCGCCTGTAAAACGACAAGTAAGTATACATCAGCGGGGCAATAAATGCGTATCACATGACGTACACGTAACCGGCAAATATGTAAACTTACATGCCACCTGAACCAATCAGCAAACTTGGCATCTAACTCATTGTTTATTGCATCGCTCGATATACCCGGTGAACGGTGTTGCAATAAATCAACGAACAAGCTGAAGCAAATTACGAATGAGTACCCTGTATATCTTCATAGTATAATGGATATAGTAGCGCAAGGTATTTACAAATTAAAATTGGATATCGTTTATACCTCTGGAAACGGTCGACTTGACGGCAGTTGCGCAGAACATAAGAATGAGCAATCTTCAGGTCGCTGTCCCCCAATATCATTTTCTTTCCCTGTCCGTGAAATCTGATCGGATGTGTGAATATCGGGAGGACACCGGATCTGGAAATGCCGTCTCGTTCCGGGAAACATCTCTGCACCTCGACGGGACATCTGGATAGAAGTAATGAGACACGAAGGTCGAGGCTTCCTCCGTCAGGTAGGCATTGCACATCGAGGCCTCGACTTTCGCCTTGTTCTTGATGTTCAGCTTCAAATGCCTGAGATATCTGTTCATATAGGGAATATCTGTTCAAATGCTTGCGCTTAAACACATAAGAACGGCACGTAATAAATAAGAGTACCTCTCGAACGGATACATCCACCTGTACTGAACAGGACCACCAACGCGTGCCTCGTATGGTAGATGAACTGGTAGGTGTTCCATTGAATCAAAGAAGGCCGGAGGGAATACAGTTTCCAGCTTGCAAATGATCAATGGGATTTCGCCCTCCAGCCTTGACATATCATCCGCCCTGAGTCTCGTGGATGTAAGACATCTGAAGAAAAGACTCATCTCGGTAAGTGCTTCCCATACATTGGTTGGAAGCAGCTCGCGGAATGCAATGGGCATCAACCGTTGCATGAACACATGACAGTCATGGCTCTTCATCCCATGCAAACCGCGTTTATTCACGTCGATGTTCTTAGACAGGTTCGAAACATGGCCGTCGGGAAATCTAGCCGTCCCCAGCCACGCTAACAATGCACTGACCTGCTCCGCATTCAGTGTGTAAGAGGACTTCGGCATGTCGGATGTGCCAACGGGATGCATCTCCGGTCGCATATTCAGGTCGCGCATATCAAGTCGTGCCTTCAAATTGTCTTTCGTTTTTCCAGGCACATTCAGGACCATATTGAAAATGTTGTCAAACACGTTCTTCTCAATGTGCATGACATCCAGGTTGTGTCGGATCATATTGCTCTTCCAATACGGAAGCTCCCAGAATATGCTTCTCTTCTTCCATCCGATACAGTAACGGGCCAGGTCTGCGTTGTGGCTGCCGTCCGGATCATCAGCGACCCCCACGAATCCACAACTGTCTATCTCATCCAACACCTCCGCACCCGTGAGAAGCTCGGGCTTCATGTCCTTCTCGACGATGCCAGGAATGAACGACGTCATGTTCTTTCTGTACAAATGACGTCTGGGCAGGAACTTCCTATGGCTGTCGAACCAGCAAATCTTACGTCCATGTTTCAAAACATCGTCTTCGCTTGCTTCATGCAGCAAGGGCAAGCGTATTTCCCCGATGTGCTCCAACCCGACAACATAGAATAAGCCGGGAAGTCGCTGATGGTCCACATCAGCGCAGCGCGTAGCTGGAAGTTTTGTTTGGTCGATACATCGAACGTCTCCACGCCAAACTCCCACAACCACTTCAGCTCATGTATCAATGACTGCAGGTACAGGTCGATCTTTTGTTTCGGATTCCTAGGCCTCGGTGCGATCACAGTCAAGAACATGTACGGCTTCTTCATGCACATCCAAGGTGGTAGATTGTACGGCGTCACGATTACAGGCCACGACGAATACTGCTCTCCCGACTGTCCGAACGGGTTGAACCCGTCGGTGCATAAACCCAACCTAACGTTCCTTGTCTCCGACGAAAAACCCGGATGTGTCGCATCGAACGTCCTCCAAGCCTCGCCGTCAGATGGATGGCACATCTCACCATCTTTCGTGTAGTGCTCCGCGTGCCACCTCATCTGGCTAGCTGTGGCACCAGATGCGTAGAGCCTCTGCAGTCTAGGGGCGAGAGGTAAATAGTAGAATTGCTTTCTTGGCACGTTCCGGTTTCTTTTGTTCGTTCTCCACCTGCGTGTCCCACAGACCCTGCACTTGTCTTTATCCTCGTCGATGCCCCAGTATATGATGCACCCCTCTGAACAACAATCGATCTTCTGAACCGGCAGTCCCAACGCCTGCAGCTGTTTCTTCGTCGAATAAAAACTGTCGACCATTGTGTTCCCTTCGGGAAGAGATTCCCTCATCAACTGACACATCCCATCGTACAATCTCTCCGTCATGCGGTGCTCCGTCTTCATGCTCGTCATCCGACCGATCATGGACATCTGTGTGTGACTACCGCAACCGGGATACAGCGGCGTGTTGGCGGCGTTCAGCATCTCAAAAAACTGTATCGCTTGAGGGTTCGGATCTTCCTCCACGAATACACGCGGCTGTTCATCCTGATCCTGCATTTGTAAGTACTGCTCTCCCGTAAATGCGCCGGCGGCTGCGTCTTGCACCATCTGCACGTATGGGTTGTGAGATCCCTCGCCTATTTCTTCGGCATCAACCTGACCGGGTCCCCCTTCGACGTGTACAGTTGCAGATGTAGACGCCCCCTCATATTCGCCGTGGCAGTACCATGTATGGTAATTGTGCACGAAACCTTGTTTCAATAAGTGAACCCTCATGTCACCCGGATGCATATATTTACGGTTCTTGCATTTCTTACACGGACATCTAATCTGCGTTCCACTTTCATTACTCGTCGCAAAATCCATAAATTCTTCGAGACCTTCAACAAATCTAAAACTCCACTCCCCGTTGTTTACTCTCTCGTACATCCACTTTCTATCGCTCCTCCTCGGATCCATTTTCTCGCTATACCTTCAAAATAACAACAGCTATCTTTTCTCGGCGGTGGAAAACATCAAAATTTCACACAACAAG
The DNA here is from genome assembly GCA_036186865.1 of Eustoma russellianum. Taxonomy (NCBI): domain Eukaryota; kingdom Viridiplantae; phylum Streptophyta; class Magnoliopsida; order Gentianales; family Gentianaceae; genus Eustoma; species Eustoma russellianum. Next base: position 28,971,476 of record AP025054.1, on the reverse strand, counting down.
ATTTCTTCCTTCTATATTTTCGTAGAAAAGTTATGATTTTTGTGTTTGAAATGGGAGAAGAATGGGAGAAGAGTGGAAGAAGAAAGCTGCGTTTTATGGTTCCCAGCCTGCAATATTACCGACGTATTCGTGACGATATAGCGACGCTAAGCGACGACCATGAGACACGAATCCCGACAACAAACAAACACAAATACCGACGACCACGCGACGACTTAGCGACGACCAAGAAACACAAATCCCGGAAACAAACACAAACACCGACGACTTAGCGACGCACAACGACGCATCTGATGCATGTACGTCGCTGAGATCGTCGCTAGGTCGTCGCTATTCGGCACAGCCCGACTGTTACACTTTCGATGCATGTACGTCGCGTTTTCGTCGCTATGTCGTCGCTGAATTCCCTATATAAACAGGATGGACCGTGCCCCCAACTACATAGAAAACAACCTCCTTTATAATCATAAAAAAAGACCCAAATATGGTTCGTACTAAAGCGCAAGCGCGACGTGGTAGTTGCCATTCAGCGGCAAGACGGCCTATTCAACAACCCTCTTCTTCAGCGGTTCCTCCACCACAAGAATCACCCCAAATTGGCGATCTCCATAAAGAAATACAAGAACTTCGGAAAACAGTGGATGACCTGAGGGAGCATATTATGTACCAGGATGAGCGTCTCCAATACCTGGACACAAGGCAGATGCGGATTAAATCCAAAGCTGCACAGCTGAGACGCCTCCTGAAGGCGTGCGCAGAGAGTGTTGCTACTCTCTGTTCGGATGACGAACAGTGAATGGCTCCTCTCCGTTATTCATTTAGATTAGTTTTTCCATTATTGTCCTAGTATATTTTGTAATTTATAATTTTATATTAATGAAGTTTTATTTTTCTAATCATCGCTTTCGTTTTCTTAATTTAAACACGTGTTTAATCTCTCACGAATTTTGACGACGCTAAAATACAAACGAAATGTGGCTCAGAAAAATTTGAGACGACTAATTGACCGACTAAACATCAACTATATACCGACGAAACTTAATACTAAGACGAGAACCTACTAAACATATCGACGAAACTTAATACAACCACAAGACGAGAACATATTATACGCGAAACTTAATACAACGTCGAGAATTAATGATGCGTGAATTTATTTGAAATTAGCGACGCTTTACCGACGCCCTAGCGACGCACGACGTTATTTCATGTGGCGTCGCGAATTCGTCGCTAAGTGTGTCACTAACTCAAACGAACCGTCACACCTATTTCATGAAGCGTCGCTAATGCGTCGCTACGGCGTCGCTATGCCGCCGTGTCCGTTCATTAGAACTTGTTTACGTCGCTAATTCGTCGCTAAGTGTGTCGCTAACTCAAACGAACCGTCACACCTATTTCATATTGCGTCGCTAATGCGTCGCTACGGCATCGCTAATGCGTCGCTACGGCGTCGCTATGCCGCCGTGTCCGTTCATTAGAACGTGTTTACGTCGCTAATTCGTCGCTAAGTGTGTCGCTAACTCGAACCAATCGTCCCGCCCGCACAAAGTTCGTCGCGAATTCGTCGCTACGTGTGTCGCTAATTCGCACAAAGCGTCACGCCCGCACATATTCCCAACGGTCGAAGAACGCGTCGCAAGTTCGTCGCTATACCGTCGCTAAAATTACCTATTTATACCCCAAACATCCGCACATATATATACACACATACAAAGTTATAAAACATCAAAATATGCCGCGTCGTTTTAGAAGAACCCCAAGGCGTGGTGGAGGGGCAAACAGTGCTCCGCCACAAGGGCCTCCTCCCCAACCACCATCGGTTGAGCGGGAGGGTTCCGTATCTGTGTATGGCCCACTACCGCGAGAGGATGCTGGAGAACAAACGTCGGAAAGGGATATCGACTACCGTATGCTGATAGCAAACATGCAACAGCAGTCGAGACAACTGCACAGCATGACTAGAAGGCTGCGGAAGTTGAAATTCAGATATTCCAAACTGAAGCGCCTCCTCAGAGAGTTCGCAGATAATGTGGCAGCCACTCTTTCTTCCGATGACGAAGAGTGAACGGCCCCTCTGCGCCTCTCTTTTAGATTTCTTTTTTTTAATTTTTCGTTTCATAATGTAAAATTTTTATTATTAAATTAATAAATTTTTTTTCCAGTCACTGCTTTCTTTTTCTTTAATTCATACACGTGTTTAATCCTCGACGAATCTGCGACGACACAATGAAAAATCGGAATATGAACGAAAAGTAAAACAAAACGTTTGCGACATGCGGGTTTCATCGACAAAAAAACCGATGATACACAACGCCAAGAACCTACTCACCGACGAATTTATTTTATCATTGTTCTGGAATTTTAGCGACAAAATAGCTACGATATAGCGACGTAAGGCTACAAACTACATAGCGACGAATAAAACATACAGAATAGCGATGCACCACCGACAAAACACCGACGAACGTATTAATCTGACTACTTTTCTGCTAGCGACAATGCCTTTCATCGTATTTTCGTCGCAATTAACGACGAAAACTAGTGTATCGCAAATGCGTCGCAAAGTACCGACGCAACACCGACGAACCATGGTTCGTCGGTGATGTTTTCGTCGGTAAACGAAATTCTTTTTGTGGTGAACGGTTGGAAAAGTACTTAAAATTACTTTAAATCTTGTGATCCAACCTTGTATAACGTTATGTGACCTATTGATAGAAGATTGGGCAAAGTTTGGAGTGTTTTATGAATAGTGGAAGGAAATGAATGCGTTCCAAACACATGAAGTGCCTAATGTAGGCGTTGGAAGTGACATGAAGCGTCTAATGTACGCGTTCGAAGTGACATGAAGCGACTAATGTAAGTGTTCGAAGTATTCCAAGAAGTCTCCAGAATACTTCGAACGCCTACATAAGGCGTCTGAAGTGTTGCATTAGTTCATAAAAGATGCAATTTTTGCACCAAATAACATCTCTTTTGTTTTGAACGTCCATGGCTGAACCAAGGAGGGAAAGGTCTGCAGAAAAAGGTCCTTTAATTTGGTTGTTTGTGAACTCAAAGCCTATAAATAGTAGGCTTTGTTATCTTCAACATATACATGAAAATTTCTTCAAAACTTGTGTAAAATCTCTGCATCACTCTTCTTATTCCATCCTTCATTATCATCCACTTCTATAAACAAGTTCAACCTCTCTCTCTTAGAGCAAAAGAAAGGGAGAAAACTGTTATATCCTGGGAAGCATTTGCTCGAAGTATACCTTGATCTTTGGTACAGGCAAAATTGTTTTAAGGACAATAACAATCCGCCACGTCTCGGTTGTTCTATATTTTTGAGTTGCCATTATTCTCTGCAATTTTTCCAACAACAATTATGTGCACCGGAATTTTCTTTTGTGCTTCTTCTGTCTGTTGATCTATAGGGATGCATTACTTCTGCAATGAGTATGCAGATTTTCTGTTGATTTAGTCAATGATGTGTTTCTTGTTTGTAACTTATAGTCAGATGTCATTCAATGTTACAGGCATTTAACATCTTGCATTATGAGCTAAGTCAGAGATATCTTTCTCATTATGATGCATTTAATCCAGCTGAGTATGGTCCACAGAAGAGCCAGCGTGTATGCCAAACCGTAGGTTTATTGTTGAGAAAAAGTGTTTGAATGATTTGCAAATGTATGATTTAAATAGTACGAGTTTACAAAATGCATGACAAAATTATTACTTGACACATTTTTGTGATATACATATCTCATATGCTTTATATATATTGTTAACATACTAACAATCCATGAAGCGCTAAAGCTTACATCATATGGCAAACATTTGTTGTCTTTGAACTATTTTCAGGTGCTGTAATTAATGAACTAAACTAGTTCATTAAGTGAAGTACTTTAGTTAATGAACTAACTAGTTCATTAAATGTAGATATATTTGGACAAAGATTTATGGCAACAAATTTGTAAATGGAAAGTCTCCCTCCTACTCCTCACACACGCTATATATATATATATATATATATATATATATAGATATATTCAGATTTTTTTATAAAGTCACAATACTCATATATTCTGACGTACTACCGACACGTTACATATATTACAAATGTACGTCAACGTCACACCACTATATACACCTCATATTTATGAGTATATTCAGGTCTTATATCATATGATATAAGTCATGGTGATGACAAAGTTATAACGACACGTTACAAGGTTATAAACCAAAAATTGTCGTATCGGGTGACTACCGAAACTTCACCAACGTGCCACGTACTTGCCATATAAAGATGGTCAGCCCATATACTTCAAAAATAACCAAAACTTTCGTGGCTCACATGTTAAATTCAGCCACAAAATCATTCCATGTTGGCACACACAAATCACCCACAAATTAGGCCAAATTTGTGGAGATTTCAAATTCAATTTTTTGAGCACATGGGGGCGCCACTTACATCAGCCTTATAAGCTGAATATCTAATTTATTTTATGTATATTATGTGTGACATAATATATATAACATGTGCAAAAATTTTGAATTTAATCGGAAAAAAATCGCGTAATCGACGAAAGTCGAAAATTCGGTTTTCTACGAAACAACACATGGAACGTTTTTTGGAATGAGTTGTAACATGTATCTAGAGACTTTTTAAACATTCAAGACATGTTAAAGTGTTCTAGAAAATTCAAATTAGGGTTGATTGAAATTTACCATATGTGTAAATATTGTGCATTATTTGACAAAGCTTGCCAAAATAAATTTCAACACATGTGCAGCCTTTCTACGCTCCTACTACATCAATGTTGGAGTTTAGATGGAGTTTATTTGGCACTTCAATTGGTGGAAAATAAGCCACACATGATTGGTGACATTGAAGAAGACATTACACAAGGAAACAATTCAAAATACAACACATGCTGAAATTTCAGCACATGTTGTTTATTATGGACGAATTTTGGTGCATTTTTGTCTTCAATTTTATTCCTAAATTGAAGGAGATTAATGTGTGATTGTATGGTAATGTTTCGACTACTATATAGCACATGTTTTATGAGTTTTATTCAGATTTTTACAGCACATTAAAGGATGCCAAGTTGGACCAATCATCAAGTGACAAGTAAGCAAGGACAAGTCATCCTTCCAATCATAATGTATCAAGTAAGCAAGATGGTGTCATATCTACACAAGGCAATCTTCCAAGGGCATTAAAGAGAATTCCCAAGAAGGAAGAGATGCCCTAGGGGGCAGCCAAGCAAGTTTAAAAGGAAGAGAAGTAGTGCAAAACAAAGTCAAGAACACAACCCTCATTCTCTCAAGATCAAGAAGCTCTACTACTTTCCTCTTCTCTTTTTCTTTCTTCTTCTTCTTCTTCTCTCAAGCCTATTGTTCATATATTCAAAATATTGTATAGTCCCTATTTATACCAACCACACTCATACATTGTTGTAAAAGGTTGATCAAGGTGCGATCAAACCTTCATTCGGTTGGTTGTGGTGTTCGTGATCGGTTTGTTTTGTTGTTTTGGTTGTATTGGTTGTAAAAGGATGGAGTTGGTGTGTACCTCCAGTAACCCTTATGTTAAGGTGTTTTTGGTGTTTAATGATAGCCGAGGAAGGTGTCTTCGAAGACTGGAGTAGGTTGTTTTAACCGAACCAGTATAAAATTCTTGGTGTTCTTGCTTTCAGCACTTTACTTTCAGTTTCCATCATTTTGCATTAATTTCGTTGCAACTGAAAAAATAGTAAAAGTTTTTCAAAAATTACAACACTTTCCAGAAACATAGCCACATATCTTAGCTTTCAGTTGGCGCAAGTTTCAACTCATTTGGATAAGTATAAGTCAATCAAACTTGAATACTTCTTAGACTAGTGCAATCTGATTTTCAGAGTTGCAAAGGTTGAGAACATCAACGTGATTGATATACTTCCCAACGAAATTTTTGAAAACTGTTTCAACCTATTGAAATACATATATTGAGGGTCTTGTCATTAAATTTTCAAACCATTTGGAGTCTCCAATTAATCGGCATAAATTTTTCAAGTCGGAGCATGGTTTCTAGCAGATTCTCGCAATCTGACCAAGAACGTATTTTCAAAGGGTTAGGAGTGGATGTTTATTCTGAAATTTTTATGAGATCCTTATAACATCTGAGAGTTCATTCACACTGAATTTCATAATTTTTGGAGGTCTGTAACTAGGTCTTTAAATCGTTTCAAATCAGAATCTGAAACATAAACTATTTTCAAAAGTGAGGTTTTTGGTTTAAAATTTTTTAAAAACCAAATTTTCCGCATTCACTATTCAACCCCCCTGCTAGTGGTGCTATACAGGTCCTACATTTATGTCTTGGTGTGTTTTTTTCTGAGCACTACAGGGTTGTTGAAGCAAAAGATTTGTAACTTGGCATGTCCTTTTGAAAAGAAGTGTTTCAAAGTTAAAATTTGTAACCTAATGTCATGAGGATGCCTGCTGCAAATTTCACCCACTCATTCCTTGAAATGTCACCCCTCTTTCTAATAATGCATATTGAATGCATTGCTTCAACAAGAGCAACTTCACTACATGCACTCTTCAAACACTTTACGGTGGTCACAGGAAATAATTAAAATGCAAATCCTTTTATGGCACATTGGAATCCACCTGAGGTTTGGTCGGCAAGGTATTGTTGCCTTTTCTCCTGCTATATTCCATTCATCGAGGTTAGCTGGGTTATAAAAGTACGTTAAAGTATTTTACTATGTGCTCCAAACTTATATAAAACTTATATGATGTTGTTTGGGAGATTGAAATGATGTTATGAACACTTTGAACTTGAAATATGTCACTTGGATCGATCCATATTTAGGCTGGATCAAACCAATTGAAAGCTGGAATAAAGTTAAGTGTTCTGGAGGACTTCGATCGATCAATGCATACATCGATCGATCGATGTGGTGTGGCTGCAATACTGAAAGTTTCTGTCCAACATAGATCGATCACATCGATCGATCGATGTGACATTGATCGATACATCGATTGATCTATGTTGGCAGGATGCAACGGAGAACGTTTCTGTCCGACATCGATCATCGATGTGATTGATCGATGTGACAACAGACAGAACCTTTCGCTTTGAATTGCAACTTTTGGTCTAAAGTTCATCTCCCTTCACCTATAAACGGTAAACAACTGACATTCAGGGTTGAAAAACTGCCGAAATTAGTTTCTAAAAGAGTCTTCAATACAACCCAAGGTCTATATATAGTAGACCTTAGTATCTTGAACAACTAGTACAATTTTGCAAAAACTAAGAAAATATTTCATCAATCTTTCTCCTTCTACTTTCTCCTTGATCAATCTCTTCTAAAAACAAGTTCAATCTTTCTCTCCTAGAACAAAAGAAAGGAAGTAAACCGTTATATCTTGGGAAACATTAGTCTTGTTGTCTACCTTGCTCACCGGTAGAGACTAAATTGCTTTAAGGACAGAGTTATTCCGAAACTCGTCTCGGCTTTTGTTTTGATCATTTTCTTGTTTTCTTTGCCATTATTTCTAACATGCTGATCCTGTTGAAGTCTTGGTGGGACAGATGAATGGAACATAAGAGAAGAAAACATACAGAGCCTCGTAGACCAGACCTTGGGGTGGGCACTCATGCTTGTAAAGGCTTTTGCCTTTTGAGAATTCTTTGTGATAGACGGGGCATTCCTGGATTCTGGTTTCATGTATAACCTAGCAACAATGGCATCACAACCTTGTTTTAATGCTTGATAGAAGTCTATCTTCGGCAACAGACTGATGCCTAGGGGATTTGAACCACCTGGAAAAGCTTCTTTTTTCTGGCTGAGGGTACAGTATATTGAGCAGGAATTTTTGGACTGGGGGGCAGAGACGAGCTCGGCCGCTGAACTTTGAGCCTTTGAGTTCTGTAAATTTGATTACTTTGTCCAGATCGAAGTTGAAATAAATTTACAAGATTATTCTCCGTTTATAAGGTTGTTTTCTGCCTAACAGTTTTATTTTTCCATTTGTACAGTGTTTATTGTTTATCTATAGTGTTCTCTAACGTTTACAACAGTAACGGCTAGTTAACACCACAGATCAGCCATATGTATAGTAAAAAAATTCTAAGTAAATATCTACAATACTAAGTATAGCAGCTCGGCCTTAGCGTTGCTGCCTGACTTGTGATTCACCTCGGCATCTTGGTTCAGCACATTTTAACTTTACTTCTTTGTTGTCCTTCTACTCAGCTCGTCTTAGTTTTGTGATTCACTTTACCTCAGCTCCTCTTTAGTTCATCACGGTCTTACTTCGTCCGTCTTTTTTCTCATCTCATCCATTCCTAGATTCAGGTCAGCTCAGCTCAGCTGACTGACTGGTCACTTCTTATTTTCCAGCACGACCATTACTTTGTTCTAGACAGCCCATTTCGGCTGAGCTCAGCGTATCTTGACTGGGCTTGTTTTTACACAATTTCATTTATCTTAATATTATTTTATGTTGTATTTGGATTATTATTGCAACTCCCATGGTTTCTCTGCATGAAGCCACTTTAAACAGTCCATAAAAAGCAATTAACAGAACTATAATCCTTCAGCTACACAAAATCTAGAACTGCACTTTATCACACAACGAAACCCAAAATAAAGAAAGCAAGCTACCAAGATGACTGAATAGACAAACATTCAGCTACAGAAAATCATGCACCACAATTTATCATATTACAGAAACCGGAATGTTTATCTGATTACTGTTAAATAGTGACCCATAGAATAGTTATAAACCATTCTCCTTTAATAGCCCCAAACCTTCGACTACAACAACATTACCCTTTGTCTTATAGGCTTTCGGCTATGACAAGGTATGACCCCAAATCCTCGGCTACCCACAGTAATTGCTAAGCACACTCAATCCAAGACTCTCCATACTAACTATGTGATTCTTACAAGAAATCTGGGCCTCCATCAAACCGAATGATCTTGATAAAAAAATAGAAGGAAAAAAGGTAGATAATTTGAATTGATGCATTCTCGTTTAGTATTATATCAGATCATTCTCATTACAAGTTGTAGAAGATGAACAGTTGTACTAGAAACTCAAAAAATAAAATACAGAATGCAGTTTTTTTTGATTCTGTTAGTCGGATGGGTAACCAAAAAACACCTATTGTTTAAGGTTGTTAACGAACCAAACCGAGTAAAATAGTGGATTTTTGAGTTCGGAATTGTTTAGACTAACAAATAATTTGGTCCGATTCGTTTAATATGTTAAGGCTTAAGACATGTTTGAGTCTGGCTCGATAACGTCTTAACTTTTTAAACGAATTGAATTTTTCGAGTTTGGTTCGTCTCGTTTATATGAATGAATCAAATTAGATATTTGAACTCGTCTCGTTTAATTAAAATTAACTGATGAACTTGAACTAATATGAGTTAAACTCAAGCTAATCCCGAATATTTGATTCATTAAACACGTTGTCTCGAACTTCCTCTCCCCCTCTGCACACACACTCCCTATCTCCGATTTCAGGTAACGGGCAGCCACATAATACAACCCTAAATACTAGGAGATGGATCCCACGGTTTGTGCATTAATAACAAGATTGCAATTCTATTTAGAAACAAATTTTAATACACCAAAAAGAACTTTTTCATCAAAATGTGTCCAAGGTCAGTGATCAAAAACTAATAAAATACTCAAAAGTTAATGTGATACATCAGAAAGATTTTTCTTTTTTTTAGTCAAAACGAGCCTAAGGCCGACGATTACAAACTAATACAATATTCAAAGGTTAATATGATACAACAAATTTTTTTTTCTCAATCAAATTCTAAGGTCAGCTATTACAAAGCAATACAATACTCATAGATTAATGTGATCGATCTGAAAAGGCCGTTCTCAGTAAAAACGAGTCTAAGGTTAGCATAATAAACTAATATAACACTTGAAGGTCAATGTGATACGTACATTCAGATTAATCGAACGACCTTTGAGATACACTCAGATTAATCGAACGTTTGATAGACATGTATCGATCAAAAAGCTACAACTACTAAAAGCTTCAAAACAAAACTGCCCTCCGAGGTGTTCCTTTTCTTGGGCGCTTTCTAAAGGAACCCTCTAGAAATATTTTTCCAGGTTTACATCCTCCTGCCGCCTCCTTCAATCCCTGTCCCTCCTCCAAAATCATCGGCCTCACCACCGCTACTTTACTAGATTTGGGGCAACATTTGCCCACCCCGTGCAAAATCACATTGTTCAAACTGCTCCGAGGTGGTTCAACGTTTACTTTCTCTCTCGCTATAATTATATCTTCGCCATTTATCTCAACATATCTCATATGAAAAAAATATATATATATAAAAATAAAGATTATGGTTTTAGTTAACAGTTAATGTAAAGACTAAAATTTTTGTAGCGTGATAACGTAAATGTTAACCGAAATTAATTTCTTTTAGGCCAGTGAAGACAACATAGCCTATTCAGTTCACATTCTTAAATATAACGACTTAAAACTCAATTTTTACCAAACATTACGGAACTTAAGAAATACTTAGTTGACATTCGATGGAGCAGAATTTGAACTTGGAGTCCATCAATGGAACACGGCAGACTCTGCAATCATTCATCTTTTTACCGTTTAGCTTTTTACTTTCTCTTTTGTGTAAGAAGATGACAATCAGAGTTGGTTTATATCGTTTGTGCATATAGATGGTTTTGTTGATGTCCTGAAAACCTTCAAAAAATTCCAGATAAAAAGTATGAATAAAAATATTTTACAAGAAACAAAAAAGCTATGAATAGAGAAATTAATCAAGAAGCTATGAATATATACCCGGACACTAGGATGATGTCTATGGTTATGAATGCTTTGATCGCAACAAAATTCATACAAACATTCGACCATACATTCAAAGGATGTTTGGTATTGATTTGGATGAGTTTTGCATTTGTTATTCTCATCGTAGAAGTCTTTTTTCGCTACCAAAGCTCTCAACCATGGCGGCGGCGACGTATCCACAGCCATATCAGAAATCAAATCTTCCAAAAAAAGGCAAAGAATCAGTCGTCAAATTCGGAAGCTTGGAGAGAAATTATTGAATCTCTATGTAGAAAAATAAATTCTAGATGAAGGGAATGTTTGAGAAAGGATTGCTAATGCAAATTTTAATGTGTATGGAAAGAGCATCCTTTATTAAATAACTGTAATGCCTTTCCGGAGATTTTGAGGAATGTCTTTAACTGATAGAGTTCCCAAATTAGTTTGGAATTAATATCAATACTTGCTTGGAGATAAAGTATCTTATTTCCATATCACTTCAGATTTCAAGTTTTCTTGATGTATTCCTTTTGATAATTTTACAGTTGTCCCAGGTGTAATAATTAATTATGTTATTATTTATCTTTTAAATGATATGATATGCATAACTAGGAATAATGTCATATTACGAGAATGTGTCTGTTTAATTTAAGAATCAATTCGTCATTGGTCTATCTTTAATCTATTGAGGTCTAAGGTATCCAAAATTTGTTTGGATTGGACATAAGTAAAGAAAGTATTTTAGCTAATATTTTTATTCTACCTTAGTTGGTTAATTGAAATAAATTAAAGAAATCATGTTGATAATGAAAGGATAATATGAAAATTTTGATTACTAATAAATTATTATTTTTTATTAAATAAAGAATATTTTTAAGACAAACTAAAATAAAAACTAAGACAATCTTTTTAGAATGGAGACAGTAATCAAATCAAAACTTGAATTATGGGTGCAAAACTTAGGCATTTGAAATACGTGGTGGCTTGTAATAATTAATGTACGTTGAGATGATTGAGTTACTTTTTAATGCATATCGGAATTTCATGATAAGATACACTTTGGTTTTACGACTATACTAAAAAAAGGATAATTTGCAAGTCTGTTTCCAGGAAAAGCCGAGAAATTCCACTGTCCCACTCCTGAAATGGGTATATATAATATATATATTATAAATGTAGATTTAATATATAAAGTTACTTTGAATTAACCATTTCTAAATAAGATGAAAATGAAACTGATACATAATGCACCACTAGACCTGAGTTGTGAGACATACTTAACAAGCAGAGAAGAGCATATTCAAACTCTCATGAGTTGACCTCCCCCCACCCCCCACCCCCCAAAAAAAAACTCTCATTTGCATAATGTGTATTACATGAAAAAAAAAATATTTCACGAGGTGAGTATTTGTATTGTTAAAAAAAAATTAAGAAGGTAATGACAATGTACTCTGAGTATTGGAAGATGTTTCTCAATGCTTTTTGCGCTGGTAATTCCTTTTACGTACTTTTATGTATGTCAAAATCTCTAAGCATGAATTCATACTAAGTTTGAGATTTTCCAACTTGGCCACAATAATTTAAAAAGTCAAATATTGCAAAAAGAAAAAATGCATAATGAACTTACTATTTATACTTAAAAAAATGTTAGCTTGCAAGATTAAAAACCGAAATCTGGTTCTCAATCTCTTGCAATTGACCAAAGTTTAACCTTAGCAAAAGTGCAAAACTGTGTCCAAAACTTATTGGATTTGATGAGACAAGAAAATTTTACCAAGGAACCCCGGAAGCCTAGGCAGGAAGTAAGATGCACCAAATATTGGCAAACCTACAAGTCTTCTCTGGTATAATTTGTTAATACGTTAGGTAAGATTATGTCATATATATTCAAATTTTACCAACCTAATGTATAACAACTTAGTTTTACATGGTCTTTTAGAAGGCGAGACATAAGAAGGGCTAAAAGATCTTTATGGTAACAATGACATCTATGAATCCAAAATTTGATGACAAGACTCTTGAATTTATAAAGAGAGTGGAAAAAATAAGGGTCATGATAAGGAATAGTACTGCTTTTTCTATCACAATCCGAAACGGCAAATGCATAGACAGCCCACCTCCTGCTCCCATCACAAGTCCATTTAGAATCGCCATTTGAAGTCTCAGGGCATACTCCGTGTTGGAATATGTTAGAGTTTTGATGATTTGCACAATTGGTACTTGGAACGCATGATTAGGCGCTTTATGTGAAGTGTTTGAAGGTCATTATACTTCGAACGCCTACATAAGGCGCCTCATGTAAAGGCTCTGGAAACCAGTACACTTCGAAAGCCTACATAAGGCGCTTCATGTGTCTTGGTTGAACTCCAGTACACTTCGAACGCATACATTAGGCGCTTCATGTGAAGTGTTTGGATGCCCGAACACTTCGAACGCCTATTTTTAGGCGCTTCATGTGTCTTGGGAAAAAGCAGTACACTTTGAACGCCTACATTAGGCGCTTCATGTGTACTACCAAGTCAAAAGTACTTTTTCCCACAAAATGGGCACGTACATCAAGCTACTTTCTCATAAAAGTCAGAACTACTTCGAACAAGCATGAAGGCTGATATTAGGCGCTTCATGAGACTTCGAACGCCTTCAATTGCCCACATAAGGCGTTTTATGTGACATCGAACGCCTGTTCAATTTCACATAAAGCGCTCCATGTCACATTAAACGCCTGTTCAATAAACAGATTAGGCGCTTCATGTGACCAACGTTACAAAAGTCTTATGCTTTACTTTCTAACGTTATTTGACTCTTTGTACCCTCCTCTTTTAGTGATATTTTCACAGGGTATCTCTCATTCTTGAAGAAGTCAGATTTCCTTTTCTAGCTTTCAACAAGAAGCTTCTCCAAGAAAGTTGCTACAAGCCAAAAGGAGATCTCCAATGAAGAGGACATGTCATCACAAGAATACAAAGCCCATTATTGGCTCTGCAATGGTCTCAAACGGGAAGAAATTCAAAGAGAAATAAAAGATGGGTTTCACCTCTTTCTTCTTCAACTTTCTACCATTCAAGCTCTCAAGTTTCTCTCAAAGCTCAAGCTCTCAAAATAGTTGTGTTGTGAGTTTACTTTATTTGTGAGAGTTGCATTGTAAAGAAGAAGAGTGTTCTTCTTGTTGAGTGAAGATTGTGAGAGGCTGTGTAGATTGTTGGTCAAGAAGCAAGGGGTGCTTCTTGTTTGAGAAATCTAGACCTTGAAGGGTAAGTTGATAGTGTTGTGGTGCACTATACTCCTGTAGCGCCCCGGCACGGACAGCGGAATCCGAACCGGTGCACCCGTCGTAGGTTACTGAGAAGACTACAAGACGTCTCATCCTCGATTATACATCATCAATGACGTAAGAGAAATAAGCGCGGAAACATGTGAAAAGTAAAGTCTAAATCCATTAACATTGTACTCCAAGAAAACGTAAATAATTAAAACTGTCTATGGACGCAGCCATCTACATCCTCAATATTCAGAAGGAACTAAGACAGTAAGGAGTGTCCAAAACAAATCCCCAAAACGAGCTCTAAACGTCCCATTCGGCCCACTCGCCGTCATCTTCTATAAAGATCATGTCGTGACTAGGCTCATCTGCAAAACAAAGGTAGTACCCTTAGCGAAAAACGCTAGCAAGTAACCCGCTTATAAGACATACGGGATCAACACATGGCAAGACATGAGTAGTATTTAAATCAAGGAATAACGGGGCACATGTCTTGTATACATTTCAAGAGCATAAATTTAACAGTATAAAAACATAATAACAGCAATTCATAATGTTCAACAGTTCACTATCAATCAAGTCTCGTATCAAACCTACACATGCTTCGTACCACGTGATGCATTTACTTCCTACGAACCATGTGATACACTTATCATGCCCTGACCACCAAACATAAACAAAAGACTTTTCATAACACATGTCATGCATATCTTTCGCAAACGTTCAAAGAAAACACTTCTTGTCTTATTCTTCACGTAGCAGTACTTTATACCATGTGGGTGATCAGTCCACAGCATCATAACTTTATACCCCGTGCTGATAGGTCCACGGCCCCATAACATATACTTTATACCCCGTGCTGATAGGTCCACGGCCCCATAACATATACTTTATACCCCGTGCTGATAGGTCCACGGCCCCATAACATATACTTTATACCCCGCAATTGATCCACAGGTCACGCTTTTATACCCTGCCACTGCAGGCGTGACTTTTATACCCTGTGATCAACACAGCTATAGCTTAACTTTCGCAAACTTTATACTCTGTGCCGAAGACATCTCTTATCAAAACATTATGCAAATGCAAGTGCCGTGATGCAAGACACTTATCATATCAATCATATTCTTCATTCACCTACTTCAAATCACATTCAAATGTCGCTCAGTCTCTCGAGACTCACATCATTCACACACTCGAGCCTATTCTTTCTGACAAGTCAACATCACCTAACCATCCTTTCTAGAGCCCAAAGGATAATGTAGGAGCCCTCACGTTCCTCTTATTGGACTCTGTAGAGCCTCATGTGTTCATTCCTACCCCTTTTAAGTCATTCACGTTGATGTCCGATTCAAATACCCTACGAAGTCTCCACCGTCGATTCACCATCTTAAATCATGTTCCCAAGACTTAGACTAACCTCAATCAGGTCCTAAGAAGTCCCTAAGGTCACACACAAAAGATCCCCTAACTTCCCTCTTTCTTTCCTTAACTTCCCACAAAACAGATGGACGTCATACCCTGACGTCGATCGATCGATGTACGTCATACCCTGACGTTGATCGATCGACGTCCATCTGAGGGACGTCGAACTCTCACTCAACCCACGTCGATCGATCGACGTTCATCTGAGACACGTCGATCTCTCACTTAATATACGTCGATCGATCTACGTCCTTCTGAGGCACGTCAGCCTCTCACTCTCTTTACGTCGATCGATCGACGTACGTCATACCTTGACGTCGATCGATCGACGTCCCCGTTTCCAGAATACCATTCTGCAGTTTTCTGCAGAAACTGCAGGAATAACCTCCAAACCGATCCCAACTTCATTCCAAACTATTCCAAGCATATTCTTTACTATCAATTCATCCTTAATTCACCCAAAACCACACCTTTAACATACGATTCACGGATTCAAGCCTAACACTCAAAGTATTCATCAAATCAAACCCAAAAACCTAATCTTTTCACTTCCCCCTTCCCTTCAACCGCCATTATCAACAAAATAGGGTTCAAGGGGATTGGGATTTACATGATCTCACATAAACAACAACAACAACAATGATTTCAATCAAATAACGGCCAAACCTCGAAACCAAAACACATAAATCACATATAGAATCACAGAAAGAAATTACTACATGGTGATCCATTTTGATATCAAAAATAGGCCTTTTCTCTTTCACAAATCGTAGGAGCTTATAAGTAGATTACTTGCCTGTGATTACTCGAATACGTATTGAAGAACGGAAGAAGAACGGATCGAAGATCTTGAAGTTTTCTTCGTCTAGGGCTGGAGAAGAAGAAGGTCGCCTATGGAGAGAGATAGAGAAACGTCGGTTTTCCTTTCTAATAGGGAGAAACTGACGTTTGTCAGTTTTGATATGGGAAAGGGAAAATTTGGAGTTTTTAAACTATATCTATTATCTTATTTATCCTAAAGGATAATTTTCTAATATTCAACTCTAAAATGGAATACAAATTAATTCTAATATTTAATCCTTCATTAAATGCCAATTAATCCTAATACTTAATTCGTAATTCATTACCGTTGACCGTCATTAATCTCATTTAATTCCTCCCTTTATCTTTTAATTATTCTACGGAGGGTGCGTGGCATAACATTCCACCCCCCTTACAAAAAGTTTCGCCCTCGAAACTTGCGTACCTTAGTTGAAGAGTTGAGGATACTTTTCTCGCATCTGCTCTTCAAGTTCCCACGTAGCTTCCCGTTCAGTGTGATTGCTCCACTGGACTTTGACATAGGGAATCACCCGTCTTCGTAACACTTGTTCCTTACGATCCACGATCCCCACTGGTACCTCTTCATAGGTAACATCGTCTTTGAGTTCGAAGGGTTGAACTTCCAGTATGTGACTCGGGTCCGTCACATATTTTCTTAGTTGTGACACGTGGAAGACATTGTGAACCCGTGCTAATACTGGGGGTAGCGCCAGTCGATATGCCAAATCCCCTATCTTTTCTAATATCTCATAAGGGCCAATAAATCGTGGGCTCAATTTTCCTTTTACCCCAAATCTCATGATGCCTTTGATAGGAGACACTCTTAAATATACTTTTTCGCCCACATCGAATGCCAAAGGTCGTCATTTGGAGTCCGCCCAACTCTTATTACGGTCCTGAGCTGTCTTGAGTTTGTCCCGAATGATCCTTACTTTTTCTAACGTTTTCTCCAGGAGTTCGGGTCCTGTGATTGTTCTTACGCCGACTTCATCCCAATAGACAGGGGACCTACATTTCCTCCCATACAATGCTTCGAAAGGGGCCATATCAATTGCGCTGTGATGACTATTATTGTACGAGAATTCCATCAACTTCACCATTCCGTCCCAATTTCCTTTAAAGTCCAACACGCAAGCCCTTAGCATGTCTTCAAGTGTCTGAATAGTCCGTTCGGACTGTCCATCGGTTTGGGGATGATAGGCGGTGCTCATTCTTAATTCTGTGCCAATAGCTCCCTGAAATGCTGTCCAGAATTTGGAGGTGAACCGTGAATCTCGATCCGATACTATGCTCACTGAGACACCATGTAAGCTAACAATGTTATCCATATACAGGTTTACCAACTTCTCCAAAGGCGTTTCACTTGAGATAGGCAGAAAATGTGCTGACTTGGTTAATCGGTCCACTACTACCCAAATCATATCGCATCCATTTCTCGTCTTGGGTAATCCGGCTATGAAATCCATGGTGATATGTTCCCATTTCCACTCCGGAATCTCTAGTGGCATTAACAAACCACCAGGCCGTTGGTGCTCGGCTTTAACCTGTTGGCAAACTAGACATCTCTCAATGAATTCTGCAATATGTCTCTTCATTCCGGACCACCAATAATGTTGTTTTAGGTCTCTATACATCTTGGTGCTACCAGGATGTATGGATAATTTGGTGTTATGAGCCTCCCGTAGGATTTCTCTCCGTAGCTCATCAACATCTGGTACACATAATCTCCTTCTAAACCATAGGCTCCCGTCTCCCTTGACCTCAAATCCTTCGACTTGGCTATTCTTGAGCTTTTCTGCGATTTCATTCAAGGTTCCATCCTTACTTTGAGCCTCTTTTACCCTATCTATGAGGCTTGGAGTGAGGGTCAATGTCGCCAAAACATTCACGGTGGATTCTACCAACTCCAACCCAAATTCTTCCATTTCCCTTTCTAATGGCGACTGTCGTGCGTGATTTGATTTCCTGCTTAGCGCATCCGCCACCCTATTAGCTTTACCCGGGTGATAGTGAATGGTCAAGTCGTAATCTTTCAACAGTTCCAACCATCTCTGTTGTCTCATGTTCAACTCTTTCTGAGAGAACAGATACTTTAGGCTCTTGTGATCTGTGAATACCGAGCACTTCTCTCCATATAGATAATGCCGCCATATCTTTAAAGCGAACACTACTGCAGCCAATTCGAGGTCGTGGGTCGGGTAGTTCTGTTCATACGTCTTTAGCTGTCTTGAGGCATACGCGATGACCCTCTCGTGTCGCATCAGCACACAACCTACAACCGGGGTATTAGATTAAACTCAATTGTGAGTGGAATGATTGTAACTTATATTATAATTTACGTACCTAGACCATTTTTCGATGCGTCACTATAGATCACGAATCCGTCAGTACCGGAGGGTTGAGCCAGTACTGGGGCTGTGGTTAATTTCCTCTTGAGTTCCGTGAAGCTCTTCTCACACTCAGCTGTCCATTCAAACTTGCTCTTCTTTTGAGTCAGCCGACTAAGAGGTACTGCTATTGTCGAAAACCCCTCAATGAATTTCCTGTAATAGCTTGCTAAACCCAAGAAACTTCGTACCTCGGTGACGTTAGTGGGTCTAGGCCATTCGGTGATGGCTTCTACTTTCCTCGGATCTACTGCAATCCCTTCCTCTGAGATTACATGACCCAAGAAGGTCACACTTCTCAACCACAACTCGCATTTACTGAATTTGGCGTACAAATGTTTATACCTCAGTATGCTCAAAACAACTCTCAAATGGTCCGCATGAGTTCGTTCATCAGGGGAGTACACAAGGATATCATCAATGAATACTACCACGAATTTGTCCAGCTGTTCCCTGAAGACAGTATTCATAAGATTCATAAAGGCAGCGGGGGCATTTGTTAGCCCAAAGGGCATCACCAGGAACTCGTAGTGCCCATATCTGGTACGGAAAGCGGTCTTTGCTATGTCCTCGGCTTTTACTCTTAGTTGGTGGTATCCTGACCGGAGGTCAATTTTGGAGAAGATCTTAGCACCTTTTAGTTGGTCAAATAAGTCCTCTATTCGTGGCAGTGGGTATTTGTTCTTAATGGTAATCTTGTTCAGTTCTCTGTAATCGATGCAGAGTCTCATACTGCCATCCTTTTTCTTCACAAACAACACGGGTGCTCCCCAAGGGGACACACTAGGACGGATGAACTTCTTGTCCAATAACTCTTGTAGTTGTTCCTTCAGTTCCCTTAGCTCTGCCGGAGCCATTCTATAAGGAGCCTTAGAAATCGGTTCGGCTCCTGGAATTAAATTTATCTCGAACTCTACTTCTCTCGGTGGTGGTATTCCTGGCAAATCTTCTGGAAACACATCAAGAAAATCGTTGACCACCGGAATCTGTTCAATAGGGGATGCTTCTTGGCTAGCATCCACTGCATACACTAGGAATCCTTCAGCACCCTTCCTTAAGGCTTTGCATGCTTGAGCCACAGACATAAACAACTTCTTGGGAATTTTCTTTCGCTCCGCATCCCCTTGGAACTTCACTTCTTCCATGTTAACGTTCTTAATTGTCACTTGCTTTAGTCGACAATCGATGTTGGCATGGTTCTTGGCCAACCAGTCCATCCCCAAGATGACGTCGAAATCATACATCTGAATGGGGATTAACGTAACAGAGAGACTTTGTTCTTCAAACTCTAGTTCACAGTCCCGATACCGTTGGTATGAAGTCATAACTTGATCTCCAGCCGCCTGAACACGGTATGGAGTTTCTAACCACTCAGGTAGCTTAGTGAGGTGTTTAGCAAATCTTTTTGACACAAAGGAGTGGCTTGCGCCACTATCGAAAAGCACGTTGGCAGGCATCTTATCTACTAGAATCG
Source organism: Eustoma russellianum (assembly GCA_036186865.1). Taxonomy (NCBI): domain Eukaryota; kingdom Viridiplantae; phylum Streptophyta; class Magnoliopsida; order Gentianales; family Gentianaceae; genus Eustoma; species Eustoma russellianum. Next base: position 28,951,308 of record AP025054.1, on the reverse strand, counting down.
TACCTAAGACCACATCAAGGTTTGTATAGAGAGTTAAACACATAAGAACCTTAATTTAATGGTAATTTTACACTTAAATTAAGTCGCACCTGTTACCACATCAGTGGCTTCACGGGTATCAGTGTCAGTCATGAGATGGACTCGAGCGTTTGCTCTTGGTTTTGCCCTGGGCTGTTGGACCGCCTCCCCCGGAGCGTTCTTCTTCATTTCAGGACAATCCCTGATCATGTGACCCACTTGTCCACAACGATAACATGCTCCTGCTAACTTCCTACACTCTCCCACATGACTTTTATTGCAATGGGGGCACACTCCCACAGCCTGCTGTACGATCGGGTTTTGCGGTGGGGGTCTCTGGAAATTTCCCACTGGTTCTCTCTTTGGGATCTTGACCCAACGTCCGGCTCTGCCCCCCATTCTTACCTCTTCTCTAAGTCTTTTACCCTTGTCGGAAGGCCCAGTGCCAGCCTCCCTTGCTGCTACCCTTCGGAAATCACTCTCCATCCGAAAACATGCGTCTAACATATCCTCAAAAGTTTTCATTCCGGCGTTCACGATCGCCGATTGTATCCTCGAGTCCAGTCCTCTTTCAAACTTGGCCATCTTGAGACGATTATCAGACATGATTTCCGGAGCAAACTTTCCCAAGGCATGGAAACGGTCTGCGTACTCTGAAACCGTCATCCGACCTTGCTCAAATCGGTCAAATGATCGGATCTTGTTCAGAATCGCCGTCTCCGGCACATAGTATTTCAAGAAAGCATCACAAAAATGCGCCCAAGTGATTGGCGTGGCCATTTTCAGAACCGTACCTGCCCACCACTCTCCTGCTTTGCCACTCAGCAAGGGCGTGGCAACCTCAACCTTGATTTCTTCCGGCACCTGCACCAGCCGGAAACACTTCTCCACTTCAGCCACCCAATGTTGCGCTTCCTCAGGGTCCATGCATCCCCCAAACTCCGGAACCCTTACCTTTCTCATCTCCCCATAGAAGAATCGGATGTTATGCTGGGGTGGCGGAGGTGGCGGAGGTTGTTGTTGTTGTGCATAACCCTGCGCAATCACAGTCAAGGCATCGGTGAGCACTTGGGGTAATACCACTTGTGGGGGCTGGTCTTCACGATCATTTCCTGGATTTCCGATGTTATTTCTTCTTGGAGGCATTCTTGCTGAGAGATCAACGTTTCGTTAGACATTAGTAAGCATTGAGAGTCGTTAATATTAACATACATAAGTTTGGGTGATGTGTGGAAACAGAACATTACTATGTAGATTAACGCGCTCGCACACACCCCAACCTTGATTATACTTATATCTAAGATCACATACTTAGACCTATGGATCAACTTAGGGTCAAAATCATAACTTAATACTCTATATGACATAACCTAGGTCTCCGAGGTAGATCTAAAGCCTAGGCTCTGATACCACCTGTAGCGCCCCGGCACGGACAGCGGAATCCAAACCGGTGCACCCGTCGTAGCTTACTGAGAAGACTACAAGACGTCTCATCCTCGATTATACATCATCAATGACGTAAGAGAAATAAGCGCGGAAACATGTGAAAAGTAAAGTCTAAATCCATTAACATTGTACTCCAAGAAAACGTAAATAATTAAAACTGTCTATGGACGCAGCCATCTACATCCTCAATATTCAGAAGGAACTAAGACAGTAAGGAGTGTCCAAAACAAATCCCCAAAACGAGCTCTAAACGTCCCATTCGGCCCACTCGCCGTCATCTTCTATAAAGATCATGTCGTAACTAGGCTCATCTGCAAAACAAAGGTAGTACCCTTAGCGAAAAACGCTAGCAAGTAACCCACTTATAAGACATACGGGATCAACACATGGCAAGACATGAGTAGTATTTAAATCAAGGAATAACGGGGCACATGTCTTGTATACATTTCAAGAGCATAAATTTAACAGTATAAAAACATAATAACAGCAATTCATAATGTTCAGCAGTTCACTATCAATCAAGTCTCGTATCAAACCTACACATGCTTCGTACAACGTGATGCATTTACTTCCTACGAACCATGTGATACACTTATCATGCCCTGACCACCAAACATAAACAAAAGACTTTTCATAACACATGTCATGCATATCTTTCGCAAACGTTCAAAGAAAACACTTCTTGTCTTATTCTTCACGTAGCAGTACTTTATACCATGTGGGTGATCAGTCCACAGCATCATAACTTTATACCCCGTGCTGATAGGTCCACGGCCCCATAACATATACTTTATACCCCGTGCTGATAGGTCCACGGCCCCATAACATATACTTTATACCCCGTGCTGATAGGTCCACGGCCCCATAACATATACTTTATACCCCGCAATTGATCCACAGGTCACGCTTTTATACCCTGCCACTGCAGGCGTGACTTTTATACCCTGTGATCAACGCAGCTATAGCTTAACTTTCACAAACTTTATACTCTGTGCCGAAGACATCTCTTATCAAAACATTATGCAAATGCAAGTACCGTGATGCAAGACACTTATCATATCAATCATATTCTTCATTCACCTACTTCAGATCACATTCAAATGTCGCTCAGTCTCTCGAGACTCACATCATTCACACACTCGAGCCTATTCTTTCTGACAAGTCAACATCACCTAACCATCCTTTCTAGAGCCCAAAGGATAATGTAGGAGCCCTCACGTTCCTCTTATTGGACTCTGCAGAGCCTCATGTGTTCATTCCTACCCCTTTTAAGTCATTCACGTTGATGTCCGATTCAAATACCCTACGAAGTCTCCACCGTCGATTCACCATCTTAAATCATGTTCCCAAGACTTAGACTGACCTCAATCAGGTCCTAAGAAGTCCCTAAGGTCACACACAAAAGATCCCCTAACTTCCCTCTTTCTTTCCTTAACTTCCCACAAAACAGATGGACGTCATACCCTGACGTCGATCGATCGACGTACGTCATACCCTGACGTTGATCGATCGACGTCCATCTGAGGGACGTCGAACTCTCACTCAACCCACGTCGATCGATCGACGTTCATCTGAGACACGTCGATCTCTCACTTAATATACGTCGATCGATCTATGTCCTTCTGAGGCACGTCAGCCTCTCACTCTCTTTACGTCGATCGATCGACGTACGTCATACCCTGACGTCGATCGATCGACGTCCCTGTTTCCAGAATACCATTCTGCAGTTTTCTGCAGAAACTGCAGGAATAACCTCCAAACCGATCCCAACTTCATTCCAAACCATTCCAAGCCTATTCTTTACTATCAATTCATCCTTAATTCACCCAAAACCACACCTTTAACATACGATTCACGGATTCAAGCCTAACACTCAAAGTATTCATCAAATCAAACCCAAAAACCTAATCTTTTCACTTCCCCCTTCCCTTCAACCGCCATTATCAACAAAATAGGGTTCAAGGGGATTGGGATTTACATGATCTCACATAAACAACAACAACAACAATGATTTCAATCAAATAACGGCCAAACCTCGAAACCAAAACACATAAATCACATATAGAATCACAGAAAGAAATTACTACATGGTGATCCATTTTGATATCAAAAATAGGCCTTTTCTCTTTCACAAATCGTAGGAGCTTATAAGTAGATTACTTGCCTGTGATTACTCGAATACGGATTGAAGAACGGAAGAAGAACGGATCGAAGATCTTGAAGTTTTCTTCGTCTAGGGCTGGAGAAGAAGAAGGTCGCCTATGGAGAGAGATAGAGAAACGTCGGTTTTCCTTTCTAATAGGGAGAAACTGACGTTTGTCAGTTTTGATATGGGAAGGGGAAAATTTGGAGTTTTTAAACCATATCTATTATCTTATTTATCCTAAAGGATAATTTTCTAATATTCAACTCTAAAATGGAATACAAATTAATTCTAATATTTAATCCTTCATTAAAAGCCAATTAATCCTAATACTTAATTCGTAATTCATTACCGTTGACTGTCATTAATCTCATTTAATTCCTCCCTTTATCTTTTAATTATTCTACGGAGGGTGCGGGGCATAACAACTCCCTACAAGATTTCTTTGAGGGCAAAGAAGATCTTTGGAGGCTAGACTTCAAGGGGTTAGATTTCTTGATTGTGGTCTAGGCGTGTGGCCTAGTATTTGTTGGATTTTGTTTCTTTGATTGTTGTTTCCCCATAGAAATAACAATCCCCCTTTCAAAATCCTTCTTGTGAAAAATCAAGAAGGTAGAGGAGTAGAGTCATTTGACTTGAACCTCTATATATCCTTGTGTTCTTTACGCTTCCGCAAAGTTTTATTCATTTCAAAGAACACACCCAAGTCTTAGTCGCACTCAAAAACGAAAAATTTCCAAGAAAATATTCATACGTGGTGAACACACTATTCAACCCCCCTTCTAGTATGTTCCAAGGGACCTAACAATTGGTATCAGAGCCAAATCTTGAGTATTTGAGTTCAAATAGCAAGATTTGATCTTTTAAGTAAGGATCCCTTCAGCTTTGTTGATGCAAGTTGTTCAAGTAGTGACGTTTCAAGAAGGAGAAGACAAGAGTCACTACTCCCTTCTACCTCAAGTGAGCAAGTCAAAGTATCCATGTTTGACTCTATACTTCCCAAAAGATAAGAAGGCCATAAATTTAAAAAAGAAGACTTTACAAGCAGAGATAGCTCTTTGGGAAAATTTATTATCCGTGTCCGAGAGCGATGACGAGGAGAATGAGAATATAGCACTCACGGAGGTCACCGATGATGACCTTGACAAGGAGTTTTATTCTCTTATGGCTGTCAATGACAACTTGGAGGTATGCACTACATCCTCACATTATAGATTAATAGATGAAAGAGATGACTTAGTGTAAGAAATTGACTTCTTAGGACTAAAATATACACGTGTCAAAAAGGAATTTAAGGCATGCATATACGAATACAATGACACGGTAGAAAATCACATTGCATTGCAACTTGAGTATGATATTTTGTTAACAATGCATATGATAGCACTAGAGGAGAAGCATGATTTGATAAAATCAAGCATCCCTCACAAAACCTTTGAGAATGAGAATTCTCAAAAGAAAAGTGCAAATAAATCTAAGGTAGTGAAAGACGCATCCTCACCAAGCATGAAACCTAAGGTTAAAACTAGTGTTTTGTATGCGTCTAAAAAGGGAAAAACAAATGAACAAGCATTACACTTCAAGGAGTCTAAGACTCCCTTAAATAAGCAAAGGCACATGCCTAAGGAAAGGCAAGCTCAACAAAGGTGTCAAAGCCTTTTGTTGAATCCGTGAAACAAAAGTCATGCTTGATACCAATGAAGGTTGTCCCTAAACGGGAATCACGGAATGTGCCAATGCACAAGCATGATAATCATCATTATCCACACAAACACATTACTACATGTATTCATTGCAATGAAAAGGGTCATGTAGAAAGCATGTGTAGAGCTAAAAATGATAAACACTCTTATTCACACAAACACATACGTACATGCTTTTATGTAATAAAAAGGGTCATGTAGAAAGAGTGTGTAGAGCTAAAAACAATCAACATTCTTATACACACAAACACATTCCTACATGTTTTTATTGTAATAAAAATGGTCATGTAGAGAGAGTGTGTAGAGTCAAAAATAATAAAAATCTTGTGTGGGTGCCGAAAGGCGAGGTGAAGGTAACTAACCTTCAAGGACCCAAAATAAAAAGGGTACCAATATCATATGGTTCTTTTGTAGGCCCTGGCACTCAATGGAGAAAGGGATGACAAGAAGGTCAAATGGGTCGTGGACAGTGGGTGTTCCAACCATATGACGGGAGACAAAAGTCTCTTCCATAGACTCACTATGAAGATGGAGGAGTTGTCCACTTTGGAGATAGCAAAGGTCAAATCAAAGGACACGGTATTGTGGGTAACAATTCCTTCTCTCTTAGTGATGTCTTATATGTAGTGGGATTAAAGTTTAACTTGATAAGTGTCAGTCAACTATGTGATGCTAATTATGTGGTATTGTTTTTGAAACAAAGTGTGTTGTGAAAAAGGATAATTCTATATTATTTAAGGCATTGCGTTTCAAAAATATTTACAAACTTAGCATCAATGATTTGGTTTCTCAAAATGTATCTTGCCTAGTTGCTAATAATGATTTTACACAACTATGGCATAGACGTCTCGGACAATGTTTGTTTCAAAACGTTTAAATTTATTTGCGAAAACAATAAAGTCCGAGGCCTTCCAAAAATGAGTTTCGAAAACCATGACTTATGTGACACTTGTCAAAAGGCAAAGCTTGTGAAAACAAGCTTTAAACCAAAGATAAATATATCCACCTCCAAACCCCTACAATTACTACATATGGATTTGTATAGGGATGTTGGAACAAAGAGTTTGGGTGGAAAACATTATACCTTTGTGGTAGTGGATGACTATACTCGTTATACATGGGTGATGTTTCTTGCTAAGAAAAATGATGCATGTATTGAGTTTATGAACTTAAGTAGACGGTTAGAAAATCACATGGGTGACACCATTAAAACCATCCGTAGTGATTGTGGTGGTGAGTTTGATGGTGAGTTTGAAAGGTTTTGTGAATCCAAAGGATACTCATATGATCTTTCAGCACCTAGAACTCCACAACAAAATAGTGTAGCCGAACGCAAAAATAGAACTCTACAAGAAATATATAGATCAATGTTAAATGAGTTCGGTTTGCCCAAATATTTTTGGGTCGAAGCGGTAAATGCCACTTGCCATGTGATTAATCGTGTATATTTGAGACTATACCTAAATGTGACACCTTATCAGCTTTGGAATGGAAAAGTTCCCAACATTGGGTATTTCAAAGTGTTTGGTTGCAAGTGTTTCATACTTAATACCAAGGACACTTCGGACAAACTTGACCTCAAAGCGGATGAAGGTATCTTTTTAGGCTATGCCTCAAATAGTAAAGCATTTCATGTTTTCAACAAAAGGAGTCAAAAGGTAGAAGAATCAATCCATGTTAAGTTTAATGAGACACTTAATGACGAACCTAAACTTAATGAGGATTGTGAAGAAAATGAAGATGTGGCTCCTCAAGAAGAAATTCTTGAGGACATTCCTACGGTCGCTTGTCAACAAGAGATTGTTCCTAAGTCCCCAAATGGAAACATCTTCATTGACTTGAGAGTAAAATCCATTGAAGGTACTCCTCCACTTTGTGTACATAAACTTAGTGAGTCAAATAGAAATATTTTTCATACTCATAGTGTTGATACACAAAATGTAGAAAATGCATCGCATGTTCTGGAAAATGAGAATCATTTGAGTGATGAAGTTTCGTCACTTCCGAAAAGTGATCATGAGGAAGTTAGAGGAGATGTCTCCAACCTTCCTTGATCATTTAAGCATAAAAGTTCTCACCCACACGAGTTGGTCATAGGTGATTTGAATAGCGGTATCACCACAAGAAGGCAATATAGAGAGAATGCATTTGTCTCTCTTATAGATCCTAAAAATGCCAAAGATGCACTTCTTGATTAAAATTGGATCTTGGCTATGCAAGAAAAGTTAAACCAATTTGAGAGAAGTGATGTTTGGGAGTTGGTTTCCAAACCACATGATCATCCTATTATTGGTACGAAATGGGTATTTCGTAACAAGATGGATGATCAATGGAATGTCACTAAAAACAAGGCTAGACTAGTTGCTCAGGGATATCGTCAAGAAGAAGGTATCAATTTTGATGAAACATTTGCACCAGTAGCACGGCTTGAAGCTATTAGAATGTTATTGGCATATGCTTGCTATAGAGATTTTAAACTTTACCAAATGGATGTTAAATCCGCCTTCTTGAATGGTGTTATTCAAGAGGAAATGTATGTGGCACAACCTCCCGAGTTTGAATGTCATGATTCACCACATCATGTTTTCAAACTTAAAAAGGCTCTTTATGGTCTTAAACAAGCTCCAAGAGCTTGGTACGAGAGGTTAAGTACTTTTCTTCTTAATAATGGATTCTCAATGGGTAAAGTTGACACTACTTTGTTCATAAAAGTTAAGGTAGAAATCAATTAATTGTACAAGTATATGTTGATGATATTATTTTTGGTGCTACTGACAATTGTCTTTGTGAGCAATTTGATAGTTTAATGCAAGGTGAATTCGAGATGAGCATGATGGGAGAACTAAACTACTTCCTTGGATTACAAATCAAGCAAACCGAAGATGGCGTGTATATTTCCAAAACCAAATACACAAAGGACTTGCTCAAGAAGTACAATTTTGGTAAAGGAAGAGAAGTAAACACACCAATGAGCACAAGTGCCAAGCTTGACAAGGATGAGAAAGGAAAGCATGTCGAGGTAACCTTGTATCGTGGCATTATAGGTAGTCTACTTTACTTAACTGCAAGTAGACCCGATATTTTACATGCAGTGTGTTTATGTGCCAGATTTCAAAGTGATCCTAAGGAAATGCATCTAATTACGATAAACGTATTCTTAGATACCTTAGATGTACTTTGAAATTTGGGCTATTTTATCCTAAAAATGCATGTTTTTATTTAAGAGGATATTGTGACTTCGATTATGCGGGGAGTTTCGTTGATAGAAAGAGCACATCCGGGACTTGTCAGTTTCTTGGAGATTGTCTTGTTTCTTGGTTTTCCAAAAAACAAAACAGTGTTTCTCTTTCTACGGAGGAATCCGAATATGTGTCAGTCGTCTCTTGTTGTGCACAATTGCTATGGATGACCAACACTTTAAATGATTATAACATTCACTTCTCCAAAGTGCCAATTTTGTGTTATAACACGTCTGCTATCAATATTGCACAAAATCCCGTCCAACACAGTCGGACTAAGCACATTGAAGTGAGATATCATTTCATCCATGATTGTGTTCAAAAGAACTTGGTTAGTGTGGAATTTGTTCCTACGCGTGACCAATTAGCACACATATTCACTAAACTCCTACCTAGTGATGTATTTGCATCAATAAGGAGTAGGTTGGGATTGCTCAACATGGGTTAATAATAACCCATATTGAGTTTTGAGCAAGAAAATTTTCAAAATTTTCAAAGTCAGTATACATAAGGCGCCTCATCACAGTTAGTTCAGGCGTTCAATGTAACATTAAGCGACTGATGCTAAGGATGTCACTCATTCGAAGTGACATCAGGCGCCCTATGTTCCTTAACACAAGCGTTCGAAGCCAGATTAAGCGCCCCATCCATAGTAGTTCACTTGTTCGAAGTGACATTAAGCGCTTAATCCACTCATCCACAACCGTTCAATGTGACATTAGGCGCTTCATCCTATTTTATGAAGTCACTCAAAGTCACATTAGGTGCCTAAACCCTAATTCTTCATTGTCAATCCAGGCGTCTTTTCATCTTTTCGCGCCAATCAAGAGTCATCAATTACTGCCGCCATTTCTCCTTCCCACTCTCTTCCTCATGTTTCCCACTCCTCTCCAAATTCCCAAACACCTTTTCATCTTCCTCTCCACATTTTTCATCTTCCCCATTAACACTTCCACTCCTCCACTATCTTCCCCATAAATCGTCCAGTCCCTTCCTCTTCCCTCTCCTTATTTAAATTCCATCTTTTTCTTCACAATACTTCACTTAATCCACCTTATTCACTCTCTTCACACACATTTCCAAATTCTTCTCTTCTCTAACTCTCAATCAAACTCTCTCAAATGGCATCTGCAGGACCATCTAAACGCCCACGAAGCCAAAAACACAAACAAACTGCTGGCATTGTTGAACCTCAAGAACTTATCTCTATTCACGAAGGGCTATCCAAGGAAAATTATCCTTGGATGAAAAAAATAGATTCAGAAGTTACAAAACCACCTCCTCATGTGGCCAAAGGTGCCCATCTATCTCGTTTCTCCCATCTCTTACTTCAAGAGTGGATCTGCAACAAAAGACCAATGGTGCCTCTAAAACTTGTTCGGATTACCGACTTTACTGAGGAACACAACACAAATCAAGTCATCTCCTTGCTTGATTATCAAGGCTGGATGACTCTTTGGGCTAGACCAGACATGATGACATTCTTCCGAGATCACACTATGCTCTTTTATGCAAACATGTGGATAACTCCACAATCTGAGTCCCAGCAATTCACTCTGAACACCGTTGTTGCTGGTACACCCCTCAGTTTTTCTATCCAAGATATATGTGACGTTCATGGAGTCAGAACTGAGGGGTTGTCAGATTTCTCTGTATTTGACTGGAGCAGCAAGTACGGAGTTCGGGAGCAGGATGTAAAGTTTGATGTGGGATATCTTCCCACAAAGAAAATCAGAGTATGCCTCTAGTGGATCGCATTCTGTTCGTTGTGGCCACCTATTGCGTCAACGGTAAGTCTACTAGAAATCCAAGCAATATGGATTTCTACGTTGCTTATCGTCTCAAACATAAGACTCAGCTTAAATTTGCATGGATTCTTGTCGAAGTCATGATGGCGGCACTACGGAAATGTTCAAAAGCCTTACCTTTTGCCAATATTGTCACTATTTTAATGAAGTTCAAGGGTATTGTTATACCTGATGGCGATTTGACAACGGTGGCAAAGACTGACTTCTACGATAATTTCAACATTGCTCAAGCTGTTGATTCTCAGCGAAGGAAAACCACCACGATTCCTGGCATCGATGATGAGGTCGATGAAGGACCTCACGAAAGTGCTGGTGATAGCAATGAGACGGCATTGCTATCACGCATTGAAGCACTTGAACGGACTGTTCAACAGTTGCAACTTCGTGATGAAGAGCATGAAGCTCGTCATGTGCGAAATGAATATCGCATGACAGCTTTCAATAATGCTCTCCTGCATATCAGTTCGTGGGAGCTTCCTCCTGATTTTCATGATTTAGGGGGAGGAAGTGGTGTTGGTACTGGTGGTGTTAATACAGGCGGCTGCAGTGGTGTTGGTACTGATGGTGTTAATACTGGCAGCTCCAGTGGTGTTGGTACTGGTGGTATTAATACAGGCGGCTCTAGTGGTGCTGGAGGATTTATGAGCAGATTCGCTGATTTTGCATCGAGTGGTGGAGGTTTAGGTTTTGCAGGATTCACAGTGTTAGTGGTGCTTAATTGAAATTTTTACTTGTATTAAATTCTCGTTGTTTAAGTTAAATGAATTTTATTTCGATTGATGGTATGACTAAACAATGCTTATGTTCTGATTGGGTAATTCATCAAGTTCAAAAGTTATGCATAAAGTGAGGGGGAGCATAAGTTAAGGAGAAGCTAACTTTAAAAGTTATGCACAGTGTGAAATCATCAAAAAGAGGGAGAATGTTGGAATATGTTAGAGTTTTGATGATTTGCACAATTGGTACTTGGAACGCATGATTAGGCGCTTTATGTGAAGTGTTTGAAGGTCAGTATACTTCGAACGCCTACATAAGGCGCCTCATGTAATGGCTCTGGAAACCAGTACACATCGAATGCCTACATAAGGCGCTTCATGTGTCTTGGTTGAACTCCAGTACACTTCGAACGCCTACATTAGGACCTTCATGTGAAGTGTCTGGATGCCCGAACACTTCGAACGCCTACTTTAGGCGCTTCATGTGTCTTGGGAAAAAGCAGTACACTTTGAACGCCTACATTAGGCGCTTCATGTGTACTACCAAGTCAAAAGTACTTTTCCCCCCAAAATGGGCACGTACATCAAGCTACTTTCTGATAAAAGTCAGAACTACTTCAAACAAGCATGAAGGCTGATATTAGGCGCTTCATGAGACTTCGAACGCCTTCAATTGCCCACATAAGGCGTTTTATGTGACATCGAATGCCTGTTCATTTTCACATAAAACGCTCCATGTCACATTGAACGCCTGTTCAATAAACAGATTAGGCGCTTCATGTGACCAACGTTACAAAAGTCTTATGCTTTACTTTCTAACGTTATTTGACTCTTTGTACCGTTCTCTTTTAGTGATATTTTCATAGGGTCTCTCTCATTCTTGAAGAAGTCAGATTTTCTTTTCTAGCTTTCAACAAGAAGCTTCTCCAAGAAAGTTGCTACAAGCCAAAGGGAGATCTCCAATGAAGAGGACATGTCATCACAAGAAGACAAATCCCATTATTGGCTCTGCAATGGTCTCAAACGGGAAGAAATTCAAAGAGAAATAAAAGATGGGTTTCACCTCTTTCTTCTTCAACTTTCTACCATTCAAGCTCTCAAGTTTCTCTCAAAGCTCAAGCTCTCAAAATAGTTGTATTGTGAGTTTACTTTATTTGTGAGAGTTGCATTGTAAAGAAGAAGAGTGTTCTTCTTGTTGAGTGAAGATTGTGAGAGGCTGTGTAGATTGTTGGTCAAGAAGCAAGGGGTGCTTCTTGTTTGAGAAATCTAGACCTTGAAGGGTAAGTTGATAGTGTTGTGGTGCACTATACTCCCTACAAGATTTCTTTGAGGGCAAGGAAGATCTTTGGAGGCTAGACTTCAAGGGGTTAGATTTCTTGATTGTGGTCTAGGCGTGTGGCCTAGCTATTTGTTGGATTTTGTTTCTTTGATTGTTGTTTCCCCATAGAAATAACAATCCCCCTTTCAAAATCCTTCTTGTGAAAAATCAAGAAGGTAGAGGAGTAGAGTCATTTGACTTGAACCTCTATATATCCTTGTGTTCTTTACGCTTCCGCAAAGTTTTATTCATTTCAAAGAACACACCCAAGTATTGGTCGTACTCAAAAACAAAAAATATCCATACTTGGTGAACACACTATTCAACCCCCCTTCTAGTATGTTCCAAGGGACCTAACAGTCCGGTTGGTACTCGGGTTGGGATTTGCTCCAAGAGGTCAAGAGTTTGATTCCAGGGATGCGCACAGTGTGAGTGTTCCTCTGCTGATAGGCTGAAAGCCTGGTTTGTAGTTTGCAGAAGCATCTTGTGGGTCACTGCATAAGATCTTACACAACCTAGAAAGCCGCTGGGATTCTGATTTGTATCTTCCACACATGCTCTTTGAAACTAGACGGCAGAAGCTCTCGGAGTAAGGGATTTCACCTTTTGCTCTAAGAATCGCGATCTGAAAATTTCACATTGATGAGCAAAAAATATGAGAGCGAATGTAATGTCTTCTTTTCTTCTTTGGTGGTGGGGTGGGGGTGGGGGTGGGGAACATCCACGGCTGGTTCGTGATGAAGCCAGATCTTCACCAAGGGTCTAGACGACCTCAAAATAGCTTCCCCAGTTAACTTGAAGAGTTGTTAACTGGGATTGAAATGATTGTGTCTGGAATAGCGCCAAATATCCTGCACAAGTAAGCACAGGTCAGAGGTCCCGGGGGGTTGGTCCCGGGCAGAGTGTATAGCTTGGCTTTAGAGTATGAACGTTTGAATTCCGGGATCCCTTCTTCTTTGTCTTGATTCCCTTGCCTTTATAGATTTTTTTCCAGCTTTAAGACCCTGATAGTAGCTTGGAGAAGACGCTTTGTTTAGGGCAGAGAGCCTAAGATGCAATAGGTCTGCTGATGTGATCAATAGTCTGACGGATGTAATCAATAGGTCGGCCTGGTTGATGTAACTAGTAGACCGGCTGTTGTGACTTTGGCGTGTTCAGGAAGAATAGCCAGCTGTGGTCACTATATTTGAAGAGTATCTATGTTTGAGGGTCCCACGAAATAATATCTTAGCAAGGTTCATTTGCTATGATACACAGCTGAACCTTGCTGAAGTGCATGACTTGCTGTGGTACACAGCTAAATTCTGCCGAAGTGTGTGACTAGGCCTTGCCGAAGTGCGCGACTTGGCCTTATCCCATGGAAACGGTCTGAAGTCTGGCATTTGAGCATGAACTGAAGTTGGTGCCGAGGCTGAGACTGAAGTGCAGCTGAGGCCGGACAGCCATGCTTAGGCACTGAACTGCTGAACTGCAGTACTTTTAATGCTGAGCTACTGAAATTAAGCCGTTGACTGTTGTTGACTAACAGATGGTTCAGTTATGATGTATCATTTGCCCCCAGATTTTGTGTGGCTGCGCTAAACTGCGAAGGCAGACAAATCTTGTTCCTGTGACGTGGCAGTCCTTCATTGATTGCGTAGTTATCCTTTTACGCGCTCAGTAATTCCAACTTACAATGTAAGCGCTATTTTCGATACCTTATTATTGCTTTTTCGGCGGTTTCATTCCCCGAGGGAGGGAAATGCGTGAACCTCTGCCTTTTCGAATTTCAAACGAAAAGGAGCGCCTTTTTGTCTTCCCCTGCTTATAAATAGAGACGATTTCTCCCCCTCATTCTGCATTCTTCATTTAACTTCCCCGTCTTTGATGCCTGTCTTGGTTTCCCACAACGTTCCTCCTTACAATCCAGTCCTTCATTTTTATGTAATCATTTCCAAAACATGTATACCTCCTCTTTCCCAGAGAATCTGAAGGGTGACCGTGAGGTTCAATCATTTCATGAAGAGTTTGACTCTAATGGGGATGATCTTCCTTCGAGGAGGTTGCGCCTTTCTAACAGACCTTTTTTGGTTACTGTCATATCCTTCGTTTTAGCACCCCTGCCATCTCTTGGTACGGGTCCTCCTTTAACATATCCTTTTCCAGCAAAGGATTCATTTTGATGTACTTTAAACATGGATAGGTCAAATGAACAAGCATCCCGCTCTATGGTTACATGACAGAGCAAAAATTTTACTGCTTCCATATCTTGAAGATGGCCTACGAAGAATGTAATCGCAATTGTTTATTGCTTCACTGGAAGAAGAGGGATTTGTGTGATTGTTTCCTGTCAAGGAATCTGTCCAGATCTGAATAAGGAGCATTCTGAGCTTGCTGACCTACATAGCCCTAAGACTGTAGTTGAAGACCGAAGTGCTTAGTCCCAAAGTGGAATTGATCTCAGAGAAGATGAAGAAGTTGTAAAGTAGAATAGGATTTTCTATAGTTGTAATAGATTTTGTATTTCAATGAAAATCCAACTTCTGCTCTTTGGCTTCTTTTAGCTTCTTTTACTGTTTTTATCTATAGCATGTGAAGTTGTGCTTGCTTCGTCTTGAATACAAATATTTGTCCTCAGTTCTGCAAAGCCTTGCTCTTTTTTCCATAGTTGCAAGTGTTTCAGCACTGCAAAGATTTATTTGCTTTATGCAAATATTTGTCTTTAGCTTTATCAAAAGCTTCACTTGCTTTATGCAAGTATTTGTCTTCAGCTTCACTTGCTCTATTTAGATAGTTTGCAAGTATTTGTCTTCAGCTTCACTTGCTCTATTTAGATAGTTTGCAAGTATTTGTCTTCAGCTCAGCCAAAAGAGTATCTTTTGTATGGTGACTTTTTGCCGAAGTAATAAGCTTCAGCTTTTGCACTTGGCTCTTCAGCTCTGCTGGGTCTTGATGAATTTTAAGACGTGGGAAAAACTTTGTACCCTTCTCATCAACCCTTTTAGCTTTGCTGAGCTAGAATATAGGCAAATCTTGTCTCATTATTGAGACTTGCTGAATCCCTCAGTTCTGCTGAGGTGAAAATATAGGGAACTTATCCTGCTGTTGAGTCCTGCTCAACCTATCAGACCTGCTGAGTTGAAAATATAGGGAACTTATCCCGCTGTTGAGTCATGCTCAACCTCTCAGACCTGCTGAGTTGAAAATATAGGGAACTTATCCCGCTGTTGAGTCCTGCTCAACCTCTCAGACCTGCTGAGGTGAAAATATAGGGAACTTATCCCGCTGTTGAGACCTGCTCAACCTCTCAGACCTGCTGAGGTGAAGATATAGGGAACTTATCCCGCTGTTGAGACCTGCTCAACCTCTCAGACTTGCTGAGGTGAAGATAATGTTGAGACCTGCTCAGCCTCCCAGACCTGCTGGGGTAAAGATAATGTTGAGACCTGCTCAACCTCCAGATAATGTTGAGACCTGCACAACCTCCCAGACCTGCTGGGGTAAAGATAATGTTGAGACCTGCTCAACCTCCCAGACCTGCTGGGGTAAAGATAATGTTGAGACCTGTCAACCTCCCAGACCTGCTGGGGTAAAGATAATGTTGAGGCCTGCTCAACCTCCCAGACCTACTGGGTAAAGAATATCGGGAAACCTGTCCCATCCTGCTGAGACCTGCTCAGCCTCCCAGACCTGTTGGGGTAAAGATAATGTTGAGACCTGCTCAACCTCACAGACCTGCTGGGGTAAAGAATATCGGAAAACCTGTCCCATCCTGCTGAGACCTGCTCAGCCTCCCAGACCTGCTGGGGTAAAGATAATGTTGAGACCTGCTCAACCTCCCAGACCTGTTGGGGTAAAGATAATGTTGAGACCTGCTCAACCTCCCAGACCTGCTGGGGTAAAGATATATATGCCCCCACTTTCGCCGTGGATGATATATAGGCATATTATTGAACCATGCACCATAGGGTGACTTAACTTTCTTGGCTGAATGCCAAATAAGAATATCCAATTGAATAATAGAAACTGGTCCCTTGATAACATAAGGTTGAGCCAGAGGATACCAGATGAGCGCAAGAAGAGATAAGCCATGATTCGATTGAATCAGGGACTATTGCTGTTATATCAGCGTTATATGCTCAGGAACCCGTATCCCCCTTTCATGAGGATCTGAATCCTTATCACTTAGAAAACCTTGATGAGGCCCAGGTTTACAACTTTCATCTGGAGGAGGTCTACCAAAGTCTAGCATGTTGTGGAGCCTAGACCTCGGATTATAAAAACGTTGCAGGTGACCCAGCTCAATAAGACGCCCAATCTCTTGCCGAGCTGCCTACAATCCTCTGTATCATGACCAATATCATGATGATAAAGACAGTACAGTTGAGGGTTTCTTTTGCGAACTGGTCTAGCTAGGGGCTGGGGTTCGTTCACTAGAGATTTTTTCCTCATGTAGGAAAGAATATGGGCTTTTGAAGCCAGCAGAGAGTTCCTTTCCTTTCCTCGGTCTCCTAACCGAATCTTGACAGAGCATCTTTCCTGCAACGGTGCTTTGCCTTTATTGTCAATCTTTCTGTCATGTTTAAATGACAAGGAGGCCTTTTGGGTACACCTTAGGCTCTGATAGCTAAACCTTTGTTCTGGCCGTCTCGCCTCGGCCATAAATTCGGCATGTCGTCTAGGGGAATAACCAGGCCGAGTGGGAGAATACTCCAGATGTTCCAGTGGGTAAGAATTACCAGAATGGGACCCACTGGACTTTGCTGCAGAGGCCTTTCCCTTCATCTCCCTCACTACTGCTTGGAAGACCTCTGGGTTCTGAGCCACATAGCAAATGGCTCGCCTGTGTTCTTCATATGTGAAGGCGATGGGAGTTGAAGATTCTCCTGGCTCCGTAGAGCATTGATCAGTTTGTTGCTGAGAAGACCTTTGGCTTCTCCTGGATGTCATAAGTTGCTTGGACCCTTGACTATCTTTTTTACTCATCTTTCTCTCAATAGCTTCCAAGGGAAATTAGAAAGGCTCTGAGTAATCGTTAGAAAAGCTTTGAGTAGCTGTTTCCCGGGTTAAGGGACTAAGGAGCCCTCCTTCTAGCGCCAAATGATGAAGCCGGATCTTCACCAAGGGTCTAGACGACCTCAAAATAGCTTCCCCAGTTAACTTGAAGAGTTGTTAACTGGGATTGAAATGATTGTGTCTGGAATAGCGCCAAATATCCTGCACAAGTAAGCACAGGTCAGAGGTCCCGGGGGGTTGGCCCCGGGAAAAACCCTCTGACGCTCAAGTCAGTTTGGGCCATATCTCACTGAGATTTATAATTTAAAGGGTGAGTTTAGAGTGTCTCACAGTATATGCCGAGGAGCAGAGTGTATAGCTTGGCTTTAGAGTATGAACGTTTGAATTCCGGGATCCCTTCTTCTTTGTTTTGATTCCCTTGCCTTTATAGATCTTTTTCCAGCTTTAAGACCCCTGATAGTAGCTTGGAGAAGACACTTTGTTTAGGGCAGAGAGCCTAAGATACAATAGGTTTGCTGATGTGATCAATAGTCTGACGGATGTAATCAATAGGTCGGCCTGGTTGATGTAACTAGTAGACCGGCTGTTGTGACTTTGGCGTGTTCAGGAAGAATAGCCAGCTGTGGTCACTATATTTGAAGAGTATCTATGTTTGAGGGTCCCACGAAATAATTTCTTAGCAAGGTTCATTTGCTGTGGTACACAGCTGAACCTTGCTGAAGTGCATGACTTGCTGTGGTACACAGCTGAATTCTGCCGAAGTGTGTGACTAAGCCTTGCCGAAGTGCGCGACTTGGCCTTATCCCGTGGAAACGGTCTGAAGTCCGGCATTTGAGCATGAACTGAAGTTGGTGTCGAGGCTGAGACTGAAGTGCAGCTGAGGCCGGACAGCCATGCTTAGGCGCTGAACTGCTGAACTGCAGAACTGCAGTACTTTTAATGCTGAGCTACTGAAATTGAGCCGTTGACTGTTGTTGACTAACAGATGGTTCAGTTATGGTTTATCAGTTCGCTTGTGGATCAAATTGGAAGGTAAATAGACTTATTATGTTTCAGAAATAATTATGCTTAGTTGTTAAATGGGATATAGATAAGTACAAGATTTGCCACATGAAACGGGCGGGCACGTTTAGAACAAGGGATCCACTATTTACTTGTCGTGGTGGTGGATAAGAAAGAAGAAGTAAGTTATTCATCAACAACAATACATACACAGTATATTCTAACAAAGAAAAAGCTATCGTTAGGGTCTTAAGAGGGTGAAAGGCAAACAAATAATACCTCCATTTCAAATGATATAGACTTTGCTTATAGTGAGACTCCAATTATATAGTAAAGTAAGTTATTCAATAATTTTAAATGATTATAACATATCCAATCGAAGATGTATCTTCCTTTATTGGTGGTTTCCAATCGCAATATTCAAGGAAAAACAATAAAAGGAAGCAACCGAAAAACATCTTAAAGATTTTTCACATGTATAACTTCTTACCGCGGGCTTGTTTAAGGTTCCGAGTGAGTAGTCTAGAGTTGTTTGTTTAAGAAAAGGGCCAACAACTATGTCCATTCACACCGATCTTCTCATCTCCGGAACCATCAACCCTTCCCCACTCTAGAGTTATTTGTTTAAGAAAAGGGCCAACAACTATGTCCATTCACACGAGACTGGATCTCTTCACCCCCAGAACCATCACCTCTTTCTCCACCGCTCGACACGTGGCAGCAAGAGAGGATGGTAAGGCTAGATGAGGGTCATCCGCATCTAGCCTCACCACCACCCCCTGCTGCCACGTGTCGGACGGTGGTGAAAGAGGTGATGGTTCCGGCATTGAAGAGATCCCATCCCCATTCACACACGTGTAATGAGCTAAAGAATTCTGTAATCATTATTTTTCTTTCTTTAAGAAGGATTTAATTTTACTATTATTTATTTGTTGAAGGATATTATAGATGAGTCAGACATTAATGGTATTTGTATACACTTTAGGAGGCCAAAAAAAAAGTGGTACCACATTCAACTAACATGTAACACTTATGCACCAAATGTGGATGGATGATCAATAATAACATCATATACAACAATCTTATAAACTATAAATAAATATGATGCATGTGAGGCCTTAAAAGGCGATGTATTTATTATTCGTTTTCAAAGTGACTCGATTTCATTAGTAGTGTATACGAAACAAAAAATATATAAAGTCATTTATGGTCATGAGGTGAAGTTCAGACTTGTGGTGTTTTGATCAACGAAAATTATAAAGGGTATTCCGATCCATTTTTACTTAATCAATGATTGACAAAAATATTACCAAATAAATACTGGTTATGAGTTATTCTGTGTAAAATAATGTTGAAGTGAGGCAACAAACATGAGTTAAGTTTCTTTTGTTAAAAAAAATACTGTTATGGTAAACACAAGGTATGACCCATGGGCCTTGTGGTTTTCAAACTCATCCACTCACCTTCCATAACAGAGATAAACATGGGTTTTAAGTCCGATCCCACGCAAAATGCCTTTCCATTGTCCGGTTAAACAAAATTATGGGAGTGTTTGGTTGGGGTTTCTTCATTAAGGGTATAGGTTTGGAACACGTGATTTGGTTGTTGAAATTGGAGGTATGGATTTCGGATCGATATCTGTGTATTTGATAATGTATATCGTTTTTTTGATATACTAGCCCCCTCAATATTGGAGTAATAAGGATATGAGCTTTACCACCCTCAACCCACACCGGCTGCCCCCACCTATCCCCCAATGGTAAAAGGTCCCTGTCGGTCAACGCCTTCCCGCCCGCCGCCGTCCCGCTGTCCACCGGCCGGTCACTATTCCAGCCGGTCAAATATTTCGGCCAATTTTCCGGCCGCCCACCTTCGATACCCATTTCAATTCTGATACGTTTCAATCATCATCAATGTCATTTATAACCATTCCTACTTCAATAACAAACAACTATGATTTTTACGTCCAAACTCATATACTCTTAAACACATACACTGTCATACCCACCGATATCCAAGTGCGAACCAAACGTTCTCTAAAAAGAAAACGTCAATAACTGAATGGAATAAAGAAAAAATAGTGCTGCAGTTTGTTTGTGGCCGCCAACCTATTCTACCCTACGAAGAAGTTCAAAAAAATTTGGATTTGCTTAAAATTTAGCATTGTATCGTCCAAAGAAGTTCAAAGTAATGGTCTCTTTACTCATCTGTGCTTGAAGTTTTCTAGATGTATTTTTACGGTTGTCCAAGTATAATAATTAATTATGGTAGTGTTTATCTTTTAAATGATATGATATGCATAACTAAGGAATAATATCATATTACGAGAATGTGTCCGTTTAAATCAAGGATCGATTCGTCATTGGTCTATCTTTTATCTATTGAGGTCTAAAGTATCCAACATTATTCGTAAATACGACAACATTACTCCATTGCTTTAGAGACTCCCGTCTATGGCAGTGTATAGAGATCGGATAAACACAACCATACCAATGTGTTAGAAACACACAGAGGTTGTAATAAAAATTGCCTCAAGCTTTGTCGATCAACTGCTACATCACAATATAAGAAGCACAGTTAATTTAGTGAGTCATTTTGTTTTATCTCATCATATTCGTAAATAATTATGTTATTTGATAGATTTTGCTTCGGAAAGGACAACCAGTGTTGTAATTTTGATAATTGGTAGACAAACAAAAAGTTGCGAAGACTCAATAAAGATAAAACACTATTCTCACGTAATATATTTAATATTCCTAACTAAACATATGCATATATTTTACGAACTCTGGAAGACTGTTTACGTCATAAAACTTTACTGGCCAGCCACTAGGAGCTATTGTGATTGAGATTCAACATTGACGAGTGCTAGAAGAATTTGCCAACAGCTGATTAAGATTTCCGGTCCAACTTCAAGATCCAAGAATTTCAGGATCCATGAAAATCTGAGGGAAGTGGATGAACGATGGGGCTGTATGGGTATGCATTACAACAACAACAATCATGCACAGCATATCCCAACGACAGTAAAAGCTATCGTTACGGTATGGGTATGCATTATACATTTTAATAGGTGAAGGACGAATGGAAGAATTATTGATGGAATTCTAGCCACGAATTCAGATTATATATACAGCAGTCATGAACATACAGTTGGGAATAGAGTATTTTATCCTGAGAAGATTATAATACAGAATGTTAGAAAGAGTACAACTCAATTAATCTGGTTTAAAGAGGTGGAGTAGATATACATACGTAGCAGATGTTTCAAATTCGACTTTAATAAACCATTTAAGGTTATTGATTACAATATTTTAGACATGACAAAAGATTATATAAACTGTATTCCAGCATTGGAAACTAATAAATCTTATGATTGTAACGGATCCCAGAAATTTTGCATGTTGATCACCTTACAAATTCTGACTCAGTCACCTTACAAATTTATTATTTTATGTATGACTTGTTCAAACATGATACTATATGTTTAAGGATATTATTGCAGTATGTCAAAGTTCACTTATTATTTTGATTGTACATATGATCTCTAGCAAGCGGGCTTAAGGGTAAAGTGAAGTTGTGAATTTGAATCTTAAAAAGTTTACTATGTCCACTACAAAAAGAATTTCGCTTACCGACGAAAAATTCACCGACGAACCACGGTTCGTCGGTGTTGCGTCGGTACTTTGCGACGCATTTGCGCCACACTAGTTTTCGTCGTTAATTGCGACGAAAATACGATGAAAGGCATTGTCGCTAGCAGAAAAGTAGTCAGATTAATACGTTCGTCGGTGTTTTGTCGGTGGTGCGTCGCTATTCTGTATGTTTTATTCGTCGCTATGTAGTTTGTAGCCTTACGTCGCTATATCGTAGCTATTTTGTCGCTAAAATTCCAGAACAATGATAAAATAAATTCGTCGGTGAGTAGGTTCTTGGCGTTGTGTATCGTCGGTTTTTTTGTCGATGAAACCCGCATGTCGCAAACGTTTTGTTTTACTTTCCGTTCATATTCCGATTTGTCATTGTGTCGTCGAAGATTCGTCGAGGATTAAACACGTGTATTAATTAAGGAAAAAGAAAGCAGTGATTGGAAAAAAAATTTATTAATTTAATAATAAAAATTTTACATTATGAAATGAAAAATTAAAAAAAAAATCTAAAAGAGAGGCGCAGAGGGGTCGTTCACTCTTCGTCATCGGAAGAAAGAGTGGCTGCCACATTATCTGCGAACTCTCTGAGGAGACGCTTCAGTTTGGAATATCTGAATTTCAACTTCCGCAGCCTTCTAGTCATGCTGTGCAGTTGTCTCGACTGCTGTTGCATGTTTGCTATCAGCATACGGTAGTCGATATCCCTTTCCGGCGTTTGTTCTCGAGCATCCTCTCGCGGTAGTGGGCCATACACAGATACGGAACCCTCCCGCTCAACCGATGGTGGTTGGGGAGGAGGCCCTTGTGGCGGGGCACTGTTTGCCCCTCCACCACGCCTTGGGGTTCTTCTAAAACGACGCGGCATATTTTGATGTTTTATAACTTTGTATGTGTGTATATATATGTGCGGATGTTTGGGGTATAAATAGGTAATTTTAGCGACGGTATAGCGACGAACTTGCGACGTATTCTTCAACCGTTGGGAATATGTGCGGGTGTGACGCTTCGTGCGAATTAGCGACACACTTAGCGACGAATTCGCGACGAACTTTGTGCGGGCGGGACGATTGGTTCGAGTTAGCGACACACTTAGCGACGAATTAGCGACGTAAACACGTTCTAATGAACGGACACAGCGGCATAGCGACGCCGTAGCGACGCATTAGCGACGCAACATGAAATAGGTGTGACGGTTCGTTTGAGTTAGCGACACACTTAGCGACAAATTAGCGACGTAAACACGTTCTAATGAACGGACACGGCGGCATAGCGACGCATTAGCGACGCTTCATGAAATAGGTGTGACGGTTCGTTTGAGTTAGCGACACACTTAACGACGAATTAGCGACGAATTCGCTAGGGCGTCGGTAAAGCGTCGCTAATTTCAAATAAATTCACGCATCATTAATTCTCGTCGTTGTATTAAGTTTCGCGGATAATATGTTCTCGTCTTGTGGTTGTATTAAGTTTCGTCGATATGTTTAGTAGGTTCTCGTCTTAGTATTAAGTTTCGTCGGTATATAGTTGATGTTTAGTCGGTCAATTAGTCGTCTCAAATTTTTCTGAGCCACATTTCGTTTGTATTTTAGCGTCGTCAAAATTCGTGAGAGATTAAACACGTGTTTAAATTAAGAAAACGAAAGCGATGATTAGAAAAATAAAACTTCATTAATATAAAATTATAAATTACAAAATATACTAGGACAATAATGGAAAAACTAATCTAAATGAATAACGGAGAGGAGCCATTCACTGTTCGTCATCCGAACAGAGAGTAGCAACACTCTCTGCGCACGCCTTCAGGAGGCGTCTCAGCTGTGCAGCTTTGGATTTAATCCGCATCTGCCTTGTGTCCAGGTATTGGAGACGCTCATCCTGGTACATAATATGCTCCCTCAGGTCATCCACTGTTTTCCGAAGTTCTTGTATTTCTTTATGGAGATCGCCAATTTGGGGTGATTCTTGTGGTGGAGGAACCGCTGAAGAAGAGGGTTGTTGAATAGGCCATCTTGCCGCTGAATGGCAACTACCACGTCGCGCTTGCGCTTTAGTACGAACCATATTTGGGTCTTTTTTTATGATTATAAAGGAGGTTGTTTTCTATGTAGTTGGGGGCACGGTCCATCCTGTTTATATAGGGAATTCAGCGACGACATAGCGACGAAAACGCGACGTACATGCATCGAAAGTGTAACAGTCGGGATGTGCCGAATAGCGACGACGTAGCGACGAACTCAGCGACGAAACACATCGTATGCGTCGCTGTGCGTCGCTAAGTCGTCGGTGTTTGTGTTTGTTTCCGGGATTTGTGTTTCTTGGTCGTCGCTAAGTCGTCGCGTGGTCATCGGTATTTGTGTTTGTTTGTTGCCGGGATTCGTGTCTCATGGTCGTCGCTTAGCGTCGCTATATCATCGCGAATACGTCAGTAATATTACAGGCTGGGAACCATAAAACGCAGCTTTCTTCTTCCACTCTTCTCCCATTCTTCTCCCATTTCAAACACAAAAATCTTGTTGTGTGAAATTTTGATGTTTTCCACCACCGAAAAAAGATAGCTGTTGTTATTTTGAAGGTATAGCGAGAAAATGGATCCGAGGAGGAGCGATAGAAAGTGGATGTACGAGAGAGTAAACAACGGGGAGTGGAGTTTTAGATTTGTTGAAGGTCTCGAAGAATTTATGGATTTTGCGACGAGTAATGAAAGTGGAACGCAGATTAGATGTCCGTGTAAGAAATGCAAGAACCGTAAATATATGCATCCGGGTGACGTGAGGGTTCACTTATTGAAACAAGGTTTCGTGCACAATTACCATACATGGTACTGCCACGGCGAATATGAGGGGGCGTCTACATCTGCAACTGTACACGTCGAAGGGGGACCCGGTCAGGTTGATGCCGAAGAAATAGGCGAGGGATCTCACAACCCATACGTGCACAAGACGCAGCCGCCGGCGCATTTACGGAAGAGCAGTACTTACAAATGCAGGATCAGGATGAACAGCCGCGTGTATTCATGGAGGAAGATCCGAACCCTCAAGCGAGACAGTTTTTTGAGATGCTGAACGCCGCCAACACGCTGCTGTATCCCGGTTGCGGTAGTCACACACAGATGTCCATGATCGGTTGGATGACGAGCATGAAGACGGAGCACCGCATGACGGAGAGATTGTACGATGGGATGTGTCAGCTGATGAGGGAATCTCTTCCCGAAGGGAACACAATGGTCGACAGTTTTTATTCGACGAAGAAACAGCTGCAGGCGTTGGGACTGCTGGTTCAGAAGATCGATTGTTGTTCAGAGGGGTGCATCATATACTGGGGCATCGACGAGGATAAAGACAAGTGCAGGGTCTGTGGGACACGCAGGTGGAGAACGAACAAAAGAAACCGGAACGTGCCAAGAAAGCAATTCTACTATTTACCTCTCACCCCTAGACTGCAGAGGCTCTACGCATCCGGTGCCACAGCTAGCCAGATGAGGTGGCACGCGGAGCACTACACGAAAGATGGTGAGATGTGCCATCTATCTGACGGCGAGGCTTGGAGGACGTTCGATGCGACACATCTGGGTTTTTCGTCGGAGACAATGAACGTTAGGTTGGGTTTATGCACCGACGGGTTCAACCCGTTCGGACAGTCGGGAGAGCAGTATTCGTCGTGGCCTGTAATCGTGACGCCGTACAATCTACCACCTTGGATGTGCATGAAGAAGCCGTACATGTTCTTGACTGTGATTGCACCGGGGCCTAGGAATCCGAAACAAAAGATCGACCTGTACCTGCAGCCATTGATACATGAGCTGAAGTGGTTGTGGGAGTTTGGCGTGGAGACGTTCGAGGTATCGACCAAACAAAACTTCCAGCTACGCGCTGCGCTGATGTGGACCATTAGCGACTTTCCGGCTTATTCTATGTTGTCGGGTTGGAGCACATCGGGGAAATACGCTTGCCCTTGCTGCATGAAGCAAGCGAAGACGATGTCCTTGAAACATGGACGTAAGATTTGCTGGTTCGACAGCCTTAGGAAGTTCCTGCCCAGACGTCATTTGTACAGAAAGAACATGACGTCGTTCATGCCTGGCATCGTCGAGAAGGACATGAAGCCCGAGCTTCTCACGGGTGCGGAGGTGTTGGATGAGATAGACAGTTGTGGATTCGTGGGGGTCGCTGATGATCCGGACGGCAGCCACAACGCAGACCTGGCCCGTTACTGTATCGGGTGGAAGAAGAGAAGCATATTCTGGGAGCTTCCGTATTGGAAGAGCAATATGATCCGACACAACCTGGATGTCATGCAAATTGAGAAGAACGTGTTTGACAACATTTTCAATACGGTGCTGAATGTGCCTGGAAAAACGAAAGACAATTTGAAGGCACGATTTGATATGCGCGACCTGAATATGCGACCGGAGCTGCATCCCGTTGGCACATCCTACATGCCAAAGTCCTCTTACACGCTGAATGCGGAGCAGGTCAGTGCGTTGTTAGTGTGGCTGGGGACGGCTAGATTTCCTGACGGCCATGTTTCGAACCTGTCTAAGAACATCGACGTGAATAAACGCGGTTTGCACGGGATGAAGAGCCACGACTGTCACATGTTCATGCAACGGTTGATGCCCATTGCATTCCGCGAGCTGCTTCCAACCAATGTATGGGAAGCACTTACCGAGATGAGTCTCTTCTTCAGATGTCTTACATCCACGAGACTCAGGCCGGATGATATGTCAAGGCTGGAGGGCGAAATCCCATTGATCATTTGCAAGCTGGAAACTGTATTCCCTCCGGCCTTCTTTGATTCAATGGAACACCTGCCAGTTCATCTACCATACGAGGCACGCGTTGGTGGTCCTGTTCAGTACAGGTGGATGTATCCGTTTGAGAGGTACTCTTATTTATTACGTGCCGTTCTTATGTGTTTAAGCGCAAGCATTTGAACAGATATTCCCTATATGAACAGATATCTCAGGCATTTGAAGCTGAACATCAAGAACAAGGCGAAAGTCGAGGCCTCGATGTGCAATGCCTACCTGACGGAGGAAGCCTCGACCTTCGTGTCTCATTACTTCGATCCAGATGTCCCGTCGAGGTGCAGAGATGTTCCCCGGAACGACGACGGCATTTCCAGATCCGGTGTCCTCCCGATATTCACACATCCGATCAGATTTCACGGACAGGGAAAGGAAATGATATTGGGGGACAGCGACCTGAAGATTGCTCATTCTTATGTTCTGCGCAACTGCCGTCAAGTCGACCGTTTCCAGAGGTATAAACGATATCCAATTTTAATTTGTAAATACCTTGCGCTACTATATCCATTATACTACAAAGATATACAGGGTACTTATTCGTAATTTGCTTCAGCTTGTTCGTTGATTTATTGCAACACCGTTTACCGTATATATCGAGCGATGCAATAAACAATGAGTTAGATGCCAAGTTTGCTGATTAGTTCAGGTGGCATGTAAGTTTACATATTTGCCGGTTACGTGTACGTCATGTGATATGCATTTATTGCCCCGCTGATGTATACTTACTTGTCGTTTTACAGGCGAGCAAAGGTCATCTGGCTGACGATGAGTACGGTTACATTCTGACACCAGTAGCCGAGGGTCCATTGAACAGAGTCACGCGCCACGATATGTGTTTTGTCAACGGTTATAGATTCCACACAGTCTCCCATGCCAGCCGAAAATCATCGCAGAACAGCGGAGTGTGTGTCAAACGGTATGACAATAGCCCGGACGAGGATGACTTCTATGGCTACCTTACTGACATCATCGAGCTCGAATATCCCGCATTGCCTATAAAGCGGGTGGTGTTATTCAAATGCGAATGGTACGATCCAACTCGGGAAGGTTATCGCGCTGGCACAAAGGTTCACGACCGATATAAGTTGGTAGACATACACCAAGGGCGACGGTACAGAAAGTACGATCCATTCGTTTTGGCTAGTCAAGCGTCCCAGGTGTACTATCTATCGTATCCAACAACGAGGATGAATGCGAGCTCAAAAGACTGGCGAGCCGTGCGCAAAGTGAAATCGAGCAAGTTTGATGTCAGTATACAGACAGGTTCAGATGGCACAGATGCCGCATTTCAAGAAGAAAACCCGCCCGTTCTGGATACGACACATGTTGAACTGCACAACCTCCCTCTAAATGACCCCAACGGCGGTTTCATCGAAATTCATCTCAACATACAACTGCCTGACAATATTGAATATGTAGGCGAAGACGAATACGAGGATGAAGAGGACGACGAGCATGTAGATGAAGATGAAAATGAAGATGAAAATGAGGATGAAAATGAAGATGCGTATGAGGATGCGGATGACAATGAAGATTGAGGTTAGTCACAATTTTTTATGTACCTCATTAGGCGAAAGTGTGTATGTGTTTATGTACTTATACACATGTATATACATAATGTATGTCTGTAAGTACTTTATATTTTGTATTATTTTTTTTCCAATACTGATGTCACCGAAAAATTACCGACGAAATCTTTCGTCGCAAATTTGAAATAACGACGACATATGAAATTAGCGACGACACAGTAATAGCGACGGACTTTCGTCGCTAGTTCGTCGCAAAATTTTCGACTAAAAACTGGAAACCCTTCTCTTCTTCCCCATTTCTTCCCCCCGCCTCTTCTTCCCACCCCCGCGGCGAAATCCCCTCTCAGACCCCCGGCGAAATTCCCATCTCCTCCCCCGGCGAAATCTCCATTTCTTCTCCGGTGACCTCCCTTCTCCGGTTAGTTTTTCTTCCTATTTCGTTTTTAATGATTTAATTAGTTATATTTCGTTTTTAACGTTTTTAATGATTTCTTTCCCATTTCCCTGGTTAGTTATATCGGATGTGGGCAGGGGTGGACTGTGGCGGGGGTGTTTGTTGGCGGAGGTGGTGGCTGTGGGCGGGGTTGCGGGCTGTGGTTGAGCCCGGGGTGCGGCTGGGGTGTGGCGGGGGTGCAGGGTGGGGCTGTGGGGTGGGTCTGGGTGTGGTGGCGGTGCGGGCTGGGTGGCTTGTGGAGTGGGGCTGGGTGCGGCGGGGGTGCGGGAGTGGGGCTGTGGGGTGGGCCTTGGTGTGGCGGGGATGCGGGGGCTGGGTGGCTTGTGGGGTGGGGCTGGGTGCGGCGGGGGTGCGGGAGTGGGGCTGTGTGGTGGGCCTGGGTGTGGCGGGGGTGCGGGCTAGGTGGCTTGTGGGGTGGGGCTGGGTGCGGCGGGGGGTGCGGGAGTGGGGCTGTGGGGTGGGCCTGGGTGTGGCGTGGGTGCGGGCTGGGTGGCTTGTGGGGTGGGGCTGGGTGTGGAGGGGATGGCTGTTGGCTGTTGGCGCAGGTGGGTTGGCGGCGCGGGGGGTGGCTGTTGGCGCGGGTGGGGTTAAGGAAATAGGGGTGGTTTTGGCATGAAAAGGGCATACGGTGGAGAGGGCTAAGGAAATAGGGGTGGTTTTGGCATGAAACGATAAATTATGTGGCGGTGCAGCGGTTGGCGGGAGTGGGTGGGGCGGGGGTGGATGTTGGCGGGAGTGGTCTGTGTGCGGGGTGGTTGTTGTGCGGGGTGGTCCGGGTGGGGCGGGTTCGGCTGGATGGGGCGGAGGTGGGGCGGTTTATATATGTATTATATATATATATAGATATATATACACACATATATATACATATATATATACATATATATATATACATATATATATATATACATACATATATATATATATATACATATATATATATATATTCGGCCATTAAGTAATTTTTGGCTTAATTGACTTTAATTTTATCAATTAGTAGAAATGTGGTGTGATTGGCCAATGAATGATGCATGTACAAACTGTTTTGTAAGAGGTTTGCATATGATTTTCGGTATGATACTAGTTCAAGGTGTTTACTACGCTCGAGAGCTGGACATACATTTGTCTTTGGAGAGGCCATTAAGGCCGGGAAACCTCCGATAAACGAATAGGTCATGCCGAAATTTTCAAAATTATTAATATCTTGCATTAAATGTATGCAAACACTTGTCCTAAACTCGTTGAATGTGCCTTTTAAATTTTTCACCCTTGCAGATCTGATGGCTAGTGAGGGTTTTCCGACTCGATCTACACATGACATGTCAGGAGAGTTTGATAGGTTCCTCTCTCAGCATGAGCAGCTTGAGTCGGTTTCGACCGCAGCTCTTGCTGCGAACGCAGACCTTTTAGGGTCTGCCGAGAGGTCCGCACCCCCCGATCTACGCCGCCACCCACACCCACCGGTTCAGCACCTCATCCGGCGTCTGATGCGGCATCGGACGAGGGGCCCTCCCTTGGTCATATGATACCCATACGTAAGTAATAATTTCTTTTTTTAACACGTTTTCAAATATATTTCACGCGTTATTTTTTCTTAACAACTTCACCTCTTACAGGTTTGCAGCGGACTCGGGCCAGATTTCCGGTTGCATCACTCGGTCCTTCCACCTGAGGCACGACCCAGCTGGATACCGCTGGTCCCTTGTCACCATGCAGACACGTAGATTCTACTGGGATGAGTTTCAGGTATTCAAATTTGGTGAATTTCACTTTTTGATACGTAATCGATCATTACTTTTCTAACCACGTTTTTTACTTTTCCTCCGTATAATAATTGCAGAAGGCGTACAGCTGGCCAGCTGACATCGCCCACGACGTGGAGCAGGCCTGGCGGAATAGGGCCGCTACACGCTACAGGGACTTCATCAACTCGTACAAGACAAAGTGGGAGTGTGACCCCAATTATGCCAGGCCTGCCTACATATCCGAGGCCACCTGGGCGGGGTGGATAGCAGGTTGGATGGATCCTGCTACCCAAGACCGCAGCGCCCGGAACACGGCGAACCGGCGCAGCGGCAATGTACAGGGCCCAGCACCTGCCACACACTCAGGTGGGACGGTTTCCCACGCCACCACGATGCGTTCTATGGTAAGTATTTTAATATTGGATTATTTAGATTCATTGATTTCATTGAATTATTTAGATTCATTGACTTAAGTGTATTATTTACATTCATTGACTTAAGTGGATTATTTATATTCATTGATTTCTTATGTTGCGCTGTTGTTTTTTTGGTATTCGTATATAGTTAATTTAAGTAGTATACCATTTCATTTGCCTTTTTCTTTTTATTTTTGCTTTGACTTGGGAGAGGCCTTTAAGGCCGGGATACCTCCAATAAACGAATAGGTCATGCCGAAATTTTTTAAATTATGGATTTCACTAACATATTTTATTTCATTCTTTCAGCAGGAGGAGACGGGAGAATGGCTAGCCTCCTACGATCTCTTCTACAAGACGCATCGGAAGAAAGCCTCCGACGGAACGGAGGACTGGATCACGGCGAAGGCGCGCGACATCAGTGTAAGTAGACTACGATATCATTTGTTTTTTCCTTAGTTTGTTTTATTTTATTGCTAAACCCTAAACCCTAACAATTCTTATTCTCATTTCAGGACGAGTACAACAGACTACTCGCACTTAGGGGAGAAGAGGCCGACAAGAACCGCGCTTATTGGGATGCGGTTCGGACCGTCGGTCCTCAGAATAAGAAGAAGAGGGAGGTGTACGGGGTCGGATCAGCAGCGCCGCGATTCTTTCCCGAAGTTCTGCATGCAGGTGCTTCCTCTGAGGCCAGCACCTCCGCGCCTTCTACGGCCCCAGAGAGTCTTTCGCGCCTGGAATCAGAGCATGCGGTGCTGTAGCATGAGGTGGAGACCATCAGGGCGCAGCATGAGGAGAGCGTACGAGCACTGCGGTCGCAGCTGACTCAGACCCAGCAGGAGCTGCAGCAGTCGCTTCAGCAGGCGATTCAGCAGGTGCTTGAGCATGCGCAGCAGCAGACGATGCAGGTGCAGCAGCAGACGATGCAAGTGCAGGAGCAGACGAACCAGCAAATCTCGCAGCTATCGCATCTCATCATCTCTATGATTTTCGGCTCCTCGCAGTCTCAGCCTCCCCCTGATGGTCACTCTTCTCCGCATGATCCCCCTCCATCTTCCTCTGCATAGTATTTCATTTTTTGATTTTTCGTACAGTCTATTTCGTTTATTGTATTGAGATATTCTTTGTACTTTTATATTTTATATGACATTTATACGGATTCTATTTCGTTTGTGTTGTTTACGAACTTCAATACGCAAGTACTGTATTTCGGTATAACATTCGTACAAATGATTTAATATACAAAATATTTTTATTATTATAAAAATGAAATAATAATAAAAACTATTTAATTAATAATATATTGTATTATTTATAAATTAAAACTATTTAATATTTAATATTAAATATTAAATTATAAAATCGCGACGAACCTGCGACGAAAACGAAATGTCGCAGACCGGAAATAAAAAATCAAAAATTTAAAAATAACGACGAAAAAATATACCGACGAAACTTTGCGACGAAAAAAATGTCGCAGAAAAGAAATAAAAAAATAAAAAATTATAAAATAGCGACGAAAACATACACCGACGAAACAACGACGGCAGTATCTGGTCGCAGAACTGACAGTTTTTCGTCGCAATTGTGCGACGCAACACCGACGAAATTTTTCCGTCCCAATATAGCGACGCTTCACCGACGAAATTCACTTTGCGACAAGCCGTATCGCGACCAACTTTTTTCGTCGCTATTTCGTCGCAAAGTGTCTGTAACGACGACATAGCGACGACTTTTGTCTGTCGCTATATGTCTTTTTTTTGTGGTGGTCATAAATGGCTTGTTTAAACACGGTATTATTGTTTAAAGAAGAACGTATCGTCGGGTCTTACGTTGCATTCTGTTCCATTTAAAATTGATTGTACATATGATGTAGCAAGTGAGACTAAGAGTAAATTGGAGTTCGAATTTTCAGTCTTAGAAACCTTGGTTTTGTAGAAATTTAGGCCCAGCAGAGCTCAGCCGAACAGTACCGAGGTAAAATAGGAAGCTGTCGAGATGTTATAATTAGCAGCCGAGGTGAAGAGATAGCTGCAGAGCTAAAATAGGAAGCTGTGAATGTACTATAGTTAGCGGTCGAGGTAAAGAGGTAAATGCCGAGGTAATATAGAAAGCTGTTGAGGTGATAAAGTTAACGTATAAGGTGAAGTTGTGCTAAACAGATAGAAATACTATCCTCCCGAGATGAGCTAGACAAAGAGCTGAAGAATCAAGGTGAACAAGAACAAAGAAGGAGAGCTGGATTAAAAGTGTGTTGAACTGAGGTGACGAGATAAAGGGATAACCACTTTGCCAAAGAAGCTAAAGCTGAACTACTAACACTTAATCTATTTTTACATGTAAATATAGTAGCTTAGAATCCCTATTGTATATTAGTCCGAGCTGAGCAGATAACTTGTCGTTATCTCTGTAGTCGTTAGATATCACATCAAATTACTTTAGATGAACAAAAACAAATGCTATAGTAGAGAATAAAGCTCTTAGAGACAATAAAAATTTCTATAAAAGGAAAACAATGTTGTAAATTTAAAATTAAGTTGAATGAATTCCAACTTCTTTCAATATTGACAGGTTTTCCGGTTTATTACAGTTCCCCTTGGTCTCTAATTGTGGCTACATGAGAATGTTGGCTTCAGATTCCACTGATCCTGATCTTTCGGAAATCAAAATCTTGATGTTCCTGGAGGAGTAGAAGCATCTGATCTTGCTGCCAAATTCTGCTACGGGATTCATTTCGAGATGGGTACAGAAAACATCGTTATGCTTAGATGTGTTTCGAAGTATCTTGAGATGAGAGAAGACTGTGCATTAGGGAATTTACTAGGAAGAACATAGGCTTACTTGAATGAAAACGCGCTCGAAACGCTCTCAGAAGGTTTGCTGCCCTCTTTCCATTTCGGATGGATTCAAGGACACACTCTTCCTTGACTTTAGAATATGATGGAATAAATCAAAATGACTCACTAAATTGGATGCGCTTGTGAAGTAGCAGTTGATCGGCACAGCTTGACGCTCATTACGGGTCATCAGGAAACAACCTCTATGTGTTTTTAACACATGAGTATGGTTGCGTACATCCGACCCCCATTACTCGCCATAGGCAGGAGCCTCTAAGGCAATGGGGTAATGTTGTTGTTGTTGTAGAAGGTTTGCTGTCCATAGCAGAGGATGTAAAATTGGTCAGTAGATGCATAGACACAATTGCTTATATAGCTTGTAAAGACATGCAATCTAGTCCACGTCTCAGCCAAAAGCTGTGTTCGATTGGTGGACAGAGGATTTAACTGTCCTCATTTGACATGTTCCAAAGGGTTCTTATTGCAATGATCTCAACGGGTGCTCTTGGTCCAGTTATAATGCTCTAAGTGCAGAAATCTCTTCGCTGTTTTGTAAGATCTTGACCCTGTAAACTTCCATTTTGTATATCTTAGTCAATGTGTATGCAATTGAAGTTTTGACTGCTATCACATGAAATATCTGGAAAGGAAAGAAAGAAAATTGAACCACGTCGAACAGCTTTCTCTCAATGCTGTTGTTTTGGAAACAATTGTTCGTCTTCTACTAAAGAGAGAAGACTCTTTGTCGGCTATCTTTCTCTCAATGCTATTGAGTGATTCTATATATCCAGAAACTACAGTTGATTTCTGGCTAGACTTGGAGAAACGGATAGCATAGCAATTCGGACAAGCCATGTTAGATTATCCATTGATTCCTGCTTATTCTTTCACTGGGTACACTCTTTTTTTGATCTTGAGACAGTACAGCGGATCATGGTGAATTATTTGGGGCACGAAAGGGAGGCAACGCGTTTGGGATTTAATACAGAGGAAGCATACGTTTTGTGCAAATGAGCTCAGCCGAAGTGCACCGACCTGTGTAGAATAGTAGCTGAGCTGGAGAAAGCAAAAGGACTAAAGTCAGCCTGTCGAGCTGAGCAAATGAAGTACTACTGCCGAGCTGAGGTGATCAAGGCAGAGAAGGATCGTAAGGCAAAGCTGGAATAAAAAAAGGGTGCTGAGCCGAGGTGCCGAAGTGAAGCACCAGTCAGGCAGCAAAGCTAAGGCAGAGCTACAATACTTAGTCATGTAAATACCTTAGGAACCTTAATGTACATATGGCAGAGCTGCACCGATAACTAGTCGTTACCTTTGTAAACGTTAGGAAACACTGTACAAGTGGAAAAATACAACCGTTAGGCAAAAAACAACCCTTATAAAAGGGGAATAACCTTGTAAATTTCTTTTAATTTGAATGAATGATAAATTCTTTCAATATCGACATGGTATCAGAGCTAATCTGATTCTCTACTACTGCTTATTACACTCTTTTTCCTACAAATCTTAAAATCTCTTCAAAATGATTGCTCCCTTCAGCCCTGCTGAATATAAGAAGGCCACCTCCTCTTCTGATCAGGCATCTGGAGTATTACTTGGTCCTCAAATCTCTGATGATTCCTCCATTGTCATCACCATCCATAAACTTAATGGAGATAACTGTCTATCGTGGCCTCGAGGGGTGAAAATGTTCATTGCAGGCAAAGGCAAGGAGGAATACCTATATGGGACAATTACTATTCCATATGAAACTAATGCAAATTACCGGCTGTAAAAGTCAGAAAACAGCATGATCATGTCAAGGTTGATACGCTCTATGCAACCTGACGTCTCTGATGATTGCATTATGTACAATACTATAACAGAAATCTTGCCTGCAGTCAAGGAGATGTATTCTAAGCAGGACAACATCTCAGCACTCTACGAAATTGAAGCTCATCTTCATGAGCTTAAACAAGACAATCTGGTTGTGTACAGATACTATATTTGCTAACAAAGGCGTGGCAGCAAATTGATTTCTTCGAAACACATCAGTGGTCTTGTGTCATTGATGGTGGATTGTATAAAGAAATAACAGAAAGGAAATGAGTTTTTCGCTTCCTGGCTGGACTAAACACAAAATTTGATAGTGCCCGAAGTCGAATTCTGAGTACAAAACCACTGCCGACCTTGAAGGCTGCCTTCACAAAAATCAAACATGAAGAAAGCCAGAAAAAGGTCATGATGGGAGGTACTCCAAATTTGGAAACCTCTGCTCTGCACACTGAATAACTAGCGGAAGCATCTGGGCTGGCTGTTAAAGGACATTTTACATCACTTGGAAGTAAAGTGTGCAAATACTACAAGAAAAAAGGTCATACAGTCGATGACTGCTGGAATGCAGGCAAAGCTGGTCCGAGAAGGGAAATCACCTCTGAAGTCTAGCAATGCACCCTGGATACCTTAACCAGAACCATTCGCTGCTGGACAAAGTGCTGCACATCAGGTCGGCAGCACATCACAACTTGTCACAGCTCAGCAAAACATAACAGCCCTCAACTCAGCTCAGGTAGCTGAAGGTGAGGTTCCTACAAAGCATCAGATTTCTGCGTTGATCGATTTGCTGAGTAGAAAATGTAGCTGAGCTGAATTATTCCAAGCTACAATGGCGGGCTACGTCCATCCGAGCTCCAGCAGTTCATGGATCATAGACTCTTGAGCAACATACCATATAACAAGTAATGGTAACCTTCTGAA
Organism: Eustoma russellianum; assembly: GCA_036186865.1. Taxonomy (NCBI): domain Eukaryota; kingdom Viridiplantae; phylum Streptophyta; class Magnoliopsida; order Gentianales; family Gentianaceae; genus Eustoma; species Eustoma russellianum. The sequence goes on along the minus strand of AP025054.1, from coordinate 28,914,746 downwards.
CTTTTATTCTCTGTTTTCAATACCTAAGAAGGTTAAGATTGCTAATGAATCTTCTTCAGAATTTGTTAGAATAGACTCGACAATGATTAACAATAAAATCATTCTAAAAGATGTCATGCATGTCCCTAATTTAAGCTTCAACCTTTTATCAGTTGGCAAACTCACTAAGGATAATAACTGCATAGCCTGTTTCTCATCCATAGAGTGTTGTTTTCTAAAAACGAAATTAAGGGGATGATTGGCAGTGCTAAGAATACAGCGGTTATGTTCCTTATGGAGTCAGAAAACCGAGCCTTAATTAGTACATCCGAGCATCCAGGAGATCAGCACACCGCTAGTATTTTGTACACTAGAAATTCTTGTATATGGGATATTTTGTTATGGCATCACAGACTGGGTCATCCAAATTTTGTATATCTCAAATGTTTAATGCCAAAATTATCCAGCTCGGCTGGCCCTAAAGACATTACTTTTGAAACTTGCCAATTAGATAAACTCACTAAATAGAATTACCCTACAAAACTATACAAGTCTTCAGCACTATTTAATCTCGTACATTCTGACATATGGGGTACATCTAAGGTAGCTAATATCAATTATGCAAGGTGGTTCATAATGTTTGTAGATGATCACACTAGGGTAATATGGGTTTACTTATTAAAAAGTAAAAGTGAAGTGAGATAAACATTTATGAGATACTTCTCACTTAATTAAAAATCAATTTGATTGCACCATTAAAACGCTGAGGTCAGATAATGGGGCAGAATACTTAGAAAGGACAATTCAAAACTTTATGATAGATAATGGAATATACCACCAAATCTCATGTACCTATACCCCCAACAAAAAGGTGTAGCCGAGAGAAAAAACGGACACCTACTAGAAGAAACTATATCCATTATGTTTGCAATGAACATACCCAAACAATACTGGGGTAAAGCCTTGCTTACAGCCACATACATAGTAAACATAATGTCGTCCAGAACTCTGTCCTTTAAAGCCCCTAGAGAAATGCTCCTTAGGCACTACCCACACACTGAACTGCTCTCAGAGCTGTCACTCATACTATTCGGATGCGTAGCATATGTACATGTTCAGCCCAGCCTTAGAAGAAAACTGGATCCTAGGTCAATAAAGTGCATCTTCTTATGATACTCAGGGTCACAGAAAGGATACAAGTGTTACTCTCCAGGTAATAAAAGAATGTTTGTGACACTCAATGTTACCTTCGATGAAAAACATGCGTTTTACAAACCTTTAACTGAAACAAGAGATTGAAGTCTCAATGAAAATTGGAAAGCAATAGATTGTGTAGATAAAACTCAGTCCAGCTCAATCCTAGATGTTATACCCGCGTGGTTTAAAAAAAAAAGAGAGAAAGCATAAATATTTAAAATAGTCAAATCTTATCCCTTCTCCCTTAATTAACCCCCTTAACTTCCCTATAATCTCTCCTTCTCATTTTAATCTCGTTAACCCTAATCCCCTCCTCTTCACTCTCTCTCTAGTGGCTGCCTCCCTCTCCCTCCTCCCCATCCAATTTCAGCCATAAGAGACAAGAAAGGAGGGATCTTTGGTCCAAGATTCTCAAGAGGAGGAGATCACGACGCTAACAAGATCATCATCTCGTATATCTGTCAACTCTCGCTAGGATCGAGGTAGGTGCATACTATTCATTCCCTCAAAACGGTATGAAGGTTGCATAGGCAAAAGGATATTGTTATGTATTGTTGCCTTTATGCTTGATTCAATTATGATCTTAATGATGTGCTCCAACGTGTCTAGTTTTCCGTTATATGTTTCTTGATTTCAACGTGATCTTGTTGATGCATCTTTCTTGTAGTGATATTATGTCGTTATGCGTGTATGGAAGTATGTGTGGTGGGATTTTGGAATGGTATTGATGGATGGACTGCAGGAATTTCAGAATGGAAATCCTAAACTACGGAGACATCGATCGATCGATGTCCAGCAGCTGAGGGATCGATGTGCCTCAGATGGACGTCGCTCGATCGACGTCCAGAAGGTGAGGGTTCGATGTACCCCAGAAGTACATCGATCGATCGACGTCAACTGAGCGAGGGTTCGATGTGTCTCAGTTGGACGTCGATCGACCGACGTCAGGGGATGACATCCAACTGTTTTCAATCCTTTCTCTTGCATCCATGGCACGTGCATTGCATAAGGTACGCAGCGTCTATAGGGCGTGGGTGTCATGTGATACGCAGCGTCTTTAGGGCGTGGGTGTCATGTGATACGCAGCGTCTATAGGGCGTGGGTGCCGGGATGATACGCAGCGTCTATAGGGCGTGGGTGTCATGTGATACGCAGCGTCTATAGGGCGTGGGTGTCATGTGATACGCAGCGTCTATAGGGCGTGGGTGTCCAGAACAGCAAGTGGTGGCTAGAGACCATGACGCTGAATTTAGGACCCGGGAGCATGCATTGCATATAGGTCTAGGAGCATATTGCCTGACCTATTTCGAGTTGCGTGTGACACGTTATTTGAGCATGCATCACGTACTTGCGCATTTTATGTGGAGTGTTTTACTTTTCTGTATAAGCCATGCTACCTTGTCGTATGTGATTATGTGGTAATATCTTTTTGGGTATGTAAGTTTTATATTGTTTTGAGAGGCACCTACTGGGTGATTATCATCACTCACCCCCTACTATTCCAGGTGAAACCGAGACGGAGTATGATTATATCTTCGTTGAGGATGGGTCCGACACCGTGGAGTGGGCTGAGTGACTCGTTGATGTGTCTGCGGCGAGAATGGAGACGGGTTCTTATGATGTTCTTGGGGATCACAAACATTTTATTTTCAGCATCACTTTGAAAAAAATTTTATGCTTTTAACGTAGAAATTTGACCTTAACTTGTAAGGCCTGGTCAGCCTAGAAATAATGTTGTTTTTCTTTTGAGGCTCGTTGAATTCAATTTCGTGTCATGCCTTATCGTTTCCGCAGAAAGAAAAAGGAAAATTTTCTTTGTCAGCACTGACGTGTACAGGTTGATGTGACGCTTTGTATTCTCTTTAGTGAGATACGGCGGGTGCACCGTTACCGAGGATGGAGCTCGGGAGCGGGGCGCTACAGGTGGTATCAGAGCCCAGGCTTCAGATACGCCTCGGGAACGTGAAGATTAGTTAATTGCACCTAGGAATAAGTAATGATCTGTTTTCAAATGACTTCTTCAACTTGAATAAAATGAAGTAGACCTAAGCTATGATTGGGTTTCGGGTGGTGTGTGCCGTCAGTGAGTATACGTTATAGATATCCGTTTTGCGCCAGTTGTGTATCTCTTTACGGTACTCTTAAATTCACATTTTTGTATAACATAACATGTACTTACCTGTCTACAGACAATGCCACCCCGACGTGAACCTTCAGGAAATGGTGGGCAGGACGGAGATGAGCGTCATGGGCAAGGGGCGGTACCCCAAAACCTATCTGATACGCTGGCCAATATGACGCCTTAATAGCCCATCAGCAGACGCAGATGGCGCAACAGTATACTCAAATGGCACAGCAACAGGCGCAGATCGCTCAGATACTTCAGCACACCCAGCAGCAACAGCAACAACAACCACCACCACCACCGCAGCAGGGTTTACGTTTCTATTACCGGGAGATGAAAAACTCCCGAATACCGATGTTCAGGGGTACCACTCGGCCTGAGGAAGCCGAGATTTGGCTCAAAAATGTGACTGAACAGATAAGACTGATACAGGTGCCTACGAACCTGAAAGTGGAGGTGACGACCCCGTTCTTGGAAGGGGAAGCTGAAAGGTGGTGGAATGGGGTGAAGCGCAAATTGACTCCACCGGTGACTTGGGAATAGTTTGTGGAGGAGTACAAGAAGCACTATGTTCCGGGTAGTGCTATTCAGAGAAGGATGGCAGAATTCCAAATGTTGACACAAGGGTCCATGACAGTTGATCAGTACTCTGAGAAGTTTCACGAGTTGGGCCAGTACATGTCATGCATCATGGACAACGAGGGGGCCAAGATGCTAAAGTTCCACACAGGTCTGAGTTTCCACATCCAGCAGGCGATTGTGTGTGCAGAGGCCACCACATTTGAGGGTTTATTGGAGGTATGTAGACGTGTGGAGAGAAACTTGGATAGGGCTGCGGCACTGGAGAGACTGAAGAGACCCAGTGAGGAGTTGCAGACGGGCAAGGCAGGAAGGTGGCTGAAAGTGCCTCGGCGCCCTCAGTTCCGGCAACCATTCCGGCTAGAGCGACAGCAGAGGGTAGTGAGTCAGACCCTGATGATTGAGGGTCCGGCACTGACTGATGCGCAACCAGTAAGGGATGCGGCACCTGTCTCACGGTGTACACTGTGCGGACGTTTTCACCCGGGACAATGTTGGAAGGACCAGAGGTTGTGCTATAATTGCGGGAAGCAGGGACATATAGCTAAGGAATGCTCGACACCGGCTCAGGTGAACCCGTAGACTCAAACGCAGCAGGGAGGACGAGGCCGGACCAATGCTCGGGTTCACGCTATGACGAATGCAGAGGTTGAGGAGTCGGGCGACGTGGTCACGGGTATGTTTATTTAAGCATTTAGTCTCGAAGTTGGATTAAAATTCTGCATACTGTTATTGCATATTGTGTGCTAAACCCTGAATGTGGTAGGTGTGATTATAATTAACAAAGTGACAGCCAATGTTCTGTTCGATAGTGGAGCGAGCCACTCGTTTATGGCAAAGAGATTTGCCAAGAATCTGGATGTTCTCCCCGAATGGATTGAGACTCCATACCGTATACAAGCCGCTGGCGGCCAAGTACTCGTGTCCCATCACCGTTACAAGGGATGCGAATTGGAAATTAACGGTCTGCAGTTCTCTACGACTTTGATACCGATTCAAATGTACGACTTCGACGTCATTTTGGGCATGGACTTCTTGGCAAGATATCATGCAAATATTGATTGCCGGCAACTCCAAGTCAGCATGAAGACACATGAATTGGGGGAAACTATTTTTCAAGGGAACCCTAAATTTAAGAAAGCACCCCAGAAGCTTTATTTGACTGCGGCTCAGGCATTTCGAGCACTAAAGAAAGGAAGAGGAGGATTTTTGGTCTTCTCAATGGGTGCCGAACAGGAGGTTCCGCAGATTGACCAAATCCCTATTGTAAAGGAATTTACAGATGTTTTCCCTGAGGAGTTACCAGGACTACCCCCAGAAAGAGACGTAGAATTCGAGATCAATCTCATACCCGGTGCTGAACCCATATCCAGGGCACCCTACCACATGGCTCCAGCAGAGCTCAAGGAGTTGAAGGAGCAATTACAAGAACTTCTGGATCGTAAGTTTATCCGACCCAGTGTATCACCCTGGGGTGCTCCAGTCCTGTTCGTGAAGAAGAAGGATGGGAGCATGAGATTATGTATAGACTACCGAGAGCTCAACAAAATCACTATCAAAAACAAGTATCCATTACCTAGAATTGAGGATCTCTTTGACCAGCTACAGGTAATGATAAGTTAGAGTTATAATTTAAACTTTTCGGTTACTCGATAAATTACACCACTAACGAAATTTTTTCCAGGGGGCTAGAGTATTCTCCGAAATTGATTTGCGATCTGGTTATCACCAGTTGAGGATCAAATCAGGGGATACAGCCAAGACTGCTTTCCGAACACGCTATGGCCACTACGAATTCTTGGTTATGCCTTTTGGACTAACCAACGCCCCAGCCGCCTTTATGGACCTAATGAATACAGTCTTTCGGAAACAATTGGATAAGTATGTTGTGGTGTTCATTGATGATATCCTGATATACTCCCCTGACGAAGAGACTCACGCTGAACATCTGAGGGAAATTTTAGAGACCCTTCGGAGAAGCAAATTGTACGCCAAGTCCAGTAAGTGTGAGTTTTGGTTGAAAAGCGTAACCTTTTTGGGTCATGTGGTCTCCGAGGAAGGAATTTTTGTGGATCCAAAAAAGTGGAGGCGATCACCGAATGGCCTAGACCCACTAATGAGACGGAGGTAAGGAGTTTTCTCGGGCTGGCGGGATACTACAGGAAGTTTGTCGAGGGCTTCTCATCGGTTGCAGTCTGAGTCGACTGACACAGAAGAAGTCGAAGTTTGAATGGACTGCTGAGTGCAAGCAGAGCTTCGCCGAGCTAAAAAGCAGACTGACCACAGCTCCTGTTCTTGCCCAGCCTTCCGCGTCAGAAGGGTTTGTCATTTATAGCGACGCTTCAAAGGACGGGCTAGGTAATGTATATAATTTCAGGTTGATTTGTATACAATTAAAGATGTGGCCTAACTTTCGTATTTCAGGATGTGTGTTAATGCAAAACGGCAAGGTCATTGCTTATGCTTCGAGACAGCTAAAGCCCTATGAGCAGAACTATCCGACACATGATCTGGAACAGGCAGCAATGGTATTCGCACTAAAAATCTGGCGCCACTATTTGTATGGAGCGAAGTGCGAGGTGTTCACTGATCATAAAAGCCTTAAGTATCTGTTCACGCAAAAGGAATTAAATATGCGCCAGAGGAGATGGTTAGAGTTATTGAAAGATTATGATTTAACCATCAGCTATCATCCAGGGAAGGCCAATCGAGTTGCTGATGCCTTAAGTAGGAAATCGAGCCATGCACGCCAGGCTCCTCTAGAAAAGGAAATGGCAGAATTTGATTTGGATCTTGTAGATTCTACTGCAGATATCTTGGCAGCGTTAGTTATTACTCCAACCCTGGTAGATCAGATTAAGGAAGCCCAGAAGAACGATGCAGCACTTAGAGAAAAACGAGAAAGAATGCTAACCAGCCAGGTAGATGGGTTTCAAGTTCATGATGATGGCAGTATGTGGTACCAAGGAAGGTTGTGCGTACTGGATGTTGAGGAACTCAGGAGGGAGTTGTTGAAGGAAGCACATAATTTGAAACTATCTATCCACCTTGGTGCTACGAAAATGTATAATGACCTGAAGAGACACTATTGGTGGAATGGCATGAAGAGGCATATTGCTGAGTTTGTAGAAAGGTGCCTTGTTTGCCAGCAAGTTAAGGCAGAACATCAAAGATCAGGTGGACTAATGCGATTACTAGAGATACCCGAATGGAAGTGGAAACATGTGACAATGGACTTCGTGGTTGGACTCCCGAAGACAAGAAATGGGAATGATTTGATATGGGTGATTGTGGATCGATTGACTAAGTTTGCTCATTTCTTACCTATTCCTACCGGACGTACTATGGAGAGGTTGGTAACTATGTACATCGACAACGTTGTCTGCCTTCATGGAGTGCCAGTCAGCATAGTATCTGATCGAGATCCAAAGTTTACATCTCAGTTCTGGGCAGCTTGTCAGAAGAAAATGGGGACTGAGTTACGATTGAGGACTGCTTTTCACCCTCAGACCGATGGTCAATCTGAGAGGACCATTCAGACCCTGGAGGACATGTTGAGGGCATGCACGTTAGATTTCAAGGGGAACTGGGACAGCATGCTTAAGTTGATTGAGTTCTCCTATAACAACAGCTATCACAGTGCCATAGGCATGGCACCATTCGAGGCTTTGTATGGACGTAAGTGTAGGTCACCTATTCACTGGGACGAGGTTGGCGAACGTAGGTTGACGGCCCTGAGATTATTGAGCAAACTAAAGAGAAGGTGAAACTGATTCGGGAACGCCTTAAGACGGCTCAGGATAGAAGCAAGAGTTGGGCCGACATGAAGAGACGACCTTTGGAATTCGCAAAAGGAGAAAAGGTTTATCTTAAAGTGTCACCCATGAAGGGTGTGACACGGTTTGGAGTTAAAGGGAAGTTAAAGCCGCATTATATTGGACCATACGAGATACTCGAAAAGGTTGGAGATTTAGCTTACAAGTTGGCACTACCTCCGATGTTGGCTCAAGTGCACAATGTGTTCCACGTCTCTCAGTTGAGGAGGTATGTACCCGACCCAAGTCATGTACTAGACGCTCAACCACTTAAGATTAGACCTGATGCATCTTATGAAGAGTTTCCGATACGAATTCTGGATCGCAAGGACCTAGAACTCAGAAGGAGAATTATTCCCTATGTCAAAGTTCAATGGAGCAACCACCGAGAGAACGAAGAGACATGGGAACTAGAAGAGCAAATGCGCGACCGCTGTCCCCACCTATTTGAGTAAGGTACGGCAAGTTTCAAGGTCGAAACTTTTTGTAAGGGGGGTAGGATGTTATACCCGCATGGTTTAAAAAAAAGAGAGAGAAAGCATAAATATTTAAAATAGTCAAATCTTATCCCTTCTCCCTTAATTAACCCCCTTAACTTCCCTATAATCTCTCCTTCTCATTTTAATCTCATTAACCCTAATCCCCTCCCCTTCACTCTCTCTCTAGCGGCTGCCTCCCTCTCCCTCCTCCCCATCCAATTTCGGCCATAAGAGACAAGAAAGGAGGGATCTTTGGTCCAAGATTCTCAAGAGGAGGAGATCACGACGCTAACAAGATCATCATCTCGTATATCTGTCAACTCTCGCTAGGATCGAGGTAGGTGCATACTATTCATTCCCTCAAAACGGTATGAAGGTTGCATAAGCAAAAGGATATTGTTATGTATTGTTGCCTTTATGCTTGATTCAATTATGATCTTAATGATGTGCTCCGACGTGTCTAGTTTTCCGTTATATGTTTCTTGATTTCAACGTGATCTTGTTGATGCATCTTTCTTATAGTGATATGATGTCGTTATGCGTGTATGGAAGTATGTGTGGTGGGATTTTGGAATGGTATTGATGGATGGACTGCAGGAATTTCAGAATGGAAATCCTGAACTACGGAGACATCGATCGATCGATGTCCATCAGCTGAGGGATCGATGTGCCTCAGATGGACGTCGATCGATCGACGTCCAGAAGGTGAGGTTTTGATGTACCCCAGAATTACATCGATCGATCGACGTCAACTGAGTGAGGGTTCGATGTGTCTCAGTTGGACGTCGATCGATCGACGTCAGGGGATGACATCCAACTGATTTCAATCCTTTCTCTTGCATCCATGGCACGTGCATTGCATAAGGTACGCAGCGTCTATAGGGCGTGGGTGTCATGTGATACGCAGCGTCTTTAGGGCGTGGGTGTCATGTGATACGCAGCGTCTATAGGGCGTGGGTGCCGGGATGATATGCAGCGTCTATAGGGTGTGGGTGTCATGTGATACGTAGCGTCTATAGGGCGTGGGTGTTATGTGATACGCAGCGTCTATAGGGCGTGGGTGTCCAGAACAGCAAGTGGTGGCTAGAGACCATGACGCTGGATTTAGGACCCGAGAGCATGCATTGCATATAGGTCTAGGAGCATATTGCCTGACCTATTTCGAGTTGCGTGTGACACGTTATTTGAGCATGCATCACGTACTTGCGCATTTTATGTGGAGTGTTTTACTTTTCCGTATAAGCCATGCTACCTTGTCGTATGTGATTATGTGGTAATATCTTTTTGGGTATGTAAGTTTTGTATTGTTTTGAGAGGCACCTACTGGGTGATTATCATCACTCACCTCCTACTATTCCAGGTGAAGCCGAGACGGAGTATGATTATATCTTCGTTGAGGATGGGTCCGACACCGTGGAGTGGGCTGAGTGACGCGTTGATGTGTCTGCGGCGAGAATGGAGACGGGTTCTTATGATGTTCTTGGGGATCACAAACATTTTATTTTCAGCATCACTTTGAAAACAATTTCATGCTTTTAACGTAGACATTTGACCTTAACTTGTAAGGCCTGGTCAGCCTAGAAATAATGTTGTTTTTCTCTTGAGGCTCGTTGAATTCAATTTCGTGTCATGCCTTATCGTTTCCGCAGAAAGAAAAAGGAAAATTTTCTTTGTCAGCACTGACGTGTACATGATGATGTGACGCTTTGTATTCTCCTTAGTGAGATAGGCGGGTGCACCGTTACCGAGGATGGAGCTCGGGAGCGGGGCGCTACACTAGAAGTTTAGGCGAGCTCAGTAACTCAGTGCGTAGCTCAGCAACTCAATACCTCAGACCAATTCCCAATATGGAATTACTATTTCCATAATTTCCAATGATCAGGGAGTCCTAGCAAGAGATAACAGACCTGAAAGATCTGAACAAATACAGCTGACTACAGAAAATGATACTCCAGAAGAAACTACTGAATATGAACTTGAAACTCACATATGACAGACCAATAGCGCTAAGGAAAGGAACAAAAAAATGTACTAAGAATCCCGTATGCACCAAATACCCTATAGAAGAGTACATATCATACAATTGATTCAATCCTAACTTTTGAACCTTAGTATGCTCACTTGATAATAAAATCATACCCAAAATTATAGAGGAAGCACTTAGCCGACCTGAATGGAAAAACGTCGTGCATGAAGAGATGGACGCCTTAGAGAAAAATTAAACACGGAAGCTAACTTCCAGCTCGGCTACTATAAAACCAGTAGGGTGTAGATAGATATTCACAGTTAAATACAATAATGGTGGAACTGTGAATAAATATAAGGCAAGATTAGTAGCCAAATGATTTACACAGACATATGGAATAGATTACCTAGAAACATTTGCTCTAGTTGCCAAACTAAATACTATTAGAGTTATTTTCTCCACAGTTGTGAACATAGACCAGAAACTACATCCAATGGATGTAAAAAATGCATTCTTAAACAGAGACTTGGCTGAGGAATTTTATATGTGTATACCATCAGGATTCCATACTAAGGATGATAAAGATAAGGTCTTCAAGTTAAAAAAATCACTATGTGGATTAAAACAATCACCTGGGACCTGGTTCAGACTTTCACTAAAACTGTAACAGACCTGAAATTTAACCAAAGCCATAGTGACCATATACTATTCACCAAAATTTCACCTAAAGAGGAGCTGACTGTTCTGATAGTGTACGTAGATGACATCATACTAACAGGGAATGATAACAATAGCATGAAAAATATAAAGATACAACTATATAAGCAATTTGAGATGAAGGATCTAGATAAACTGAGATATTTCCTAGGAATGGAGATTGTTAGGAACAGAGAAAGAGTACATATATCCTAAAGAAAATATATAATAGACCTTCTCAAATAAACTGGTCTACTCGGATGCAGACCAGCAAGCACTCCAGTTGAACCCGGACATACGCCTAAAGATCAATGAGATACTACCCCAACTAATAAACATAGTTATCAAAGACTAGTAGGAAAATTAATCTTCTAATCACACACTAGGCCAGAAATTTGCTACGCAGTAAGCTTTGTATCACAATTTATGCACAGTCCTACTAACGAACACCTCCAAAATGCTTTAAGAATTCTCAGGTACCTAAAGAATGCACCAGGACATGGACTGTATTTCAAGAGGAGTGCAGACCGAAGTGTCAAAGTATTCACAGATGTAGATTGGGTTGGATCCAAAATCGACATGAGATCAACTACTGCTATGGAACCTACCTACGGGGAAACCTAGTTAGTGGCAAAGCAAGAAACAAACAGTTGTTTCAAGAAGCAGTGCAGAAGCAGCACTGAAGGCACTTGCATTAGGAATCTGTGAAGGCATTTGGATTTGGAGGGTGCTCGAAGATCTCCACATAGGGGCACCATCACCTGTTAAAGTTTTCTACGACAATGTCTCCACAATACGCATGGCAGAAAATCCAGTTCAACAAGATAACCAAAACATGTGAAAATACACAGACACTTCATCCGTGAAAAAATAAAAAGTGAGGTCAGCATATAGTATATATCCACCAAAGATCAAATCGCAGACATCCGAATGAAGCCAGTCTCAATAAAAGTCTTTCAATACTTAGTGTCGAAGCTTCATTGTATTAATATATACAACTAAGCTTGAGGAAAAGTGTGGAAATAAGCTCAGCCGAGATGCACCGACCTGCGTAGAATAGTAGATGAGCTGGGGAAAGAAAAAGGACTAAAGTCCGCATGCCGAGTTGAGGTGAATATAGAAGTAGCAGAGCTGAACCATCATGAAGCTGAAGCTGAACTGAGCTGAGCAAACGAAGTACTACTGCCGAGCTGAGGTGATCAAGGAAAAAAGGAAGAGCTGATGTGGAGAAGGTTGGTAAGGAGAGCTGGAATAAAGAAGGGTGCTTAGCCGAGATGCCGAGATGAAGCACCATTCAGACAGCAAAGCTAAGACAGAGCTGCAATATTTAGTCATGTAAATACCTTAGGAACCTTACTGTACATATGGTAGAGCTGCACCGGTAACTAGCCGTTACCTTTGTAAACGTTAGGAAACACTGTAAATAAACAGTAACCACCGTACAAGTAGGAAAATACAACCGTTAGGCAAAAAGCAACCCTTATAAAAGAGGAATAACCTTGCAAATTTCTTTTAATGTTAAATTCTTTGAATATCAACATGTTTCTCATCCACAAAATGATATGGAAGGAATCGGGAAGCTAATGGAAAGCTACCTTGCTGAAATTGTTTCTGACCATAATTTATCTGTTTCCAAGTTCATCAGCCTTGCTGAACTCGTCCCTGAGCATTCAAGATTAGCCGAAGATGGAATCCACAGGCCCATTGACATCATTCTAAAGGTGCAAACCAATTTTTTTGCTCAAAAAGGACGTAACATTGATGCATCTCATTCGCGCTCTCTTTTACTCCCTAGACATCTTATCCTTGTAGCTTTTCCATGTAGATTAAGCTTGCAAGTACAAAATTTTACTGGCATTGCATCTGATTAAACTTTTGAGTGATTGTAAAAACACCTAATAAATCTTGCATTTGAATCAAATACTGAAACTTAATAATTTGTAGGCACATCCTGCTTTAAGTGAAAATGGAGAGAAAGAAAGTGTGTGGTGTAACGGACTGCCAGAAGCTATCAAGAGAAGCCTGGGCGCATGCTGCGCTGAACGATAGATTGCATGTTCAAACAGTTGCTCAAGTGCTTTACTTGTTCAAATTTCAGAAGCACGTAGTCTAAATGCATTTAGGAAACACATATGGTAAAATATTAAAGGTTATAGTGTAAAATTGAAGAACATAAATTGGAGTCTGAACAGTAAAATTCTATTCAGACTTCCACATTATCAGATGTACATGACTTTGCCTTTTATAAGGCTTGGAAGAGGTAAGAGATCTCAAGCCACCAACAGCTACATTCTATTTAAAATTGTTAGTTTCTTTAATCCACTGAGCTAGTGGATGTGTGAAGTGTGCAATATATTCATATAAATATATGAGCACTCTTTTTCCTTTATTTTCTGGGTTGTGTTATTGCTTTGTTCATCTCTTCAATGTTTCCTCTGAGATTCTTGTATTTTTCTAAGTGTTTTAGCTCGGCAGTGCACTCTTTTTGTCATCGCTGTCAATATACTTGTTTTGTTCTGTTGTTATTGTGCTCAGCACAACTTGACACATGTACTTATTCATGCCTTCACCTCGTCTCATCTGCTGGCATCTAATCATTGCAGTTTTATCTTTAGTGTCTTCACTTCGTCACCTCCGCTCGTTGTTATTTCCTTCAGCTCAGCTCCTTTATCACATCATTAGTTCTCATTTTAGCTCACCTTGGCACTTTTCATTTTGGCTTCACTATATCTCAACTTCTTCACCTCGGCTCTTTATCACATCACCTCGGCATTGCATCCTTTCAGATAGGCATTGCACCTTTTTACCTCGGGACTGCATCATGTCACCTAGGCCCTGCATATTTTAGCTCGGCACTTCATCTCCTTAGCTCGGGTACTTTACTTCTGTCCTCACCTCAACTTGCCACCTCGGCTCGACACTTCTTCTGCTTTACTTCAGCTTAGCACCTCCGCTTGACACTCTTTTCATCTCTATCTGCACTCCTTATCTTTGATCTTCACCTCGGTATGACACTTCAGCTAATCACTTTGCTTATTTCTGCAGACTTTTGACATTACTACAAGCAACAAAGGCTTCGAGAGGCGACGGATGGCAACCTTGTTGAAGATGAATCTCCTGCTTTTGCCCTGAAAGGGAATCAGATCCCCAGGACATTCACAGTGGATCAGATGAACTCGCGAGCTTCAGAACCGAGAATCAGGATCTTAAGTTGCAGCTAGTGAAATGAAAATGAGGTTGAAAAAAATGGAAATATCTGTAGGTAGATCAGTTACCAGCAGTCCATTAGGGATCACTCAACCATCAACCAATAAACCTCCATTGCCAAGAAAATCACTCATCAGCTCTGTGCCCAAAAAGCTCGGAAAGATTAATACATTCATCCGGTCTGATGGGATCTTCACTTCCAACGCAAAGGCGCATAACAAACCCCCCAAAGATATAACACATTCAATATCATGACAAGTTACTTCCTCTGAGGATTAAAAAAAGGCTGGAAGAAGGCCATTGCATTTGAGTCTAGGTATTTTGCTGCTGCTTTTTACCTCCTTTTGCTCTGTTCTTTTCTTGGATGATATCTATGTATAGTAAATGTACCTTGAATTTTGCAAATTCAGATGATTGAATACATACCATTGCTTTCATTGAGAAAAAGAGTTCAATGGAGAAGTTTCTAATCCCATGTTTAACCATCAGGGTAGGGAATTAGGGCTATTATTCCTCTTTTGTGTAAATCAAGAGCAGAAGACCAAGAACAATTCGGATAAAGAGCAGTTTTGGAAAAAACTCTTATATTTTTAATGAATATTACAATCGCTATATGTGTTTGATTATACATGTTTCTCTGCCTCTATACAAGAAAATAAAACGGTAATTAGCTAATTACTCCTTATTTAGAATCAATGATGTTTATCTGAGATCAATCACATTACAACACCCAATCTTCACATTTACACCAAGATCCCGTGGATCTCGTGATTTGTCAACACTCCCCCTCAAATTGAACAGTAGGGTCAACGACGTTCAACTTGCGCAAAACTGCTTCAAATGTCCTTCCGTTTACTGCTTTAGTTAGAATATCGGCCAACTGATCCTCTAATCGAACAAACGGCAAATCAATGACTCCTCCTTCCAATTTTTATTTGATAAAGTGACGATCAATTTCAATGTGTTTAGTCTTGTCATGCTGTACTGGATTTTTAGAAATGCTAATGGAGGCTTTGTTGTCACACAGCAGATGTGTAGATAAATTTACTTGCAGCCCAATGTCCTTGAACAACTTCTGTAGCCAGAGGTATATCCGTAATTGTTACATCTGGGCTTGGTAAAAGAAAAAGGAAAGAAAAGAGTTAATTTTAAAAAAAAATGCTTTAAATGCAAAAAAAAAAGAGAAAAAAAAACAAAAGAAGGTAACGTCTGATTGGGGTTGAATAACCCCTAATTAACTCAACTCCATTAAGAATCCACCGAAATTTATGTCCCCAGTTGTCAGCCGTTATTTCATCTAAATAAAAAATTGTTTCTTCTTTTAAAAACTTTTCCTCTGTCGCTCCAGCCACGCTCAGAACAAAACAACACTAAACAATATATATATATATATATATATATATATATATATATATATAGATATATATATATATATATATAAAATACCGACACTATATGTTTGGTATTAGTAAGAGAATCTTCTGTCATATTTTTGTAAGGAATAGCCTCTATTGGATTTCTTGATACATCCAATCTTATACCTGCTAAAGGTGGATGATTTGACACTATCTTTTTTTGTGATGTGTGGTTATCCACTCTTTTAGTTTTTCAATTATTGGGTTTAAAGTTTTAAAAGGAAATTCTATATTATTTTGTGAAGCATATATTTGAAACCAATCAAGAAATATATGTTTATTTTATGAATATTTATAAATTCATAATATTTTTCTTGAATTTGTTTCTAATATTACAATAGTGTTTAAAAAACCATTCTCTTTATTAGTATTTTCTTTGCTTGTAACAATCATTATGTAAAATAGTTTTATTTACAGTAAATTCTTTTTCTATAACATTTAATTCATTTGAAATATTATCTGTTATTGCTGATTGTATTGGACTATTAGGTTCACTGAAATCTGCTTTAGTGTAAATATTATGTGATGTACTAGGTGCATTTATATCAGATTTAGAATAATATTCTTTTTTAGAATAAACTGGTCTAGGAATTTCCGTAGAATAATCAGCTTTTCTAAATGAAGAGTTGGCATATTCAACATCTGATGTTGAAAATCTCTGTTTTTGGTAAGTGAACATCTATCACAGATGGTATCTGTGAAAATCCTCCTAAATTTATTGTGCTAGAAATAGATGCATTATCTTTCCTCTCTAGTGGAGAAGAATGAATTCTAGCGAAGCTTAATTTAACTGATCCATCATTTAATTGTCATTATTCTTTGTTGATTCTCAGTATTTGGTTCATGTATTTTATTTGTAACTCTTTACCGCTCCTTCTAAGACCCATTCTTCTGGAAGATTTTACATCATTCCATTTTATGGATCTTGAAATTACAGCATTAGATCTGGTCAGATCTGTATGTAGAATCATCGTTTCTCCCTTTTCAAAGAGTGTTTTGGTTTTGGACCAATAAACATGGAACTCATTACTTTGTAATAAATCCGATATATAAAGCCAATGGAATGATCCTGGAACATATCACTATCAATGGTTTTTATTTTGAAGTACTAAAGTTTTTTGAATTGTGTATCTTTTTAAAGAAATGAAAATTAGGATAACAATCAAAAGAGATTGGTCTTGTACATAGATAGACTCGACAGAACTAAGAAGTGATTGTTCAAAGTTATTATGTCTTATATCTCTTAAGACTACTAAGATTGATGGTATCTAAACCTTCTCTTGTAAAGGTTTGATACCCACTGTATTAAACCAGCATGTAAATATTGATATCCTTTCTTTTTATGTTTTCCAAGTGATTTATAAGATAAAAGTTGTATTGTTTCAAACGGTTTAGAGAGTGGAATATCTCTTTCCTCCTTTTAATTATGTAATCTGATTTTAACATATTGAATATTGAAGACTCATATATTTCATTCTTCTTAATCTTTGGAATGACCCATTTATCTACTGCTTTGTCAAAATTCTCTATTATTATTTCCTCAGTGTTGACAATTTTATTCTTATTTGCACATGTTACCGAGCTGCATGAAGCAGATCCTTCAAACTTATCCTCTATTTTTATATATGCTTTCTTTTATATTTGTTTGGATCTTTGGCTACAAACACTTTGACGCATACAAGATTTATTGCTCTTTAAATGAGACTGATAATCCAGCGTGTATAAAGCAAACACTCACCAAAGATTTACACAAATATAATTAAAAGATATATAAAACTGAAGGAGCTGTCGGTAGATCTGAACCGTTTGGCTCTGATACCACACCACAAACAGGAATATAAATACCGACACTATAAGATAATAATAATAAACAAGATTAACAAAACAGAAATAACAAAAGTAAAAAATGTAAGTAAAACAAAAATAAGTTAACAAAATTTAAATGGGGGTTTTAAACTCCCCAAGAAGATAAATAAAGAACAGTAAATAAAAAGGGAGAAGGAAATAAGGTTAGGCGGAACTAATTCCAGCCATATATATAATATATATTATACATATAATATATATATATAATAATATTATAATTAGGCGGTATATACCGACCCAATTATATAAACATATAGTATATAAAAGCAATAAATAAGAACAGAATATTAAAGAACTCAAATATAAAAGAATTCAATCATACCAATATATTTCTTCAAAATATGGATATACAATTATTGTTGAGATTGGAGATCTACAAGGTTATTGGCTTCAAGGCTATGAAGAATTCAAGAACAAATAAGTTTTTTGGTATGGAGAATATTGGAGAATATTGGAGAAAGGATGGAAATATGGATGGAAATGGAGAGGGGAATGGAGAGAGAAAGTGAAAGAAAGATGTAAGAAAAACTTGTGTGTTTTTCAAGGTTGCATACCCCCTCCTTTTATAGGAATTTTGAGGGGAATATGGCCAAAATAAGGGTCCCTCCACTATGAATTGCCTGGTCATTTCCGCCAAATATTTTAATAATTTTTTTTGAAATTCATGTTATATCAGAGATATAACAAGTATTACATCATTGAAATATTACATCAATACAAATATTACAAATATTGCAAATAATCAATATTCTATCAAATCAATGTCTTCGTCAACTGCATTGTCGATCCTGAAGATGATGATGGTTTTGCTTCTTGTAATAAAGGAGCAAATTTCATCAAAATATTCTGCATTTCTTCAGGGTCCTTCGCCATTGCAAGCTGAGATTGCATCCTTGATTTGTGTAATAAAAATTGTTCATGTCCGGGCTTCACCGTGTTGTTATTGTTTTCTGCTATCTGCAATTTGTTTTTGTGCATTCCATTTTTATTTGTTCCATAACTTGTGAGGGTAAATGGAATCTGGAATATTGAATGTGTCCACCATTTGATATAAATTTTCTTTTTATTAAGGGTACTTTTGTATTTGGAGTATATTCTGCTCTCCATTGGAATACCCATGGTAAATAGAACTTCATATGAAATATCATCATTTCCGAAAATATCTTCTCTTCATCTGTGGAGAATACATCTTCGTAAATACTTGTAGTGATGGTTCACTACATCATTCAAATATTCTGTGCAAGACCCAAAATGATCCCACCATGCTGCGAACCAGTATGGAATATTCTTCGTCGTTATTTTCCTGGTATCAAAAAATATCAACCAGGTGTGTGAACCCCTGGAGTTTTGAAAATATAGGGAATACCAAGCTTGTTGGTAATCCCAATAATTAAAAGAGACATTTGAAAATAAATTTGAATTATATCCTGCAGGAAAATCAATTTCCTCGGATAAAGATCCAAATTGTTTTGCCATTGCTCCGGTGTCATTATAGACACTATTTTAAAGTTGGAGAAGGCATACTCTATTTTCTTTATTAAAATGATGTTTTATTTCAACAGAATTTGTCATTATCAACAATGTTGATAATATTGTGGTTTTCGCAATATTCCATGATTTATAGAAAAATCTTTTCCAAAATAATTTTGTAAGGCAAATAGGGGATTAGTATCATAATATGATTTTTCTATAGTAGTAATATATTGATAGAATGATTTTTCCACAAACTGCGTTGTTTGCAAGCCTTTTTATATGTAGGCATTTTGCTCGTCACCTCTGTGGATTGGGGTTTGAAGACTTTATTTGGTTTTTGGGTTATTGAAGTGGATGGCTTAGGTTTAGATATTGCTGATGATGAGGTTTCGGCTATTTCTGTAGTTTTTGGTATATTGAATTTTTCAAGCAATGCTTGAAATTCGAACTATTGGATAGGCTTTCAATAATGGATATGGTGTTTTATTTGGAGATATTGGGATATTGGAACTGCGGCTATTGGGTTTTTTTGAAGAAGTTCTTCCTCTTCTTCAACTTTATCCGCCCACGTTTTCCGTGGGATATTATTGTCATTATTTGCTGGTAGCTTTCCTTTGTCTTTGACTTCCTCGGCATTATGTCTGTTTTGGAGGAATTCTCTGGTCAGAAAGTTGGAACAAAATTTGTATCTCCTTTTATATATTCAATATCAAAATCATAAATACTTAATAAAGCTTGCCATCTAGCAAATATTTGTTTTGAAGCTAAATTTTTAACATCTTTTGCAAAATTTCTTTCGCAGATTTGCAATCAATACGTAAAAGAAATTTTTTATTAAAAATCACTTTGAAATTTATTAATACATAATACAATACTCAAAATTTCTTTTTTAATAGTAGAATATGATTTTTGGGTATCATTCCAATGACCAGAAGTATATTGAACTATAGACTCTTTTCATTTTGTAATTGTTTTAATATTCCACCATATCCAATATCATGCATCTGTTTCAACTATTTTAAATAGATTGGATCTGCTATATGTAAGCAGGGTATATCAGATACTAGACTTTTTATTTTTAAACTGAAGTATGTTCTTCAGTCCATATTGGTGGATTTTTCTTTAATCTATTATGTAATGGTTTTGCAATTATTATTATATTGGAATAAAATCAACAACATAATTTAAAGATCCAAGAAATCTTTGTAATTGATTTTTATCCAATATTTTATCTGGAAATTGGATGCAAATTCTAGATCTTTCTATTGGTAAATTGTTCCTTGGGTTAATGATGACCTAAGAATCTTATTTTAGTCTGAAATAAAGACATTTTAGATTTGATAATACTAACCATTTTTCTTTGCTATATAAAAGAAGTTTTTAAGTGTTTAAAATGTTCTTCTATTGATTTGGAAAATATTAATACATCATCTATATAGACAATGCAAAAATTAGAATAATCCATAAATATATTATTCATAATTCTGATATTCAGAAGGTGCATTTTTTAATCCAAAGGCATTACTTTCCATTCATATTGCCCAAATGGAACTGTGAATGCTGTTTTATATCTATCTTTTTCAGATATTTGTATTTGCCAAAATCCTGATTTCATATCAAATTTTGAATATATCCAGAATGTAATCTTGTTAATAAATCTTTTTATTAGGTAATGGGTATCTTATCCATTTTAATGCTTTATTTAATGGTTTATAATTTATTACTAATCTAGGTGTTCCTCTTTCTATTTCTGCATTTTTATTTACATAAAAAGCAGCACAACTCCAAGGAGACCTTGATTTTTGATTAATCCTTTTGATTCTGATCTTGTATTTCTTTTTTGCAATGTTTTTCCAATTCAGCATTCATCTGAATTGGTCTTGCTTTTGTAGGTATTTCTTCTTCTGAATTCTGGAGTATATGGAAGATCAACTATATGTTGTTTCCTTGACCAGAAAGCATTTGGAAGATCTGAACAAAGTTCATTTTCAAATGATAATTTAAGATTTTGTATTTTAGTAATTATCTTTGGATCTTTAAAGATTGTTCTATTTATTGATATTTACTGTATCTTTTAATGATTGTAATTGGAAAATTTTACTTTTATTATTGCATTTATTTGTTCTTTATGAATAGAACAAGCTTTTATTAAATCTAAATTTTTTGTTTTAGGTTTTTCTAAAAATTCAAAATGTAATTTTTTATTTCTTATTTTAAAAGAAATAGAATTAATTCCTACTTATATGGTGTAATTAATTCATAAAAGGTGTTCCTAGTATAACTGCATGATTATCATCTACAACTAAGAACATTGTTTTATTGATGTATTGGATTTTATAATGTAAGCTTCAGTTTTACTTTTGACTTGTAATTTGGTATTATTTGCTGTAGAGAGTCTAGTAGTTGTAGATTCTCTATATGATTTTGGGACCAAATTAGTTTTAATACAATTAAATCTGCTCCTGTATCAAATAGAGCAATTGTATCTAAATGATATTGTTCTGAGAATTTTATTGTTATCTTATTAAATATTTTCTTGATGTTATTTCTCTTAAAACAAATAAAAAATCTTCTGGCACATTAGAAATATTTTCTATGATATTGTATCTATATTTATCTTTACTGGTTCTGTTTCTGAAGATTGATCAGACTCTTCTGCAGTCTGTAATTTTGTAAGTATTAATTTCATAACTTCTGAATCTTGTTTTTGTTTATTTTTTAATTCTTTTAATTCTATTTTTATTTCTTTTATTTCTTTTTGTAGATCTGGGATTGTTGTATTTTTATTCTTTGTATCTTTTTTTATTTAATATACTAGTTAAATCATAATAACTAGTTGAAACATTTGGTAATATAACTGGTTTATTTGTTTCTTTTGTTTTGAATTTATATCTATTATTCTATCTAAATATTCTTTTTGTAATTGAGGATTTTCTATATGTTTTAACATTTCTAATATTGTTTCTTGTTCTTTTGTTAGAACATAAAGATGTTTTTCTTCATCAGAGGTTCTGAAGAAGATGTGTATATTCATCAACTTGAAGATCTTCAGCAGACTCGAAAGATGTTTCTTCTGTCTCCGAAGAAGATTCAACAAGTAGATTTGAAATTTTTCTAGTATAGATTCTTCTAGATTTAATTCTTGTAATTTTGTTTTTAATCTACAATAATTTGCAGTATGACCTTTCTTATGACATTTATAACATTCAATATTTTTGTAATCTTTTGTATTTTTATTTTTCTTGTAATTTGTCTTTCTGTAAGGTTTTTTAGTATATTATTGTTGTATTATTTTTATAAATTCATTAGAGGATTTTTGAAATCTTTTATTATATTTAGTGTTTTTATTATATCTATTGTTATATTTGTTGTTATATTTTTCTAATATTTCTATTATAGGTTTTCTAGAACATTCTCCTTGACATTCTTTATTATAAGGTTTATATGGATCATTATCAAATTGTTTGCAGAAAGTTCCTAATTCAGACTTAGTCTGTCTTAATTCTTTCTTTAAACCACTTTGTAATCTTATGTCTTGGCATAATCTTAATCCTTCTTTTTGTATAAAACTTATTAATTCTCCATATGTATAGTTTGAATAAGATATTATTTGTTGTCCTGAATTTTCTCTAATTTTATTTCTAACTTTTCTCCTAGTAAATTTGGTAATCCTGCAAGGAATTTTTCTTCCAGAATGGCTGATTAGAATCTTCTCTAATCATGACTCTGGTTAGAAAAGTATTTTTATACCATTGAAAATCACTAAGTTTTCTACATCTTAAATTTGCTAATAATTCAGCATTTTTATCTTTAATATGTGATGGGTCCCTATAAAATGTAAGATATACATAATATGTGTGGCAACCGAATCAGATATGTTCCTTCATCAATTATAGGATTATTTTCTTCATCAACTTTTATTGCATTTAATATTTCTTGTCTCTGTATGGGAGTTAAATAATGATCCCACCAACCTTTAAGTTGTCCAGAGAAACCAGAAATAAGATATTCAGCAATTGCTTTATCATCAGGTGTTAACTGAGTTCTATAAGCATTGTGCCATTGTCATTTGTTGTAATACATTATTATTTGATATTCTGACATACCATCTATATTCCAAGAATATATTGATTGTGCATTAAAACGATATTGGGAAATAGGTTTTATTTTTAATCGTAGACATTTGTACTGGTATTATAGATTTATCCCATTCTATTTTTTCTACTTTATTAGAATTTTATTCTGGAATTGTTCAATGCTTTGCTTATTTCATTATCTGAACTATCAGAATTGAATTATTTGAAGATTCATTTTCTTCTAAATTATTAATTTTAGAAGAAGTAACTTCTTTTTCTTTATTTCTAGTTCTGCTAGCTATAGAAGTATTAACATTTGAATCTGCTACTACCTCATTTGTTATAGAATTACTATTTTCTAAACTTTTTTCTATACGACTTAATTGTTGTTTTATAAATTGATTGAAATCATCTTTATTAGATATAGTTGCATACTAGAAGATGATATTTGAAAAGGTTTGAATAATGGTTGTAAATTTTTGGTTAGGTAATTCTTCACTCATAGATTTTATTGGTTGTGTTTGGTAATATTTTTCTAACTTATCTAATTGTTTCCTATTGTATGTTGATGTGTATTTGTGTAATTATTTTGTTGAATAATTTCAATATATATTTACATATTGAATATTGAAGACTCATATATTTCATTCTTCTTAATCTTTGGAATGACCCAGTTATTTACTGCTTTGTGAAAATTCTCTATTATTATTTCCTCGGTGTTGACAATTTTATTCTTATTTGCACATGTTACCGAGCTGCATGAAGCAGATCCTTCAAACATATCCTCCATTTTTATATATGCTTTCTTTTATTTGTTTGGATCTTTGGCTACAAACACTTTGACGCATACATGATTTATTGCTCTTTAATGAGACTGATAACCCAGCATGTACAAAGCAAACGCTCACCAAAGATTTACACAAATATAATTAAAATATATAAAACTGAAGAAGTTGTCGGTAGATCTGAACCGTTTGGCTCTGATACCACACCACAAACAGGAATATAAAATACCGACACTATCAGATAATACTAATAAACAAGATTAACAAAACAGAAATGTAAACAAAAGTAAAAACTGTAAGTAAAACAAAAATAAATTAACAAAATTTAAATGGGGGTGTTTAAACTCCCCAAGAAGATAAATAAAGAACGGTAAATAAAAAGGGAGAGGGAAATAAGGTTAGACGGAACTAATTCCAGCCATATATATATATATATTATAAATATTATATTATAATATTATAATTAGGCGGTATATACCGACCCAATTATATAAACATATAGTATATAAAAGCAATAAATAAGAACAGAATATTAAAGAACTCAAATATAAAAGAATTCAATTCATACCATATATATTTCTTCAAAATATGGAGATACAATTATTGTTGAAGATTGGAGATCTTCAAGGTTATTGGCTTCAAGGCTATTGAAGATATTCAAGAACAAATAAAGTGTTCTTGGTATTAGAGAATATTAGAGAAAGGATGAGAATTATTGGATGGAAATGGAGAGGGAATGGAGAGAGAAAGTGAAAGAAAGATTGTGAGAAAAGCTTGTGTGTCTTTTCAAGGTTGCATACCCCCTCCTTTTATAGGAATTTTGAGGGGAATATGGCCAAAATAAAGGTCCCTCCACTATGAATTGCCTGGTCATTTCCGCCAAAATATTTTAATAATTTTTTATTTTTCTTTTTTTTAAAATTCATGTTATATCAGAGATATAACAAGTATTACATCATTAAAATATTACATCAATACAAATATTACAAATATTACAAATAATCAACTTATTCTATCAAATCAATGTCTTCGTTAACTGCATTTGTCGATCCTGAAGATGATGGTTTTGCTTCTTGTAATAAAGGAGCAAATTTCATCAAAATTTGCATTTCTTCAGGGTCCTTCGCCATTGCAAGCTGAGATTGCATCCTTGATTTGTGTAATAAAAATTGTTCATGTCCGGGCTTCACCGGTGTTGTTATTGTTTTTCTGCTATCTGCAATTTGTTTTTGCATTCCATGTCTTTATTTGTTCCATAACTTTGTGAGGGTAAATGGAATCTGGAATATTGAATGATGTCCACCATTTGATATAGAATTTTCTTTTATTAAGGGCACTTTTGTATTTGGAGTATATTTGCTCTCCATTGGAATACCCACGGTAAATAGAACTTCATATGAAATATTATCATTTCCAAAAATATCTTCTCTTCATCTGTTGGAGAATACATTTTCGTAAATGCTTGTAGTGATTGTTCTCACTACATCATTCAAATATTCTGCGCAAGACCCAAAATTGATCCCACCATGCTGCGAACCAGTATAGAATATTTCTCGTCATTATTTTCATGGTATCAAAAAAATATCAACCAGGGTGTGTGAACCCTTGGAGATTTGAATATAGGGAATTAGACCAAGCTTGTTGGTAATCCCAATAATTAAAAGAGACATTTGAAAATAAATTTGAATTATATCCTGCAGAAAAATCAATTTTCTCGGAATAAAGATCCAAATTGTTTTTGCCATTGCTCCGTTGTCATTATAGACACTATTTTAAAGTTGGAAAGGCACATACTCAGTATTTCTTTATTAAAATGATGTTTTATTTCAACAGAATTTGTCATTATCAACAGTTGTTGATAATATTCTGTGGTTTTTGCAATATTCATGATTGATAGAAAAATTCTTTTCCAAAATAATTTTGCAAGGCAAATAGGGGATCAGTATCATAATATGATTTTTCTATAGTAGTAATATATTGATAGAATGATTTTTCCACAAAACGCGTGTTTGCACAGCCTTTTTTTATATGTAGGCATTTTGCTCGTCACCTCTTGTGGATTGGGGTTTGAAGACTTTATTTGGTTTTTGGGTTATTGAAGTGGATGACTTAGGTTTAGATATTGCTGATGATGAGGGTTTCGGCTATTTCTGTAGTTTTTGGTATATTGAATTTTCAAGCAATGCTTGAAATTCGGAACTATTGGATAGGCTTTCAATAAATGGATATGAGTGTTTTATTTGGAGATATTTGGGATATTGGAACTACAGCAATTGGGTTTTTTTTTTTGAAGAAGTTCTTCCTCTTCTTTAACTTTATCCGCCCACGTTTTCGTGGGATATTATTGTCATTATTTGCCGGTTAGCTTTCCTTTGTCCTTTGACTTCCTCGGCATTATGGTCTGTTTTGGAGGATTTCTCTGGTCAGAAAGTCGGGAACAAAATTTGTATCTCCTTTTATATATTCAATATCAAAATCATAAATACTCAATAAAGCTTGCCATCTAGCAAATATTTGTTTTGAAGCTAAAATGTTAACATCCTTTTGCAAATTCTCTTTCGCAGATTTGCAATCAATACGTTAAAATAAATTTTTTATTCAACAAAATCACTTTGAAATTTATTAATACATAATACAATACTCAAAATATTGTTCCTGACTCACACAATTAACTTGATAACCTAAATCCTCCTCTCTCTAAAATATTGTTAGTGACTCACAAAATTAACTTGCCCTCTAGGCTTATAACCATGGAGATAACCGTGCTTCTTGTAGCATCTTTTAACAATATAATCAAGCCCACAATGAGTACATGATAGGCACTTTGAGTTGTTCTAATCAAACCTCTGATTGTCTCTCCTGTAACTAATACCTTGGGGTCTTGTGTTCCAAAACTTTGCCCCCAGCAAAAAAGAAGACGAATTTACTGTGATCATGAGAGCAGTTGGATTATTACTAAACTATCCTTGGTTGTTTAAATACTTCAGTTTTCTTTCATACTTAATAGCCATGGCAAATGTGGTGTTAATGTCAGGCAATGGAGTCACAAGCAAAACGTGAGACTTCACAGCTTCATACTCATCACTTAGGCCTTTCAAATACTTGATTACATAATCGTTCTCAACAAAATTACTGATCTGAGTAGAAATATTACATGTACACCTATTACATTAACATACTGACATTGATCTAAGCACCATCAATTTTTTCAAATTACTTTAAGTTTGTATAATGTAGTCTGTCACTGGCCTACTCTCCTATTTCACATCATAAAACTCCTCTTGTTAATCAGAAAGTCTAAAGCCATCAGCTTTACCATATCTAATTTTCAAATCCTTCAAAATACTAATAGGCATTATCTACCACATAATACTTTGCGCTATGAAGGCAATAACAGAGTTTAAGATCTACATCGCGATCGTATTATTAGCTTTAATCCATGTAAGATACTTACGATCATTCTCAGCTGGTCTCATCAGTGAGTCATCAATAATCCTATTTTGTTCTTGATTTCAATGATCTTTGAAAAGTCCTGCTCCATCCATGATGATTTTGCGCATTTAGTAGTGGTTGGACAAGTATTAGTGATGGATTGTAACTATGATGCAAATACAAAGGATCTTCAGATGGATCAAGCATAGAAGCAACAGAAGTTGACGACCATTGATGAAATTTCTTGGGTGACTCAAAGAAGAACTCAGTTTAGAAAGAAATTACAAGTATGCAGATGGAAATTGTAAGAATATAATGACAACGAGAAGGATCAATGCTTTGGTAAATGTCAAAATTCATGATTGGAAGAAAAATTGATGAGGGATAGATAGAAAAATGAGAAGAGAACTGTTATATAGATGATGATGACGAAATCAGAGACAGAGAGAGGAAGAGAGGATAGAGGGGAAATTCTCATTCATTCAACTATAAAACTGTACATAAAATGAACTTGGTCACTTATATATATATATATATATATATATATATATATATATATATATACACACACACACACACCACACACAAAACGATAGCTGTCTCTGCTTGATAAATAGGTCCAATTAACATGTGCACTAAATATCAGGTGTAACCACCTTCTTCTCCAAAACTCAGTTGCGGGTTGCTTCCATCTTCTTGAACTTAGCTTCCCTTTAACTCAATGGCTTTTAACCTTTGCCTTTGACTACTTCTATCGTACCTTTAATCTGTTACATCTTGTATCTCAGATGTCTTAGTGTGCTTTCTTTGATTGCGACTCCAATTGACTTCAGCATTTTGCTTAGTGAGCTTGACTGGTTGTGTTTAGTCACCTCGGCACCTCGGCTCGCCACTGTCTTCCTTGTTTTCAACGTACTACTTTGTCCTTTCACATCTTCACATCGCCTCGGCACATCATTGCTTGCTACTTCTAATGTTGCTGTGTTCTTTGCTCTCGTCATCTCGTCATCTTCGCTCATCACTATCTTCAACACAATTCATAATGATGTCATATTAGAATTACAATGGTTAATGTTTCAGAGCATTGAAATAATTTGGGTAGGCTTTTGATGGAATTCGTCATTTTGATAATTGAAAGAATTGGAGTGTTATGTATGATTTGAGTTTTTGCCTTGCCAGGTACCAATACATTCTATAATCCCTCCAGAAAGAACAAGCTTATGGTGCGCTTCTGTCTCGTCGGTGGATAGATTTTGATGGATATTGTGTAAGTTCGCCAAGAATTATGTTGGTTCCATTAAAATTGTGTATTTTTTTTGTTTGATAATTGTGTAAGTTCTGTTAAAATCATATAGATTTTCTAAAAGAAGGAGATATATGTGTTCTTTGATACTTTCATATATAAGTGAATTTTTGTCACACCTATGTTTTTAACAAACAAACAACAACAACAATCATACCAAGTATATCCCAACGACAGCAAAGCTATCGCTAGGGTCTGGGGAGGATAAGAAGCGACAAAACAATATCTCCATCCCAAGAGATAGAGAGTTTGCTTCTAGTAAGACCCCCGACTATATATGTACATGCATAGATATTACAATAATAGGAATATGTACTAGTGAATATAATCAAAAGCTTCCGATATTAAAATAGTTAACAGTGGATATGCACAAATATTAAAACTATTCCCCGCATTGCAAAAATATTGCCATTATTGATAGTTTGTTTTGTTCCAAAAATATTGTTTACTGTCTAAAACATAGTAAGTATGATTAGCCAAGTTTTCATACTACCTCTTCAATTAATATTTGTATGATTTTTCTCTTATTTGCCTCAAATATCAACTAAGGGTAAAATAAGAATAGTGACGTGCAAAATTTGGCTTTCTTATACTGTTATCAAGTTAAATTAGGAAAATATTTTTGCGACTGATGATTTTTGTGACCGAAGGAGTATTGTCTTCTGTCCAAACTGTTTGGCAGAAGATGATAATTATCGAAAGGAATACACGTGAAACAATCTCATGTTATCCGGGCAGTCATGGTTGGAGCTTAATATTAAGTGCCACGGGCTGGTAAAGAAACTTGTCCATTTTTTTCAGTATCAGTAATTGTGTTGGAAAAGTTTGCCTATTAGTTACGAATTACTTAAAACAAATTATTTTATATTTAAGTCATTATGAGTGCATGTTCTCCCACAACAGATGTTTGGGTCAATTACTCCCAAGTCTATTATACTCAAAGACTGAAAGTTGGAAAAAGACTCAAAGAATTGTGCATACTAATTTTATATGTCCTCAGCTTTCTCCCTTGTTTGTATATGAAACACAAATGAACATTACATGCATCTCATTTACTAGTACTACTTAATGAAGAACTTCACGTTGATGATTTTGTTGTATGTTGTTGTGCATAAGTTTCTTGCAACTTCGGATATGCTTTGATTTCAAGAGCATATATAATAGCAAAAAAAAGTCTAACATCGAAGGCGGATGTTGGAGCAACTGGTAAGGTTGCCACTTTGTGACTTTGAGGTCAAGGATTCGAACTGCAGAAACAGTCTCTTGCACAAATGGTAAGGTAAGGCTGCATACATCAGATCGCGAAGCGATTCATCCCCTCTCCGTACTCTGAGCAAACACAGAAGTCTAGTGCACCAGAAACGCCTTTAAAATGGCTAATGTCCATTTTCATTTTCATACTTTAGTATTGTTCCCAAAGTGAGTTTGTTTGGCTTAACTATCAAAAGGCAGCTTGCGATTCTTGATTCAAACTTCATGTTTGGTGTGAAAGAGCGTGCCAACAGTTACAGCATGGTGTACTATGTCCAGAAAGCCGAAAAAGATTGATTCAGTTACAGTCAAATTATATCTAGACAGATAGTTACTCTGGGGATTGACCATAAGTTACTCGACTTGTAGCACAGGGATTTTTCGTGGTTGGCAAATTACCATCATAGGAACATTGTGGAAGATTCTGATTCCTCACAATCCGCGGCCCAATAGGCCCTTTGATCTTCTTCGGACGAATATCCTGCAAATACATAAAAAAAATATACTCAATTTTCTGTTTTGCCCGTCTCCCTTTGAGGCTTTAGACATCCATAGGAATATATCTACATTTATAGATTTGGAGTACTCCTGAAATGTAAAGAACCTAAGGATAGTTATACTCTTAATTAGTAACTTCTGTTAGTTGCTTCATCACCTGTTTCTTTATTTTTCATTATGGTCTTGAGGCTCCCTTTGGATATCACTGATAAAGATGACAGCAATCAGACACATCATAGACAAGATTCTGAGAAATCAAAACCATAGAAATTCGATGATTTCATATTACCCTTTCAATTAACACTTACAGTCCAAGTAAAAATTTTATAGATCTGTACTTTCCTTCCTCACCCCCTTCTCCAAAAAATATAAAAATAAGATTATATATCAGGACTCTGCTAATGTATTTGATTCAGTTGCTGGAATCTTTTAAAATCATGTGTCTTCTATTATCATGTATATAATTTGTATCAAAGTCAGATACTTGGCTAAGACATCTTGAGGGCTTGAAAAATGAGTTGTTGGAATCTTTTTAAGTCATGTGCCTACTATTGCTCATTTTTATCATTTGTCTTGATGGAATATGACGGAATAAAGCAAAATGCCTCAATAAATTGGATGTGCTTGTTATATTGTTAAGTACAGTTGATCGGCACGTAATTTTCATTATGGGTCATCGGAAAATAACCTCTATGCGTTTCTAACACATGGATATGGTTGTGTACATCCGACCCACTCATACCCGCTATAGACGGAAGCCTCTAAAACAATGGGGTAAGTGGTTAGAGTTGTTGTTATCGTCGTCTTTAACGGAAATACTTGAATAAAACATAGCCAGGAGTTGAATAATTAAACTGCAAGATCTCATTTCTATCACTAAAATATTTTGCTTCTGACGTGTGTACTACTTATCCTTCTTTTTTTTCTTATGAAAACGTACTATTGTTCATGTAATGCTTAATGCCCTACTTCTGTGTATAGACAAAGAATAAATACACAGCCAGAGTGCTTCTAGGTAGTTCTGAATTCAGGGTGTGAAACAGAATGTTTGGGTCATCAAGAGGACAGCAATCGCAGAAGATGGAACTGGCAAAGATAACGATGCTGATGTAGATGTATGGGCATATAAGACTAGACCGGATAAGAAATGAGGTATCTAGGAAAAGGTTACGGATGGCTTGTATAACCGATAAGATAAGGGAAGGGAGACTGAGATGGTTTGGCATGTCAAGAGGAGACAGGCAACGGCGTCTGTCAGAACAGTTGAAAAACTCATTGGAGAGGGGAAGAAGAGTAAAGACAGCCCCAAATTGACTTGGGATAAGCAGACTGAGCATGAACTACTAGATTTGCATCTCTCTGAGGATATGATCCATGATAGGAGTTCATGGAGGTAGATGATTAAGGTTAAGGAGGTTTAAGCAGGATATAGGAGCACCTTAGAGTATACTTAGGGACTTAGACACTCTTTACACTTTAGGATGACTTTGTACTTTTTTTTTTGTTATCTTTGTCTTTCACTATTTGTGCATAGACACGATTATGACTACTTTAATTTCAGAAGCTTTCTGTTTGTGTTTATTAAATTCCTTCACTAGTATAGCGTATATGCAGGTACATATAGAGCCGGAATCTCACTGGAATCAAACTCTTTATTCTTTGGGATGGAGGTATTGTTTGTCTGTCTCTCACCATCCCCAGGTTCTAGTAATAACTTTTGCTGTTTTTGAGATATACATGTATGATTGTTGTTGTTTGTTGAATGAGGCAGGCAGAGATACAGAGTCTAGTATAATTAACTGTTAAGAGTAATAATATCACAAGCTTTGAATGAACTGTGTTACCTGGTCAAAAATAGCTGTCGGAATTGCAAGGGTGGCAACTGCATTGGGAGCATCTACTATTCCTGATATCCTTCCTTCGCAGGGGCAGCAAGAAAGTAGAAGGTAGACCTGATAGCCAACGCCAATAAAAGTTATAGCAATTAAGTTAGTTTTGTTGTCTTTCGAATGTTTCCATTTCCAATGGAGTCAAGGACATATCTTTCTTGACTTTGGAATATGATTAAATAAAGCAAAATGAATCACTAAATCTTGCTTCTTATATTGTGATATAGCAGTTGATCGACACAGCTTTGGCATCATTATGAGTCATCGAGAAACAATCTTTTTGTGTTTCTAACGCATGAGTATAGTTGCGTACATCCGGTTCCCTATATCCCGCCATAAACAGGAGCGTCTAAAGCAATGGGTAATGTTGGTGTTGTCATTGTCTTCAGATACAACAATTCTGATAAGCTATTATGGAAGGATCATTTTACCTGTTCCTTAGAATACCCGAATTTGGACAGGTAATCAATCGCGTTAAGCACTGCGCGCTTGTAAGCAACACTGGCGTCAAGAAAGTGCTGTGTTCCTCTTTCATCAACACTGATGCCCTCAAAAACCAACCATTCTGAAAACCTTGGTTCCACAGGGCCTATCTCAAATATCGGGTTCACGTGCAGCTGTGTCGGACCCATTGGTGTGAGATATTCTTTCATCCCACCCCTTATTATATCACATCTGAATTAGAGAAATTTTGTATAGCATGAGATATAGATAACCAAAAGGGAGCTGCTTCTTGCAGATATATGCTAATACTGTGAATGCCTTTATGCCTGGTGTATATATGGTCAAGGGAAAAGGCTCACTTAACTCCTCCAAGTTTAGGTATAAATGAATAGTAATTTTCTTTGGAAAATGGTAATTGAAAGTGTCATCCACATAGAGACTTGCTTATGTATCTGTTTGCTACAGGATACTGTTAAAGCATAGAATAAGGTTTCTGTTTGAAGTTTTGCTAGTCTGATTCTGTGAAACTCTACAAGTGGGATTTAAGAATCTATAGAATGGGTAGGTTAGTTTCCATTTCTAATGGAGTCAAAAACACACTATTTCTTGACTTGGGAATATGATGGAATAAATCAAAATGACTCACTAAATTGGCTACGCTTCTTATATTGTGAAGTAGCAGTTGATCGACACGCAATTTTCACTATGGATCATCACGAAACAATCTATGTGTGTTTCTAACACATGGGTATGGTTGCGTACATCCGACCCCGCCATACCACGCCATAGACAGGAGTCTCTAAGACAATGGGGTAATGTTGTTGTATAGAATGGGTAGGTTAGGCTGTAGAAACATACTTGAGTTCAAGGAAGCCACTCATCTCGATTGCACCGCAGAATGCCACCTCTCCATCACCTTGAGAGAAATGCATATCTCCTGTGCTAAGGTTTGCTCCTTCTACAAACACTGGAAGATAAACTTTTGAGCCTCTGCTAAGATTCTTGATGTCACAATTCCCCCCGTTTTCTCTCCCAGGAATTGTTCTTGCTGCTTCCCTGGCTATCTTTTCCCATTCAGGAGTTCCCTCTTCAATCTGCATAAAGCCAAGACATACCACAAAATCTAGTACTGCTTATTTTTCCATTTCTGCACTACTTATAAACAGGAGTTCTATCTCTGCTATTGTTAGCTTAGCTCTAGAGACATGGGATGTTGTGATCAGGACGCAACTGTACAGTCCCTACAGCCACCCACTTTACATGTTAAATTATCATCTCGTCTAGAAACTTAAGCTGTTAGAGAGATAAGCAAAAAAAGAGTGGTTAATACACATAACGTTACCTTTCCGAGCACACATCCTTTAGTTGATGGCAAATTTGCAAGTGGTCGAGCATGCAGAACCTCGCAGATTTTTAATGATTCAAGACCAGTTTCTACAAGGTTTCTTTCTCTTTCATTCCATATGTTCAGTAACTCCATCGAAGGGGCTGTTCCAATTATCCCTGGGTGGGTTAGACCAGGAAATCTCACACCTATATGGTAAGGAAAGGAGTTAGAACTTCACATCAGATGGGCATTTCCGATGCACTAGGCTTCCACATTTGCGCGGGTCCGAAGAGGGACAGGATCGTTTCGCGATCTAATGCACGCAGCCTTACCTTACATTTTGTAGAAAAGGCTGTTTCCGTCGTCCGAACCCCAGCAACCTTACCAGTTGCTCCAAGACCCGCCCTCAATTTCACATGAGATGCAAAATTTGTTATGTAACCTAATTTTTAGTATAGATAATGTCCTTGTTTGAAGTGTTGCATAACTTATTTACCTGGTATATGAGGGGAGTAGGCGTATATTCCTTCAAAGTACCAAATAGCTTTAGCGGCAGCAGGGAAGTGGTCAGTCAGAAATCCACCACCATTTTCTCTGTCAAATATGGCGGTGAACCCCCATTCGTCTCCAGGAAGAGGACCCAAGTTGCAGATTTCAACGGAGAGAAGATCTCCTGGTTTTGCAGGATTTCCATCTTCATCTGTTACTCGAATCGGCCCACTGAGATAATGTACCTAAGCCATATTTGAATGCAAACTCCAACAGTTATTGAGCTTTCTCAGTAATGCATGATGCCGCTTGCTTGAAAAACAGGCTAAACACTAACAAGTTAGCAGCACATCAAAAGTTCATTTGCACCAACACCAGCACATGTTTGATTGTTCTTTTCTTATTTTTGGTTCTTATACATCTATTATCAAGTTTTAAAATGATCCAAAAATAACTATTAGGCACGGTAATAATCGCTCATTAACCATTTAGGGATACACATCTAGAATTGGCCTTCCTGTATTTGGCGCAATCAATATTAAAAGAGGATTTCCGGTGTACTAGGCTCCTACATTTGCGCAGGGTTCGAAAAGAAGCCATCACCATATGACAGGAAAATTTCTCCGTCTCTCGTTACTTAGTATCACATCGTACATATGTAAATCAGAGCAACTATATTGACTAGTGAGACGTGCAAACTTAATAAATTCTCAAGAGCAACAGCAGGACACCCTATATGTAATCTAACACTTCCTCCGTCACAAAAATGTTGACATAGTTTTACTTAACAATTATATAAGTTAAAATTTCATGTAAATACTAATTGAAAGTGTAGTATGAAAATTTTGGGATATTTTTACCATTACTTGGCTATCTAGTTCATCCTAGAAGTGTCTTGAGAAAGTCAAAGAGACAGCACTGATGGGGTCATTAAAGCAATTCAGTGATCATCTGCAATGATTTATAATGGAGTCGAGGACCCACTCTTTCTTGACTTTAGAATATGATGAAATAAAAGAAAATGACTCACTAAATTGGCTGCGTTTCTTGTATTATGAAGTAGCAGTTGATCGACACGCAATTTTCATTATGGGTCAACGGACGAGAAACAACCTCTGTGTGTTTCTAACACATAGTTACGGTTGCGTACATCCCGACTCCCCATACCCCGCTATAGGTGGAAGCCTCTAAACCAATAGGGTAATGCTGCGTCGTAGTGATCATGTGTAAGGGGAACAAGTTGGGAAAGCTTAAAACTTACAAGTGAAAGGTCTAGATGCTTTATATCAAGTGCAGAGGAGTCATCCTTGATTGCTCCTCCTGTCCAATCTACCATCTCTATCTTAAATACCTCTCCACTTCTAACCTCCGCCACCGGCGGTATATGTGGATGCCAACGGTTGTGCAGTGGAAGTTTTTGCTCCCACGCCTTCTTCTTTAAGTCTATAGGCACCACAAGTTTTGGAGTTGTAGGAGCCATGGAATCGAGTCCTTATCAGGAGGAAGGATATGATGCAATAGGATAGTGAATGTAAAAAATATATTTGCACGAAGACTTTTGGCAACTCGGGTTTTTTATTCATTCAACGAGTCAATTTACAAAAAATACAAAGGAGCGATTTATGCTAATTTATAGCTAAAGATATCAATATAAGAATCCCACCATATCTATGCATTTATATACATGATAAAATCAATAAATAGAATATATTTGATTAGATTGAATATCTAAATCAATGCTTCAGATTTGATTCAAATCCAAAGTTATTTGGACATTATTGCTTCGTTAGAAAAGATTGTCGCTATGATTTTCAATGGGTCCACTACCTTAGAATGTTGAATACGTACTGGTTTATATAATTTTTAAGGCTGCCTATTTTATTGTCTTAAGTTTGTTTTTTTTTAACTTTAACTGTTAACTTCTTTCACTCCGGATTCTCCTCACCACTTTCATTGCTCACCGTTTTTTCATCTCTCGAACAGCTGAACACTTTTGATGGAAAGAAATCATACAAAATCAAGGAATTGAGGAAATCAAGACTGTGATTGTAGAATCAAATCAAAGGGACTTTATTCGGCATCCCAACAGATCTCTTGTAAGTAAAAGATCCCTTAGTTATAGAAAACTTGTAGAAAGTCTGCATACTGTAACCATACAAAATCAATGAAAAGAATACAATTTCATTCGCTACTTGTTCCTTAAAATCTGTTGAGAATCCCATATTGGCTAATTTGAGAAAAAATGCATGGCTTA
Organism: Eustoma russellianum; assembly: GCA_036186865.1. Taxonomy (NCBI): domain Eukaryota; kingdom Viridiplantae; phylum Streptophyta; class Magnoliopsida; order Gentianales; family Gentianaceae; genus Eustoma; species Eustoma russellianum. The sequence goes on along the minus strand of AP025054.1, from coordinate 28,878,201 downwards.
TATGAGGATGATGTAATATCACCCATTGTCTTAAGGTTTTGAATGGATATGGACCTCACCTCATGTAAGCCCAAGTTTCAACATGGTATCAGACCAGGTTTAAAAATGTGGACTCACCCCTTGCCTGACCCATGGTTGGCCACTTAATGTTTCCTCTCACCTAAGTCCAGATGTTCATGTCTGGCTTGTGGTTTGTGATTAAGGGCGGGTTGTAATGCGCGTGTGTATGTCAAGTCACGTTGCCACGTGAGGGCAGGTGCTGAGAATCCCACATTGGCTAATTTAAAAAAATGCATGGCTTATATGAGGATGAGGTATCACCACCTATTGCCTTAAAGTTTTGAGTGAACATGGGCCTCACCTCATGTAAGCCCAAGTTTCAACAAAACCTTCAACTTTCTTTACAGGCCATCCTCTACTGAATGCTCCTATCTCTTAGCCAAGAGCGTGTGAGTGTGCAGTTATGCATCGGATGCTTCGCATAAGAATACAACGACTGATGAACCAAAATAAACTACCTGTTAGTCAACAACATTCAACGGTAGACGTTGGGCGTAAATGTGCTAAGTCCCGCAGGTCGGCACAAAAGCACTGCTGCTCGGCCAAATTGCACTTCGATCATATTCTTATCATCAGAAACTGCACCTCGGCATCCGGACTGAACTGCAGTTCGGCAAGAATGCACTTTAGCACAGCTCGTCTAAAAGCTTATTGGAATAGCCAAGGCCAATTCAAATATAACTCCTGCTCGGCTCGGCCGAATGCCTGAGATAGGCCGGCATTTGTTGACACATGGACAAGAACTGTTGAGGTCTAACACTATAAAATGATTCAGCTCGGCTTGGCAAAGGCATATGTTTACAATCGGCCTCGGCAGAATGTTTAACTCGTCCTCGGCCAAGTAAAGACATGAACTGTCGGATAAGATCAAGCGAAGATATCGTCAATTATGCTCTGGGACCCACTTAACGGCTCTGCAGAATACTTTCCAGATGTCAAACAGTAATTGGCTCAGTATAAAGCCATCATTACAGGCCGACCTACACAACAGCTACGAACTCAGGCTTTTGTCCCATCACACTGCAATTCTGTAACGGATTAGACCGCCATTTCAGACACATCGTCGTCCCATCACTTGGCAGGGGGCAGACCTCCTCTTTTTTCAGTATAAATACCCCTCAATTCACAACGGGAGAGGGGTGGAGATTCTTGGAGAGCAACTGGAGCATTACAATCCAGAACTCCATCTCGGCCACAACGCAAAACTCACAAACTCAGTGAGATATTTCTCAGGTTTCTTCAAGCCTTTATATTCCAGCATAAATTGCATAGGCAAAACACCCATAACTGACTTGAGCTTCGGAGGGTTTCTCCCGGGGCCAACCCCCCGGGACCTCTGACCTGTGCTTCCTTGTGCAGGATATTTGGAGCTATTCCAGCTACACACTTTCGACCCCAGTTAGCAACTCTTCAAGTTAACTGACGGAGCTAATTTGAGGTCGTCTAGACCCTTGGTGAAGATCCGGCTTCATCATTTGGCGCTAGAGGAAGGGCCTCTTTCTGAGTCTCTCAAGTCGAAGACAAATACTTGCGTAACTATGAAAATAGAGCAAACAAAACTTCGCATTGCAGAAGAGAGATGTTTGCAAACTATTAACATAGAGCAAGTCGAAGACAAATACTTACATAACTATGAATCTTAACATAGAGCAAGTCGAAGACAAATACTTGCGTTACTATGAAAATAGAGCAAAAAAAAAACTTTGCATTGCTGAAGAAAGATGTTTGCAAACTATTAACATAGAGCAAGTCGAAGATAAATACTTGCATAACTATGAATCTTAACATAGAGCAAGTCGAAGACAAATACTTGCGTAACTATGAAAATAGAGCAAACAAAACTTCGCATTGCTGAAGAGATATGTTTGCAAACTATTAACATATAGCAAGTCGAAGACAAATACTTGCATAACTATGAATTTTAACTTAGAGCAAGTCGAAGACAAATACTTGCGTAACTATGAAAATAGAGCAAACAAAACTTCGCATTGCTGAAGAGAGATGTTTGCAAACTATTAACATAGAGCAAGTCGAAGACAAATACTTGCATAACTATGAATCTTAACATAGAGCAAGTCGAAGACAAATTTTTGCGTAACTATGAAAATAGAGCAAACAAAACTTCGCACTGCTGAAGAGAGATGTTTGCGAACTATTAACATAGAGCAAGTCGAAGACAAATACTTGCGTAACTATGGATATTAACATAGAGCAAGTCGAAGGTCAAATGTTTGCAAACTATGATAATAGAGCAAATAGAGTCTCAACATCTGGGGGCAGATTTCCCTATATTTAACCTCGGCAGGTCTGAGAAGGTTGAGCGAGTCTCAACATCTGGGGGCAGAATTTCCTATATTTCACCTCGGCAGAGTCTGAGAAGGTTGAGCAGGTCTCAACATCTGGGAGCAGTTTTCCCTATATTTCACCTCGGCAGAGTCTGAGAAGGTTGAGCAGGTCTCAACATCTTGGGGCATTTCACCTCGGCAGAGTCTGAGAAGGTTGAGCAGGTCTCAACATCTTGGGGCAGATTTCCCTATATTTCACCTCGGCAGGTCTGAGAAGGTTGAGCGAGTCTCAACATCTGGGGGCAGAATTCTCTATATTTCACCTCGTCAGAGTCTGAGAAGGTTGAGCAGGTCTCAACATCTGGGAGCAGTTTTCTCTATATTTCACCTCGGCAGAGTCTGAGAAGGTTGAGCAGGTCTCAACATCTTGGGGCAGATTTCCCTATATTTCACCTCGGCAGGTCTGAAAAGGTTAAGCGAGTCTCAACATCTGGGAGCAGTTTTCCCTATATTTCACCTCGGCAGAGTCTGAGAAGGTTGAGCAGGTCTCAACATCTTGGGGCAGATTTCCCTATATTTCAACGCGGTAGGTCTGAGAAGGTTGAGCGAGTCTCAACATCTCGGAGCATTTTTTCCTATATTTCACCTCGGCAGAGTCTGAGAAGGTTGAGCAGGTCTCAACATCTTGGGGCAGATTTCCCTATATTTCACCTCGGCAGGTCTGAGAAGGTTGAGCGAGTCTAAACATCTAGGGGCAGAATTCCCTATATTTCACCTCGGCAGGTCTGAGAAGGTTGAGCGAGTCTCAACATCTGGCGGTAGAATTCCCTATATTTCACCTCGGCAGAGTCTGAGAAGGTTGAGCAGGTCTCAACATCTGGGAGCAGCTTTCCCTAAATTTCACCTCGGCATGTCTGAGAAGGTTGAGCGGGACTCAACATCTTGGGGCAGATTTCCCTATATTTCACCTCGGCAGGTCTGAGAAGGTTGAGCGGGTCTCAACATCTGGGAGCAGTTTTCCCTATATTTCACCTCTGCAAACATACTTCGGATATGCTTGGCTAAAAAACTTAGATTATTACTAAGTATCATTCAGATTGGATCTCGGCCAAGGCAGTACAAGATTCTTTCTTATTAAATTCTTGGTTCAGCTCGGCAAAATAACAGTCAACACCATCCACAAACTTTTGGAATTGATCATCAAACTCTTGGGAAGCGCTGGAATTGTACAGCTCAGCCAGGCATGGATCATCTTTGTTTAGATCTGGATAAACATCTGAGCAGACATTTGACGCTTCGTATTCTGTGCAGCCAGTAAATGTGCAGAGCAGTTTAATCAGAGGTTGACACGTCCTCATTAAAAGGACGACTCATTAAAGATTCAGAATCGATTAGTCTGCCCTCTCAGGTCAGTTCGGCCAAACTAATCTGGGGGCAAATGATGAACCAAAATAAACTACCTGTTAGTCAACAACATTCAACGGTAGACGTTGGGCGTAAATGTGCTAAGTCCCGCAGGTCGGCACAAAAGCACTGCTGCTCGGCCAAATTGCACTTCGATCATATTCTTATCATCAGAAACTGCACCTCGGCATCCGGACTGAACTGCAGTTCGGCAAGAATGCACTTTAGCACAGCTCGTCTAAAAGCTTATTGGAATAGCCAAGGCCAATTCAAATATAACTCCTGCTCGGCTCGGCCGAATGCCTGAGACAGGCCGGCATTTGTTGACACATGGACAAGAACTGTTGAGGTCTAACACTATAAAATGATTCAGCTCGGCTTGGCAAAGGCATATGTTTACAATCGGCCTCGGCAGAATGTTTAACTCGTCCTCGGCCACATACCGGCTCGGCCAAGTAAAGCCATGAACTGTCGGATAAGATCAAGTGAAGATATCGTCAATTATGTTCTGGGACCCACTTAACGGCTCTGCAGAATACTTTCCAGATGTCAAACAGTAATTGGCTCAGTACAAAACCATCATTACAGGCCGACCTACACAACAGCTACGAACTCAGGCTTTTGTCCCATCACACTGCAATTCTGTAACAGATTAGACCGCCATCTCAGACACATCGTCGTCCCATCACTTGGCAGGGGGGCAGACCTCCTCTTTTTTCAGTATAAATACCCCTCAATTCACAACGGGAGAGGGGTGGAGATTCTTGGAGAACAACTGGAGCATTACAATCCAGAACTCCATCTCGGCCATAACGCAAAACTCACAAACTCATTGAGATATTTCTCAGGTTTCTTCAAGTCTTTATATTCTAGCATAAATTGCATAGGCAAAACACCCATAACTGACTTGAGCGTCGGAGGTTTTTTCCGGGGCCAACCCCCTGGGACCTCTGACCTGTTCTTCCTTGTGCAGGATATTTAGCGCTATTCCAGCTACACACTTTCGATCCCAGTTAGCAACTCTTCAAGTTAACTGACGGAGCTAATTTGAGGTCGTCTAGACCCTTGGTGAAGATCCGACTTCATCAATAACCTAGTTTCTCTTTTTTTTTGACAGTGCACTCGCTTTATGTCTCTTACACAAAAAGATGGACGCATTGGAAAGGAAGCAGCCCTATTTTCTGTCCGGCCGACTATTAACGGGTATTCGGGCTACTTTTACACCCACCTAGGGCTGGGCCTAATGAAATGAGCACGATAGCACGTTAACAGGAGTTTTATTTTTTTGGGTTTTCCAAGGGAAGAGCTGGGAAGAGCTCTCCATTCGGTTATAAAACGTAGAAGAAATCGAATTTTTTACCTAACAGTTTACATCTCATCAATACGTTGAGAGAGTTTGGCATATAAATACTAACCATGTATGAATATCAGATTATGGGTGAAACTGATAATGCCTTCAAATATCCACCATTATTAACGCAGATTTTGTCGTCGTCTATGAACAACTGTTAGTTTTATACACGAAGCAGAGCCTAATACAAATGATTTGAAATTTCTGCCCGTCCAAAAAAGCATACGACATTCATACCATCAATTTCAATGTAAAGCTACAACAACAACATTACCTCATCGTCTATGACGGGTATGGGGTCGGATGTATGCAACCATACCCATTTGTTTTGTTTCTCAATGACCCACAATGAATACCCATCTCTTTTGTTCTCAATGACCCATAATGAAAATTGCGTGTCGATCAACTGTTACTTCACAATATAAGAAGCACATCCAATTTAGTAAGTCATTTCGCTTTATTCTATCATATTCTTCATTCAAGGAAGAATGTGTCCTTGACTCTATTGGAAATAGAAAACAATTTATAGCTATCATCGATAAATGCTATGTTGATCTCGTCACAACTTTTCTCTCTCTGATAATATGGTCACGTTTGACATATATATATATATATGTGCGCGCGCGCCGGCGCGTGTATACCCTCTTCTGACTGTTAAGAATACAACCGGGAACATGGAACTTACGATAGAGGGGTCAGCATGCTTAACATCTTCTGCCGTATACTCTTTCGTGATTCCTCCGCCACTGAAATCCACCATCTCAACTCTGAAAACCTCGCCGGATTTCACCTCTGTTACCGGAGGTATGTCCGGATGCCATCGATTGTGAAGGGGAAGCTTTTGCTCCCCTGGTTTCTTCTTCAAATCTATGGGGATCACCAGCTTAGAACCAAAAGACGACATGGATTAGTTTATGGCAAGAAGTTGAATTAAATTGCAAGGGGATAGTTGCTTTGTTCGGAGGTTTTAAGGAGAAAGTAATAATCCACTCCACTAAAGCTGAGCACTAAAGGAGGTGTGATCATTCAAGTATGTCAATTTTTAGTTTTCTATTTTTTATTTTGTTTTACAGAAAGCCAGTGTGGGCTTACGTGTAAGATATTAACCTGACATGATTTTATGGCTTAAAAAATGAGACATTATTTAAATTAAAACATCTCATGCTTTTTTTCCGAGGGTGGCCCAATGATGTGTCCAAGAGGCCTATCAATATAGTCATATGTGTCTGACGACTCAATTAGCGGTCATATGTGTCCGAACGGCCTATCGATATAGTCATATGTGCTAAGAAGGTCTGTTTTTTCCGGAACCAATTTAGCTTAATAATATGTTTCTCTTGTAAAGTTGATTTTCGAAATATGCGATGCACGGTTTTAAAACAATTTTCAAATATCGGTTTTTAAATATTTGTCAAAAATCAATTTCGATCAAGGCAATTACACATAATCAAATATCCACTACAATCATACAATTATTTAACTTTTCAATATTCGATAACCTATTAACTTCGAATACACGTACGTATATTTATATATATGTCCACATCCATATATGTGCATATAAACGTATATACATACACGCTCGTCCCTCGACTCGCTTTTTCTCCAATCCACTGTCCAACTCACATCACCTCACCCCCTACCTCTGTAGCACCCCGTCCCGAATCCTAGGGTCAGAACCGGTACGCCCGCCGTATTCCACTAAGGGATATACAAGGCGTCTGTACGAATCCCTACACTTATCAAAACGACAGAGTATTCGATTTCGGAAGCGAAATAAATCAATTCAAAACCCTAAATCGAAAGTAAAATTCCTAAAATCATATATAGTCAACATCAAGTCAAAATCCCCTAAACGACATCGTAAAGTGCGTAAAATGAAATCCCTAAGCTAAGTCCTCAAATAAAATAATAAATAAAATAAAACTTCCTCCTTTCTCAATCATCGGTCATCAACCAGTCTCTACGTGTCCCAATGTGCCCATTCAGAGTCCTCTCCAACCCATATGTAATCATACCCTGAATCGTCTGCAATAAAACAAAACGAATGGTGTGAGCGACAAAAACGTCACCCCGTAGGTACCCTGCCTGCATCGGCCCTGTGAGATCATACATGCTAGGACAGTAGTGAAATACATATAAGTACGGTAATACGAAAATAGACTGTCCACGTTTTCACAAATACGTATAACGGTCATAACTTCTTAAAACAATCAAAACACATAATCATGCGAAATGAACGTGAAATGCAATGTCACATACATGATGCATGATAGCCTACATTCTCGGAAACATACGTACTATCGTGCAATGCATGACCCGGAGACCTAACAGAACGGAACGGAACAGAACAGAACAGATATGCGACTTAGGTCTCGCATATCCTAACAGAACAGAACAGATATGCGACTTAGGTCTCGCATATCCTAACAGAACAGAACAGTTAGGTCTCGCATACCCTAACGGAACAGAACAGATATGCGACTTAGGTCTCGCATACCTTAGCAGAACAGAACAGATATGCGACTTAGGTCTCGCATACCCTAACAGAACAGATATGCGACTTAGGTCTCGCATATCTTAACAGAACAGAACAGATATGCTACTTAGGTCTCGCATGCCCTAACAGAACAGAACAGATATGCGACTTAGGTCTCGCATACCCTAACAAAACAGATATGCGACTTAGGTCTCGCATACCTTAACAGAACAGAACGGAACAGAACAGAATATATCATATATGCAATGTCGTGATGCATGAATACACAAAAATCATATTTGGAATCCTTCATTTACCTTCTTTTTTCCTTTTCTTTTTTTCTTTTCGTTTACCTTTTCTTTTCTTTTTATTCTTTTTTTCTTTTTCTTTTCCTTTTCTTTTTCCACTCTCAGTATCCCCCGTGAATTCCCTGCGAATTCCCAACTTCCTTCCCATGTCAGTTCTTTCGCCTTTCCTCCCCCCTCACCCACTCCCCTCTCCCCTCTCCCCTTCACCCCAACACCATCCTCCACTCCTTCAACCCCCCCCCCCCCGCTCCAAGACCGCACCCCCTCCCTTAGCCCCCGTCCACCTGCAACCCCTCTTCCCCCTCAGCCCTACCCCCAGACGCACCCCACCCTCAGCCCTACCCCCTAGACTCACCCCCACATCCAGCAGCCCCCTTCTGACCAGCCGCACCACCCTCCAGCATAACCCTCTCAGCCGCCCCACCCTTATTCCTCCATCCGGCAGCACGTGGTCATAGCCCATCACCACCGGCCACGCGCCGCTGGCACAAACACTTCTTCCTACGATTCCGGTATTCACACGCACATCAAAAATCAAATCTTTTTCGAATTTTCATATGAAAATAGCATCATACATATATATACATATACGATCATATATACGGACATACCATTCATCACATATACATATAATCTAATAATCAAGCATCTATACAATCATAAATACTAATGCACGATCTTGTTTTCATAGAGAAATTAAAGATTATCGTTTTTTACATTCAATGGATGTTAAGGGGCACCTACCTGGTATTTGATATGCGTTTGCAAGGCTTGATCGATGCAGTGGTGCTCCTTCTACCCTCCTAAAGTGGCGGCCTTGATGGAGCAGGGAGAGGATCGCACTCTTTTTTTTTTTTTTTCTGAGGACGCCATTTGTGAGGGGAGTGAGGAGTATAAACGTGGTTTAAATAGATATTTGATTAGGGTTTAGGGAAACTTTTCCTAATCAAATTAGGTTTTCTAATTAATTATGCCCAATTGACCTTTTTACCCTTATTAAAAAAAGGGGTATAACAACCCCCCTCAGCCCACTCCACTGCACAATTGTCCAGTGACCACCCCCGCCCCCAAACCCTCGACCTAGCTCCCTCCCCACTCCACAAACCCTAATTTCACTCTTCCTCCCTCTATACCCCTCGGCCTCCCTCTATACTCCACACCACTCACATTTTCTCACATCTAACCCTATAGTTAGCAAGCACAGTTCACGCCTAACACTCAGCACCCGCATGTGCTGTCACGCGTGCCATGCACCGCCATTGTCAGGCCCCTCTGACCACCAGAATCCATATTTTTCTAATTCCAACCTTATTCCACCCTCAAATTGTGAAAATTCCCAATTTTTAAACACTTTGGATTTGTCCAAACCCCATCAAAACCCTATTTTATTTCACATACAACCATACAATTACCAACCATATGTTTATCCAATTTTGAATCACACTTATGCCTCACCAACCCCTCCCCTGGCCGAATGTATAAATCCTCCCCATCCCCACACATGTCTGGGTCACACACACCCAGATCACAATTTTAATCACATATGCCTACACTTATAATTACACCTTATAACATATACAAATTTGTCCTTGTAAGGAAATCACTCACCACTTATACATATAAGTAAAACTCGACCACTGCCTATATGTAGACCTCAATTCCAGTTTGTTGAAATATCAACACATTCGACATAAATTCATACACACATAGCCAACAATACAAAAATGGCATCCTCTTTCTCCCTTCATGGGATCGCATATGGATGGCGGCCTAGAGCCGCCGCCGGTTCCTCCCTCCCTCTTCTCATCGTTTTTCATCTCCTTCTCGCCGGATTCTGATAGCGATAGCCATTATGGATCCTGCGTCCAAACAGCACCGCAATCAGCCGCAATACCATCGGCTTCGGGAAACGATCATTCGCATCAGTCTTCTTTCCATCCACCACCGCCTCCATTGCCCCATAGAAAATTCGGAAATATAAAGGTATCCTTATGATCGTATTCACAGAGGATGAGATCAAATCTCTCGCGGCCCCCTATTGATTCACATTGGTGGGCACTTTCTGGTAAGGCCGACCGACGATGGCCACAGTTTGCACTACAATTGACCGTATTAGATTCATTAACAGGTATGTGTTGGGCTTCTTGATTCAACACATGTGTTGCTCTATTTTGCGCAATATACGATGCTTTGCGCGGCAAAGCTTGACAATTGTAGGCAAGTATACACGGATTACAAAATAGACCCCTGATTATGCCCCTAAAGTGGATGTCCTGATTGTTTCGGTATGGGTTTCACTATCGGGACTACCCGTTCATTTTCATCAGAAGGATGCGCTGTTTCAAATTGGCTGCATACTGGGACACTGATGAAATCGAATGTGGCCACTGCTGAGGTCATATGCCTTTCAGTGGCGTGTTTATGTGTTGAGGTTGATATCTCCCAAGGACTTCCTACAAGAGTATTCATTCAGGTATCTACTCGTTTAATTGCTCAGCCTATCATTTATGAAGATCTTCCATTGTATTGCGCGACATGATGTCGCCTAGGACATAAATTTAATTGCTCAGCTTGTCATTTATGAAGATCTTCCATTGTATTGCGCGACATGCTGTCGCCTAGGACATAAAGCGTCTAATTATGGAAAGCAAGAGCCTATAGAGAAGCAACCTCGTAGTGAAGATTTGGTGGACAAACGCGTGGAGCGTGCAGCAAAGAAGCCGCCACAACGTTGGACCCCTAAGAAACAACAGGGAACAAGGGTCCGCAGCACTCCCTAGATGTCCACGTCCCGCCGACACTGCCATCGGCTATGTTATCTCTTGATATGGCTTGTATTCCTTCGGTTTTATATGCTTAGGATATTTCAAGATTGAAATGAATTGATGACAGTATGCTCAATGATTTGCCTGCTAATCCTGAATCATTTTATTTATCTGATGGTGAGGTTGAGCTAGCTCCTTGTCATAACCAGTTGTCTACCGTATCTTCGGATGATGTTATTGCTAGTTTCCTATGTGAGCAAGTCCAAGCGGTTTTCATTGCACCTGCACTGCAGGATATTCTTGCTGGCTCTCAGGAACCACACACCGCGCCTCCAGTCTTGGGCGATGAAGGGGTTTTTTCGGGTTCCACCAAAATTATTAAGGCGCCAACATAAACCTGTTTCGCCAATTTCCCTACCATTTATCAGATCACATGCAGCTCTTTCTAACTCTTTTGATAGTTTATCATCTCAATGAAGATTATGGTTTGGAATGTTAGATGTATTCGTACATCGGTGGATCGACTCTTATCATTAGTTTGCCGTTATCAATTACATCTTTTAGTTTTTATTGAGCCTAAGGCTCAGGTTTCCTCCATGGTCTCATATTGTCTCAAGTTTTGTTTCTCTCACGCGGTGTCAGTTTGTAATGATCATATATGGATTTTTTGGAAGGAATCAGTCTTTCATCTGGAAGACGAACGGATCGATATTCAAAATCATTCTTTACGTCTTTGTTGGCTGCCTTCGAGGGATTCCTTTTGGTGTACTTTTGTGTATAGACTTCATTCACTTATTGCTCACCGTCCTTTAAGGGAGGATCTCATTTCTTTTCATGGCACCTTAGACGTCCCTTGGCTTGTTGGAGGGGACTTTAATTCATTTTTGATGCTTAATGAGCATAAAGGACGGTCTGCTCCTATACTTCGGTCTCTCCAGGATTTTAATGATTGTCTATCGGCCTGCTCGTTTCAGTCGATTAATTATCAAGGTTCTCCTTATATTTGGTGTGATGACCATGGGCTAGGGCGTGTTTGGCGCCGCATGAATTCATTTTAGAAGTATGAAAAATGAAATTAGTTTTGAAAATAAATTACAAGCGGCCCAAAAGATTTTGTTGATTTCTTCTCAAATGATGTGAAAAAATTACAAGCAAGTTGTAAAAAAATTCAAAGAATGTCGAGACCAAAAAAAAGGAAAAAAGTGTTGAAAAAGAAGAAAGACCAAAATTTTAAAGAAAATTAAATGGCCTTTGGTATGTAAAACATGGAGTTTATTTGTTGGTTTATTCTCAAATGATGGAGAATTTTTGAATTGCAAGACAAATTTTTTTCACGTGGATGCTATTTTTGCAAGTTCTTTTAAATTTTTCTTTGACTCCATTATCCATCATTTGAAATCAAGTTCGTAGCGTTACATTACAAGCTTAAAAGTCCTACCCTTTTTTATTTGAGTCATCTACATTATGGAGAGAGAGTAAGAAGAGTAAGCATATGTGATGTTCATAAGTTATAGTTTGCATAATTTAAACGATTGTTTATGAAAAGCTTGTGATTTGTTATTCACACACACACCTAGATTTCATAGGGTAGCTATGGTTGATATATGGATTACTAAGTTATTTGGTTGGTTGTTTTGATTGGACTTTTTGACTATTTATGTGAATAATTGTTGACATATGTTCTTCAGAAGAAAGATTGAATATATTTTTCTTAATATTATTTTATGAATTTTGCAACTCAATTTTTATAATATTTTGGCACTTTGTTGACTCAATAAGCTTTAAAAAATGATTAACTTGACTATGCTTTCGTCAAAATAATCAAAAACTATTGGTTTTTTAGCTAAACTAACTACATATTTTGAGTTTAAATGATTTATGCATTATATGAGACTATTTTCTATGTTAGTTAGCTAAATATATATATTGATTTATTATAGTATTAGAACTATGTGGGTTTTTATTTGATGTGCAGAGAATAAAATATTCGACAGTGTCGATTAAAGATAAAGATGGATGATCAAAATTATCTAGAAATGTTGTCAAATAAATGAAGCCAAAGTATTGCTGTAGTGCCCCGCCCGGAACTAGGGTTTCGGCACGGTGCACCTACCCTACTCTACTACAAGAAGTACAAGGCGTCGATACTATATATGTACATGTCGACATTCATCGTAAATTGAGATAGCAGAAGCGAAATAAAGCTAAAGATGCGACATGTATAATAATACAAATCGTCATAAGTGCGTATAAATCATAATGTACTATGTCTCGAAATAATATGAGTACATCATGATAAAAACCGAAATATCCGGTACATAACTCTAGCCTACGTCTCAGCACACGGATACTCTAGTCGGGTTCTTCCTCCATGAACAAGGCGTCAGGGTCCCCGTTCTTTGCAATGTGATAAGGCAAATATGAGTGGTAACACTAATCGCGCAACAAGTAATCCGTCTAGATACGTCATGTGGACCATGCATGGGAGACAGGGTAATGAAATAATGATACGTAAAGAAAGAACATAATATTTCACGCCTCCAAGTTTAAGAAATAAAATGCGTGACAGAAATGTAAATAAATACATGTAACATCTATATCATCATCAAAGTAACCATTCTATGCTATAAGTCTCTAAGAACACCGTTTCTATTCATGCCCATACTTAAAGTCTCAATCTATGTCTAAGATAATCATATACTTAGTCTCATTTGAACATATACATGCATGATCCAACTTATATAAGAACATAAAGGACTCTTCTTTGAACATGCATGAAGAAACTAGGTAGAATACTTGCCTTTTCATTTGATTCTTACACTTAAAATAAAAAAGATCTCTTCTTTCCTCCTCATTGTTAACTTTCAGCCTAGTGGCCAAGATGGAAGGAAAAATGAGTCATTTTTTAAGGAAGGAGATATTTAAGAGATTCTAAAATTCAATCTTAGGAAGATTTACCTTTGAAATCCTTGTAGTGGTATTATTTTTCAACTTTAGAAAACTTCTCCTCCCTCCACTATGGAGATCTCGGTTGGAGTGCCTATAGAAGGAGAAAATGGAGCCTTTTAAAGAATGAATGAATAAGAAGGTGGGTAGAATTGATGGTATAATCATTACCTTGAAGATTCCTACACATGCAAGTGATTCTCTTCAAGTCAAGTTTGAAGAATCTTCTTCTTCTCACCTTGGTTAGGGTCAGGGTTTGGAGGCATAGGGGAGGGAAAAATTAATTGTTTTGGATGGATGGATTAAAGAAAGGTGTTTAGGAAGAAGGATGGAATAATCACCTTGTTTTTTTGCATGCACGCTTGAATCTCCCTTTGATGAAGAATTTCCTTCCTCTTGCCTTTGAAGAGGCCACGTTTTTGCCTTGATGAGAGGGAGGGATGTCTCTTTGAAGGTGTAGTAAGGTCTGAAGAACTTCTTCCCTCTTCTCCCTAAGGTTCACGGGTTGGGGTGGATTGGTAGGGAAAGAAGAAGATTTAGGAGGAACTTGAGAGGAAATGAAGTTGCCTTGAAGTGTTTTGAGAGTGAGAAATGAATTTTATGTGTTAAAATGGTGAGATGAAAGAGAATGGTCTTTTAATTCTTTTGGCTCTTGCATGTTGGGAAGGATAACAAAGGTTGAAGTGGAGAAATACGTGAAAGCTAATTGGCTCAGAAAAGATGCATTGAAAGAGGTATACATTTTCTTCTTTGGGAAATCATTTTGACCGAAAATATTGGGAGGAAAGTGGGGAATTCTTGTCTTGTTTTGGTTGGATAAATGGGGAAAATGATTTGTGTAAGAGAAAGGATAGAGTGGAGGTGTAAGAGGGTTGTGAGACATGCATAATGAATGATTGGGTGAGGTGATTAAAGGTGTAAGAATTAAGATTAGTGAAGTTGTCTTCCTCCTTTAGGTGGCTGAATTTGATATTGGGGAAGGGAGGAATCTTCATCATTTTGTCTTGGTTGAGGGAGAGGAAAAGAAGGTGCATGAAAGATAATTGGTTGGGAGAAGTTGTAAGGAAGATGTGTATAAGTGTTGCATGTCTTTTAATTGGTTAAAAGGGAAATATTGTAAGAAAGAAAATTTCTCTTCCTTCATTCTTGTGGAGACCACGATTTGAGGGGGGGGTGGGTGGGTTGGAAAATTTTAGTGTGTCTTGGAATAAATAAGGTGATGACTTAAACTACCTTGCTTCACATTTCTTATGTCTTAATTTCCCTTTTTCTTTATTTCATTGTGAAGAAAATTTTGTGTCATGTTTGTATTTCCATTTAAATAATTCACCAAGTTGTCTTGTTACCTATGATTTTAGTTATTTATTGTAGTGCCCGCTTAAAATTTTCCACCTATACTGCTTAGCGCGGTGCAACAGTCGCACCTTAATTCTGTCACAATTTCCTTTGTTCTTTTTTCAACTAGCTCAGGGGTGCGGGTCGTAACACAACATACCTATACATATTCTATACCTTAAGTCATAAAAATGCACCCTATTTACCCCTCCAAAGTTCTCGGCCATCCTACCCAAAAACAACCACTTTTCATTTAGTTGACCCATCTATATTTCCTTAAAATACATATTACACTTAGTGAAAATGGCCAAAAACCCAAACTTCACATTCATTTATACTTGTTTTCATATTTATAACAATATACATAAAGTAATCATATTTTCCATCATACTTTATTTTATACATATTTATATTTATAAACATGTCCACGGCTATTTATTTCACACCAAACATGTATTTGGACTGAATGTATATGTGTGTGTGTGTGTGTGTGTGTGCCAAGTTGGCCATTTGGCTGAATATACATATATATATGTACATATGTATATTTTTCTTTTCGTTTTATATATCCCACTTCTTTATTCTATATTTGTCTTATTAACTCCACTTTTATATACATATAGCCGTGTGAATATGTATATATATCAAAAGTGGCCATTTGACCGAATATATATATGTATACATACTTACATTTTCCTTTTTATATAACATGTTTCTTTATCCTATATTTTACTCTTATCACCGTTTCTTTTTATATCAACCATACTTGTACTTATCACATGTCATACATTTTATTCTTCTTTTTCCTTTTACCATTTGGTCGAATGTGTGTATATGTGTATATATCACATAATCCTTTTCTTTTTTCATCTCTTTTACTTATATTTTGTATTGAATATTTCTACTAACTATGTACATATTAGTTTCTATCAACATAAGTCATACAAAAATACCATAGAAAATATATATTGATGATCATCATGGACAAATACATGAACAAATACATCAAAGCCATCTTCTTAGTGCACTTTTCTTAACATATCTTGTATCTTCATTTTCTTTCTTTAACTTTTATATATATTGCATAAGAGTATTCATTTAATTCCATTCATACATATAAGCTCATTTTTGCCCACTTGGTCGTGTGTATGTATATGGTATTTAACACTTTATACATCACTTAAGAACATAGTTGTTACATATTCTTGATACTAAAACATTGAACATACATCATGGATGATCAACTTTATATGAACATAAACACTTAGATCTTTGAAAATCTATGAAGGATCTAGAAAGAATACTTGCCTATATCACTTAATATTACTATGAAAGTGAAGATTTCTTCACTTGGCTTGAAGAAACCTTTTTTTTCCCTCTTGAAGGCCACGGTTTTAACACCCCAAAACAGAGAGTTAGTGAGCAAGTTTTGGAAATGGATAAATAGAGAAATATCAACTTATCTTAGATAATGTTCTTACCTTGCTACACCTTGGTTCTCAACCTCTTAAACTTCAGCCGTGATGTTTGAAATGAAGGAGTTTGGAGAGCTTCCTCTTCATTTGGAGAGAAGAAAAGTTGTCTTAAATGAAAATGAAAGTGAAGACGTGAAGAAGGAAAGAGAGAAAAATCTTCTTTCTTCATCAAGAAGAGGGATGGTTTGGGAGTGAATAAAGGAGTAGGAAGGCTTCATCATGAAGATTTGAAGGAGTTGGAGAGGATTAGATGGTTGCTTGGCTTGATAGTGTAGGAAGATAGAGTATAGGAGATGAAATGATTTGAAGAATGAAAATGAGGAGAATGGAGATGGAGGGGGATGGTTTTGGTGAGGATGAATGAGCTTGAATACTTTGTTTCTTCCTTGAAAGAAATAAGAGTTGTTCTTGACTTGAAAATGGAGATGTGAATTGAAGAATAAGAGATATGGATTGAAATCCCTCCCTTTAATCCATGTTGGACGAGAGTATATAGTGGAGCAAGAAGAATATCTTCAAAAAGTCTGGGATGAAAGAGAGAGGAAATATGATGGTTTTAGGTCTTGAAATGTAAGATAATAGAGTGTTAGGAAAGAAAACTTCTTCCCTCCTTTGTCTTGTGGTGTGACCGACTGAAAGAGGGATAAGGAGGGAAATGAGTGGTTCTTGGACAAGGGTAAAACATGGGGAGTGGTTTAATAAAAGGTGGAGTTGTTGGTGATTTGCTAAGGTGTAAGACAATGGAGTGGGGGAGTGGTGAAAAGGAAGAAAATATCTTCTTCTCCTTTTCCTTGATTTGGCCGTGTATAAGGGTGGGGGAAATGGGGTTTGTTTGGTTTTGTTTGAATGTGGATGATAAGGGTGTAAGAAGTATGTAAGAGGGTGGTAGAAAAATGGAGTGTTTGGAAGAAAAATCTTCCATTCTTTGACAAGTAGGCCATGTGAGGGTCGGAGGGAGTGGTTGGCTTTAGTTGGAGAGTGTAATGAAAGTGTAAGAAAATGTAAGAAACTGTGTGAGAAGTTGAATGCTTTTTGGTGTAAAATATGATTTTTTCCATGCGGGTAAAGAAGACAAAAATATTGTCTTTCTTTTTGCCTAGGTGGCGGCCAAGAGGAGCGGGAGTGGGTAGAATAGGACAAAATACTATCATTTGGTTTCTACACATTTTTTTACACTTGGTATTTTGTTGGAGTATTTTTCTAATCACAATTTCTTCTTCCTTTTCTTACCCTAAATGGCGCCAAATATAATGAATATATATATATATATTTTTCGGACGAATGCCATATTACATAAATGTTCATCACATCATCGTAAGAGAAGAAATGTTAAAGGTACATAGTGTGTGTGAAAGGCCAACAACATATGATATGTCGCATTAAAAACTTGTCAAGTAAAACCACCCTTGTGGATAAAACTTTGGCGAAGGAAGAAAGCGTGCATATTTATATTGTTGGGACCATAACATTGTACAATACAATCCGAAAGTAAAATTGATGACCTAAAGACATGCAGTATGTGGCATAATAAGTAAACAATAAAACATGCCTCCTGATGAAACAAGCCTGCAGATAAGACAAGCCTGCTGAAGAAGTTAGATCTGTGTAGTGTCATGTGATGCTGCATCTGTATCTAATCGAAAAGAAGGGAGTGTGGTGTCAGTCAATACAATACCACGTATATGCGAAGGGAGAGTCGATAGCCATGGGTAGTATGTCTCCGTTGAATTCACCATCGCTGCCTGCGCTAGAAAATGGGCTGCTGATTAATCTCCCTAGGAGCATGATGTATTTGTGTAGAGGAAGCTCGGAGAAGGACCCTAAGCCGATGCAAATCAGGAGCAAGAGGGGTAGTAGAGTCCATTGTGTAGACCAGCTGTTGATAATCAACTTCAACCTCAAGATGCCCCAATCTCAAAATATAATAGATAAGCGCAAGGAACACTGCTTGAGCCTCCACCCGTAAGGGATAATTATGCCGCAGTGCAATAGAGAATGCATGGACCAATGTACCAGTTAAATCCCGAACTATATCACCGCCGCCGGCTTTGCATCTTCCAATAGCCACATCCGTGTTAAGTTTCAAACGTCCCGATGGCGGTGGGCACCATCGTAACGTTCGTATCCGATTTGAGCGAAGGGGCGGAGATAGACCTACTTGAATGAGTCTAGGAACATATGTCGCCAACTTAGATCCATTCCGTGATTTTGCCCATAAGAATATATCTCGTCTAATATCCCGAATTATGCCCCACTGAGACCATGAATCCTCTCCAAAGACCGTAGTAGTGTAATTTTTCCAAATGTTCCAAAATAGAATGCCCAGATAAACTCGTTAGACCTCTCCTAAAAATTGTTGGTGCCGACAACCAAACTGTTACTAGATAAGGCCGCCAATTCTTGGTATGAGTCGTATCTATATCCAACAGGGCATCGAAATATGCCCTAACCATCCGAATCTCCGAACAATGATAAAACAAATGGCTGGTTGTTGCCGATGCCGATCGCCAGAATGGACAAATCGTTGGCATGATCTGTATAAAATGTGCCACAAAATCTGGTAATGACAATACACTATGAAAAAGTTTCCAAAGAAATACCCGGATCGAATGCTGCTGCTGTTTCATCCAAATGATTGGGTTAGACAAACGTGTTGTTGTTGACGGCTGGACGCAATCATAGGCATGCCAAAGTGTAAAATGTCCCGATGCAGTAGGCCATATTGGTGATCCATCATTCTATTGTACCAACGTAGAGCAGAGTGGACTAATATCACAAATTCAATGCCAGCCCGGGGAGTCATATAGGTAAAAAGTCAGAACGTTGTCCATAATGAAGTCGCATATACTAACTTCATAAGGTGTTACTAGAATGATATTCCCACCATAATTTACACAAAAAGGCATCTTGTACCGCGCTTATTCGTCTAATAGCAAGGCGCCCTCAGATTTGGGATAACATATTTTTGGCCACGATACCCAATGGAGCCTATTATTGCCCATAAAAACCGTGCAAAACGTAAGCGCTTTAATAATATTGCGTGGTAACCGAGTGGCCACCATAATATGATTCGGAATAGACGATAATACTGATCGAATAAGTACTAACCTTCCAGCCATGCCTAATAGTTTAGCCTGTCATCCACTCAAGCGGCTGTCAACATGACGTATTACCTTTTGACAATGATTCACATGCGTAATACCTTTGTGTAGATAAGAACCCAAATATTTCATAGGTAATGTCGATTGCTGCATATCAAGCAAATGCGTAAGCAAGTGTCGTTGAGATATAGGCACGCGATCAGAAAAACCACCATACTTTTATGCCAGTTAACTGCCTGTCCCGAAACGCTCTCATATACCGAAATAAACTGCTTAAAGTGAGATAAATTTCTATAATTTGAAGTTAAAAATATCAACATATCATCAGCATAAGACAAATGAGAAATAACCATCGACATGCGACCAAGAAAAATGGCAGAATATATGACTGTTCTACTAATCGTTTTAATCCCCTACTAAATCCTTCCGCAGCCAAAATAAAAAGGAGAGGCGATAAAGGATCCCCCTGCTTAACCCCTCTGGTAGGGCGAAAAAAGTCTTGAGGAATACCATTAATCAAAATGGATATATATGTACCTTCCAAATGATTAAGCACAAGGGTGATGAAAAAGGATGAGAATCCAAAACGGAGAAGCACGGCTCTGAGAAACTGCCTACTAACATGGTCAAAAGCTTTCGCCATATCCAACTTTACAATCGCATTATGGGGCCTTGTATCTCTATCGAACCAATGGATTAAATCGTTAGCCAATAAAACCTGTTTGGTGATGCCTCTGCCCTTCTGAAATCCTGCTTGCTTGGGAGAGATAATCTTGGGCAAAATAGAGTTCAAACGAGATGCAAGAATGCGTGTTTGAATCTTACTCATAAAAGTAGATAAAGCTATCGGACGAAAATTACTAAATGTGTATTGAGCCGTGCCCTTTGGGAGTAAAATAAGCATCGAATGTGCCATGGCACATGGAATGGGGAATCCAAGAAAAAACACCTGCACCGCTTTATAGACATCCAAAGAAATAATCTGCCAACAGCTACGAAAGAACCATTCATTATAACCATCCGAACCCGCTGCACTGTGGGGATCTAAATTCCAAACTGCATGTTTGACCTCCTCAATTGAGGGCATGTGTGTTAGCATGGCATTGTCCTCAGCCGAAACCAACAATGGGATAGAAGCTAGAAATTCAGTGTTATCCTCCAGTGGTTGAGCTGTGAACATACGCATAAAATGATCTATAGCTGTGGTTCCCACACTTGCCGGCGTATCGCATAATTCTCCAGTGTCTGTATGTATGCGATGCAAACCCCGACGATGGTGTTTATCTTTAACAATAGAATGATAATACCGAGAGTTACATTCTCCCTCTCTAAGACATTTTACACGATGCATGACAGAAATGTAAATAAATATATGTAACATCTATATCATCATCAAAGTAACCATTCTATGCTATAAGTCTCTAAGAACACCATTTCTATTCATGCCCATACTTAAAGTCTCAATCTATGTCTAAGATAATCATATACTTAATCTCATCATCTAGATGCATAAAGTCCCTACATGAATCATGTAAATGCGATATACTTACAATGCAATGTCATAAACGATGCAATAACAATTCTATGACGATGAACGACAAAACTATTTTCTATAAACCTGTCCGAGACTTAACATTGTCATAAACATAGCATTTTTATATGATGTCTATAGCACTTTAAATTGCATGCGAATGATATCGTCATAATAATGGAACATCCCCCATATAGGCACATGTACAAAATATGAATCCCAATGAGTCCACATGGTGTTACATCATAGTGTACATAAACTAACACTGACTCAATATGCCGTAGATCTGTTGCTCTTGGCGAGATGTTACGCTCGGGCCTATAAAGAACCATATGATATGCCCACAATATCAACCCCCTTGGGTTCCAATATCGTGATGGCTTCCAATCATCGATAACATACTATATGCCCATAATACCAACCATATTGGACATGGTATTATGACTGCCTCCGAATAATCGTATATATACGATAAACATGTCATGAGATATCCGACTATATGATATGATTCGATATAGAACGGTGAACTTTTAAAACGTTTCATGATATGAACATGGATGCATTTGTCTACTTAGCTATTCAACAATATTTATACTCTAATACTTTCTCATTTCTTCAAGTCATAAAACCCAATATATCTATACATAATCCATGCCTTAAGTCATAAAAATACACCCTATTTACCCCTCCAAAGCTTTCAGCCGTCCTACCTAAAAACATCCCACTTTTCATTTATTTCACCCATCCATATTTGTTTAAAATATACATATTACACTTAGTGAAAATGGACAAAAGCCCTAATTTCACATTCATTTATACTTTTTATCATATTTCATAAGAATAAACATAAAGTAATCATATTTTACATCATACTTCATTTTATACATATTTATATTCATAAACATGTCCAAGGCTATTTATTTCACACCAAACATGTATTTGGACTGAATATATATATATTTTTTATGGAAAGGAAATTTTATTAAAAACCTCTCTTATAGCGGAGGAAAACCATATTACAAACCTCATCGTATGTGAATAAGTGAAATAAAGAGCTAAGAATTGTATATCTCCAGTCGTATATGATATGCCGCATTAAAACCTTGCCAAGAAAAACCACCCTTGTGGATAAAACCTTGGCGAAGGAAAAAGCGTACATATTTATACGGCTATCATTGATATTGAAGCTATAGAAACGTGAATACATGGATGTGATTGTTTCATAGTAAAAAACACTGTTGGCTAGTTGGCGTGGAAGATGTCTTGATGTTGTTGAAGAACCGAGGCTTGAGCTAGATAAATCCAAGGGATCGCCTTGTTTCAGCTCGAGGCTGAGCGATGACGTCCTCGTCAATAATATATGCATTGATTTCCACCATAACAAAAGAAACACAGATGTGAGATTAAGAGATTCATATGAAATGATAATTGGGAGTGGTGCATGATGAATAAATAGCATATTAAAAGAAAACGCACAAGCGTTGTCTGTGTTGGAAAACACAGACAACGACGAGGGTGTATAGCTGATAAAGCCGCCATTATATGTCATCGCCAAAAACGGTTGTGAAGAGTGTGGTGGCCAGGTTGTCTCATCCGCAGCATACATATAGGCCATCCAGAGGAAGCATCCAAACCATGCACATGTGAGGAGAAAAACAACGTTAAAAGTGGTAACCGGGCACAACAACAACAACAACCGTATGACCAATGGAATACAAAGCATACCGAGTCTGCCTGCATCCCTCAGGACACAGGCAGAAGAATGAAATGTGTGCCAATCCATTTGGAAGACTTGATTAAGGAACACGCAAATGAGCTGTGGAGAGATCCAACGAAATGGAGCCACGCACTAATGGAGGAAGCGTGTGAGAAGTGTAAACTTGCGTGCTAGGTTACTTGCCTCAGGAATTGCCTCAGAAAACATACTTGCAGGCCAAGAACAGATTTATTCTGCAGTCAGTGGTCTATGAAGATCTGCCTTTATTTTGTACCTCATGTCAATGATTAGGCCATGCAACAGTCTCTCGCCCTCCAAAAGAACAATCAACGGTGCCGTTTCCACCGCCGCCTCCACCACCGCGGCCTCCTGCACAGAGATGGACACCGGTAAAGAAGAAACCGGCTTCAGCACCTCCTGCCGAACCTACATTAATAGTTCCTTCCCAGGAAACTCCTGTACCGCAACCTGCAGACCCTTCAAGAGATGTTGTCACCGACCAGTGTGATATTCCACCGACAGAAAATTTCGACAGGCTACCTCCCCAAGATCAATTCAGTGCCTTAAATGAAGACTTTGTTACTGGGGCTGTGGATCCTCCACTGCAAGACAATTTGGATCATTGCGAATTGGGCCATTCTTCAGATAATGACCTGCCTGTAGCTGATCATACCTCAGATATGCCGAGTGTACCTGAAGAGGTGGCCCAGCGTATGCAGTTAATCCCTCCATCCCCGGCAGTGGATATTTTGATATCACGATTGCAAGAACCTACAGAGGCTGCCGATTTTATTCCCGTGGTTCCTTGTCGTAAACGTTGTACAAGGAAGGATTTGACTCCATTGCCCCCTTCCACTATCCTTACACACAGTGCTTCTCACGCTATCCAGGGAAGTGATTCTACCCTTTCTCAATGAATGTTTTAATATGGAATGTAAGAGGCATGCGTGCCTCTATGCCTAGACTGCATCATTTGATACGAGATCATCATTTACATTTACTTGCTTTGATAGAGCCTAAACATTCATCTTCTAGTATTATACGTTTCACTTTGGATCTTGGCTTTCCCTAGCATTATTCCTCTCAGTCGGAACATATTTGGTTTTTCTGGCGTGACTCACATTTTCAATTGGTTTCACCACAGGATCATGAACAAGTGGTACACTTCACGCTTCTCTATCGGCTCATACAGTTTACTTTTGTCTTATCGATGGTCTATGCCAAACACACAATGCCCTTACGTCGCGTTTTATGGCGTTCACTATATACATTCTCAGAGCATTCCACTTTACCCTGGATAGTTGGAGGTGATTTCAATACTTTTCGCTCCCTTGAAGATCATGATGGTCGCTCACAACCTTCTCTCACAGCATTACAAGATTTCAATGAGTGCATTTAATCTTGCTCTCTTATGGCGCCGCAGTTTAAAGGTCCACGTTTTACTTGGGTTGATGGCAGAGGACTTGGACGAGTACGAAGGCTACTGGATTGGCTTTTTGTTAATTCTTCTTTTAATGATGTGTTTGATGATATGCAACTTACACATCCATCGCGAGCTTCCTCAGATCACTCACCTTTATTATTCATATGTCGGCAACAGTTGTCCGAGGGCCGCCGCCCTTTTCGTTTTCTGGATTCATGGCTCTTACATCCAGATTTCCATACTTATATGAAGAATGCATGGACATCTTATCCTACCACAGGAGGTATGTATGGACATCTACGGTCCTCTTCGTGATACGCATGTGACAACCGGATATATGCTATGATCGGCGATAAAAACATCTCAAGTAATCTGCTTCATTGCGGAAATTCAACAGAATATGCATTTCATCGATAAGTGTGATACGCAAATCATGATGGAAACCGATTTTTCCAAATACTTCACGAATAACTTTCAAAGGAGGACGGCCTGACCAGAAAGTACCTACCAATGAATATCTGAAAGGCGCAGCAAGGGCATCAATCTTGGAATCCAGGAATGATATCATTGGGATGCCTTTATATCTGGAAACGGTCTTAGGCGAGATGGATGTTTGTTGTGATGAAGCCTCACCGGAAACCACCGCCGCAAATGAAGGCGGCGGTGCAGCCGCCATTGATATTGGTATAGGAAAGAACTTGTTTTTGATGGAAACCTGAGGAAGAAAGCGACATCAGTTGGATGAAACAGCGATCGGAGGGGGAAGGCAACCGGGATTGGGCAACAGCAGCGGCGGCGGCTATCGCCGTAGGACGCCAGGGATCGCCAGCGCCAGAGTCGTCATTTTTCGTATTCTAGACCGAATATATATATATATATATATATATATATATATATATATATATATATATATATATATATATATTAAAGAAGGACATTTGTTTAATCGTTGCTAATATCGATAAACCATATGATATGACGAACAGTAAATCCGGAAAAGGATTAATTTCCACAACTGCACCACAAAGTGTGTGTGTGTCTACATATATGCAAAGATGGTCAGTTGGCCGAATATGCATATGTATATATACATATCTATATTTTTGTTTTTTTAAATATCGCACTTCTTTATTGTATATTCGTCTTATTTACTCCACTTTTTTATACATATAGCAGTGTGTATACACACACACACACACACACACACACACACATATATATATATATATATATATATATCAAAAGTGGCCATTTGGCCGAATATATATGTATACATATATACATATATACATATATACATATATACATATATATATATATATTTATATGAAGGAAATTTTATTACGAAAAACCCTCACTTGTGGTGGAGGAAAACCTTATTACATCAAATGAAACAATAATGATAGTAGCAGTATATGATTATCAACATCCATTTGATATATGATATGCCGCATTAAAACCTTGCCAAGTAAAACCACCCTTGTGGATAAAACCTTGGCGAAGGAAAAAGCATACATATTTATATAAATGGACTGTTGATATACGCTATCATGTAATGTGAAAGGACTCATAAACCAAATGATACACAAACGTAATAAAATCAAATGCCATGTGATCATCCCCGCCTTATGGGTAGGTCTTGTCCAGTCGGTCGTTGCGCCAGCGCCCAGGAGAAGAAATGCGATCCGTGTCCCCGTCCATGCATCCAAAAAAATAATAGCTGAGTGAAGCAGAGGCATGAAACATTGTGAAGTGTGGAAGACGAGTTGAAGGAAGATCATACCAGGCCTGCCTGCACTAAGTAAAGTGCCGACAGAGAAATAGATGAAACGCCAATCCATTTGGAAGACTTGGAAGATAAACGAACAGTGTATATGTAACCACCATGAACCCCGCTCATCATCACAAACAAACATGTAACATAAAATCATCAATGCAAAGAATATATGAAATCATGAGGTAAGCCAATGTATGAACCATATGTAAAGTATGGAGATGAAGCAAATGAGGATCATACCCGGTCTGCCTGTCCCAACTAAGGTACAGGCAGAGACTGCAGTAAGTTGCCAAACCATTTGGAAGACTTGAATGTTAAGGAACTCGCAAATTTGCGGAGGAGAGGTCCAAAGCAAGAGCACCGCGAACAAGTGATGGAAGGGTTTGTCGCGAGTAATATTGAGTACGAGGAAACATCATAGAATGCTGTGCAAAATAATGTACGGCCATATTTGCTTCCCGGTATACATGAACATAATCCAATTGATGATGTCGTAATAATACCCATAATAGCCGAAGATGATAGTTCCCAAAGACAGGATTTGGTTGCTTCAAACGCGTAATAAGCTGGGCACAGTCCGTCTCCAGAACAATGGTGCGAAAAAGAGGAAGAAAATATAACAGACCAAACAATGCAGTCTGGGCCTCTGCTGCAAACGGCGTACTATGTGGGAGGCGAAAAGAAATTGCCCCCACACAAGCACCCACATGATCACGTAATATTGCACCTCCGGCAGCATTATTCCTACCAACTGAAGCATCAATATTCAACTTTAAGCGTCCGGATGGGGGGGTTTGCCAGCGCACAAGATGTGGTCGCGGGGGCCGAATTCTGGGGATCCATGAAAGGTGCAAGGTGTGTGGCACTGCAATTTTTGAGCCTTGTATAGATTTAACCCAAATCTCAATGTCATAATGGATTGAAGCCCGAAGAGTAGCAGGAGCAAATGAAATAGAATCCCCATATACTAATGCGGAATATGATCTCCATATGTTGTAGACAATAATAGCAGGAACTATGATTTTTAAGATCCCAAATAGCGATGAGAATTAGGAACGATACCACCAAGATAACAAATACTGTCGGAGGTGTAACGAAGTGGGCAGTGGGCCAAATAATTCAATCGCAAAATAGTGCCAAACATGAAGAATGTGAGTGCAGTAGATGAAAACATGATCCACCGTTGCCGACTGTTGTTTGCAAAATGGACATTGTGTGGGCCGAAAAGCAGAATATTTACCGATGTAATCCTCAAATGGTAATGCCATGTGGAAGATGCGCCACAAAAATAATTTTATGGACGGAGAATGATGTTTGTACCAAATGAACTTAGCAGAGAGCAGTGCCGGTCTTGCAACACGGCAAACATTATACGCGGATTTCAGAGAGAACTCACCTGATGCTGTGAGTTTCCATGTCAGGTGCTGTCCCGATCCTTCTGTCTGAGCAATGCAGTGGGCATGGATTCGACAAATCAGTTTCCATATCAGAGAATCCGGAAGCCGTGGTATGAAATCTTCCCTGCGTCCATATTTTTCATGCATGTATTTACTCCAAAGGGTGTCGTGTTGGTGATATGACCACCATATGCGACACTGATATGCCATTTGTAAACTCGTAAGATCACGAAGTCCTAGTCCACCTTCTTCAAATGGCATAGCCAGTTTGGACCAAGCAACCCAATAGTGACGATTACCCGAATAAAAAGAGGTCATTTTTCTTTCAATGATCTTAATGGCTGATTTTGGCAATCCTCCAGCGGCGAAAATATGTAGTGGAAGAGCTGAAATCACAGAGCGAAGTAGTACCAAGCTGCCAGCTGCCGATAAAAAGTGTGTATGCCATCCCTGTATGCGGTCGTCAATGTGCTGCAAAAGAGATGTACAAAATCTTGCACGATTTATTCCTTTGTGTAAGAATGATCCAAGATACCGAAATGGCAGGGCAGTGTTACGCATTCCCAATATGGTTTGGAATGCACGACATTGCTGAGATGAAGTGCTGGCAGATGATATGAAACTGCTTTTGTGAAAATTTATTTTTTGGCCAGATGCATTTTCATATGAGGTTAAGAAAGCACGAAAGCGGCGCAGATTACGCTGCGTACCCCGAAGGAAGATAAGGGGGTCATCTGCATATGCTAAATGTGTGACAGTGAATGGAATGCGTCCCAGTCGAAAAGGTTGCAGTCTGCCAGAATCAACTAAAAATTTGATGCCCCTGCTAAAACCCTCCGAAGATAAAATGAATAGTAGCGGAGAAAGCGGATCACCCTGTTTTACACCTCTGTATGGCCTGAAAGAAGTTGAGGGCTGCCCATTAATCAATGCTGACAGTGTTGTTGCTCTCAAGTGGTTTAATATTATCCGAATAAAGAAAGCAGAGAAGCCAAATTGACGCAATAATAATTCCAAATACTCCTAGCTGACGCGGTCAAATGCTTTCATCATGTCCAATTTCAAGCATAGCTGGGAACCCCCTTTGTCAAGCATATGTATCATCTCACGTGCCATAAGAACTTGGGAAGAGATATCATGACCTGGAAAGAAACCTGTCTGTTCTGGAGATATCAACTTATGAAGCAAAGTGCCCAATCTTGTAGCGATAATTCTGGTGCAAACTTTACTCACAAAGTTCGTAAGGCATATCAACCGGAAGTCACTGAAAGTCTGAGGAGACTGAGTCTTTGGGATCAATGTAATCAACGCACTAGCCATGACGGAGGGTTGTGGAACACCTAGAAAGAACTCTTGTACTGCTTTAACAACGTCAGCATGAATAATTGTCCAACAAGTTCGATAAAATTTACCATGAAATCCATCCGGCCCAGCTGCACTCTGCGGATCTAAATGCCATACTGCTTCTTTAACTTCTGCTGCTGTCGGTAATTGCGTAAGCATAATATTGTCATCTCTTGTTATCAGATATGGTATATGTGATAATATGGCTGAATGATCATGTGTAGGCTCCCTTGCAAATAAGGCTGTGTAAAAAGATACTGCTTCTTCCATTATATCCGATGGTGTCGTATGTAATGTACCCGATGCGGAGCGAATTTGTTGAATACGAAGAGTAGTGCGCCGTCCTTTGACAATAGAGTGGAAATATCGGGTATTTGCATCACCCTCATTTATCCATTTGATCCTCGCCTTCTGTTTCCAAAAATGCAGCTCATAACTAGCTGCCTGCAAGTACTCAGTTTTCGCATGGTGGTATGCCTGTCTAGTTATGTCGGTGGGGTTAGCCTCCCAGAGTGCCTCAGCATGATTCAGATGTGATTCCGCATGCATGAGATTTTGGAAAATATTACCGAAAATGTCTTTATTCCAACGTTGGATTTCTTTTTTCAGAGAAAATAATTTCGAATAAAAACCATACATACCTCCTGTTGTTGGGTATGAGGACCATGCATTCTGCATGTAAGAATAAAAATCCGGATGAAGCAACCAGCAATCCAAGAAACGGAACGTTCTATGTCCATTGGAAGTATTGAGTCGACATTTAAAGAGTAAAGGCGTGTGGTCTGAAGTAACCCTCGGAAGATGTGTTAACTGCATGTCCTCAAACACATCTTGGAAAGCTGAGTTAATAAATATCCAATCTAGTCTGCGGCGAACACGACCAAGGCCCCTTCCATCTGCCCAAGTAGATCTGGGTCCCTGATATGATGGTGCCATAAGTGAACAATGTCCAATGCAATAATTAAAGTCCTGTAAAACCGTCAATGATGGATGTGAACAGCCTTGGTGATCTTCCAGTTCACGAAAAGTATTAAAATCTCTGCCAATTAACCAAGGAAGAGTGGAGGAATCAGCAAAGGCACATAAAGAATTCCAAAGTGGTCGACGTGAGGGTGCCGTGTGCTGGGCGTAGATAACAGAGAAAACAAACTGGAATTGCAGCGGAAGAAACAGCAGAGTAAAATGGATGACTTGTTCTTGATCACATGTAGCAAGTAAGCGGAAATCCGAGTCATTCCAGAAAATCCAAATTTTTTCGGATTAAGATACATACCATTTGGTGAAGCCAAGTCGTAACCCAAACTCGTCAATATTAGATGGAGCATGCTTTGGTTCTATCAGAACAAGTAAATGTAAGCGATGTTCAGTAATTAAATGTCGCAATCTAGGTAAAGAGGCATGCAAGCCTCGAATATTCCATATTAATGTATTCATTGAGAAAGAGTGGTAGCACTTCCGTGTATGATATGTGATGCACTTCGCGTAAGAATCGTAGATGGTGGCAGTGGAGGTAAATCCTTCCGCGCCCGACGTTTTCGACGAGGGACAACTGGTATAAATTCTGCCTCCTCTAGGGCTTCTTGGAGGCGTGATATCAAGACCTCGTCATCTGGTGATGGTGGAAGCAACTGCATGCGTTGAACTATATCATCTGGGACTGACCTTAATTCCACAGTTGCATCCTCAGGGGGTAATTCGGTGTCCGATGAATGACCAAAATCATTATGTGATGGATGAGTCGGGAGTGGAGGTTCTGGGGCATCACAGAAGATTTCTGCATGAGCTTCATCATCATGTTCACGTAAAAGGTCGGGCTCATCAACGGTGGCAGTCGGAGGAGCTTGTGCTGGGGTCGTAGTGGGCGGACCATCTAGTGGAGGCTCTGTCACTTTCTTCTTCTTGATAGGTGTCCAACGCTGAGATTTTGGGCGAGATGGCGGAGGCAGGGGTGGCGGTGGAATAGAAGAAGTCGATGTAGCACATGCCCCCGGTGCATGTCCCAAACGTCGGCAGTTAGTGCAAAACAAAGGAAGATCTTCATAGATAATAGGTTGCAGTATATATCTATTTCTTGCCTGTAGGTAAATCTTCTGAGAAAGTTCTTGAGAAACATCCACCTCAACACAAATTCTAGCGACAGATGGTCGCAGGCCGTCGGATGTCGCAACGTCCAACTTGATTGGTGTGCCAACCGGGTGTACAATCTCAAATAATGCTTCACGACGATGCAAATGAATAGGGAGGCCAGGCAAAGCAATCCATATAGGGACAATAGGGACATCAGCTGTTGGATCAAAGTCAACTGTCCATTTTGTGATGCACATATGGCATCCTGAAATATGCCATGAACGCCGATAGAAGCAGCGCAAGTAATCTGCCTCATTGCAAAAATTTAACAAAATATGTGTAGCGTTAATGAGGGTGATGCGAAGATCATGATGGAATCCGATTTTTTCAAACACATCTCTGATAACCTTCAATGGTGGTCGACCATACCAAAATGTACCCACTAAAGAGTATTTGAATGGCGCAGCAAGTTCTTCAATTTCTGAATCCAAAAAAGAGATCAAGAGAATACCTTTATAGCGAGAGACTGTTTTTGGTGCAATGTTAATCACTTGAGAAGAGGAAGCTCCGGAAACAACAGCCGCAAACGAAGGTTGCGGCTCAGGAGGCATTGTGATGACCGAAAATAGCAGGCTGGTTCTGTGAATTTAGCAATGGAATTCTGTGGGATTGGTGTTAATTGTTTCTGATGGAAATCAGCCAGCGAAATTGACAGGCCGCAAACGGAGAATGATCGGAGAGCAGCAGTCAGCGGCGGCGGCTAAAGCCACAGGGACGTGATCGCCGAAGCCAGTCTTCCGTGATCGCCGGAGCTCGATTCTTTTTCCTTACCTGGTTTTCATCCATATATATATATATATATATATATATATATATATATATATATATATATATATATGCACATACATAAATACATTTTCCTTTTTATATAACACATTTCTTTATTGTATGTTTTACTCTTATCACGATTTCTTTTTATATCAACCATATTTGTACTTATAACATGTCATACATGTTGAGAAATATGTTTGGATAATTTTCAAAGTCATGATTTTAAGTGGTGAATACTTAAAAATATCATACATGGTGTTGTATGTGATTAAAAGTTGAAAAAGTTGAAAAAGTTGACATTGATCTCTCAGGTTGTTGCACTTCGATCGATCGATGTACTTCGATCCCTCACATCGATCGATCCATGTAAGGTAGTGAAAGTTCAAGACCTTACGGTGAGACATCGATCTCTAAACCTGAGACACATCGATCGATCTATGTACATGGAACCCTCACTTCGATCGATCGATGTAGGTCAGAGGCAAACTCTGAAACTTATGGTGAGACATCAATCTCTGAAGCTGAGGCACTTCGATCGATCGATGTCTAGGGTTTTTAGAAATATTTTTCTAAAATGTGATAAAGTGATTGTTTTCATTTGTACATGTTTTATATATGTTCATTATGTGAATATTATGTGTTTTTGGCCATTTTAAATGTATTATGACTAATGTGCCTTGGAAGTTTCTACAACTTACCAAAAAAGGCAAAATTGGTTTTTTGATTTTTGTAGGAACATGATATGGTGGATATATATCAAGGACTTATTCTCATCTTATTTATCATGATAAAGAGGCTATTATGATTATTTCTGACCATCGGGGTTATTTCTGGAGTTTTCTCTCACCAGGGGCATTTTGGTCATTTCACCCCTGAGGGTATTTTTGGTATTTTACTCAAGAAATCTCTTGAGCAAATTATTATCTTCATTCTGGAGTTGAGTTATTATTATCTTGAAGATTATTTGGTGGTTCTTTATCTTATTCTCTCAAATGATGATATTATTGACTGTAGCGGGATATGCGACGGGTTGTGATGTCACATTCTATTTCTTTCTTGAAGACCCTCTCATATATGTTATGAGAGCATATTTATCATCATTATTCAAAGATATCAAAGGTATTAAAGGTGTGGAAATGATCACTACGTACAAGAAGAAATAGTTGGAATTTTAGTGTTATATATTGGCATAATTTTGTCAAGTATTATTTGGTGTTTTCTTCTTCAAAAATCTGAGTTGATATACATATATATGCTAAAAAACGTCTACAATAAGGTGGAAATGATGGTATACTCATTTTATGAGTTGGTGACAAATGGACCAATCAAAAAGGAGCTAGTTGGCAAAAATGCCAACTTGGAAAAATAATTGGCTACTACACTTTGAATGGGGCTGTTTTGGTTTGAAATTGTCAATGCCCACATGCCTGTTTTCAAGCCAACAAGTTGAGGTATTTTGGTGGCATTATCTTCCCCATATTATCTCTATTTTGCAAAGGATAATCAAGACTTGCCATGGTGGAAATTTCAGCCAACATGATATTGCCAAGGTGGACCAATCATTTTGTTTTATGTTGCCAAGTGGACAAAGCCAACCAATGATGATAAGACACTTGGAAATGATGATAAATCTGGTGAAACATGTGCATTCTTATCTCTAAGGCTCAATTCACACTATAAATAGGAGGCAATGGCGAAGAAGATGAAACACACTTGAAGCTTACTTGAAAGCATTTGTTGAATTATCCAGCTATCATCTTCTTCTTGTTGTTCTTGTTTCATTCTTTGTAGCAAAGGTGTTCTTGTTGTATTTGTTGAGCTACAAGCCTCTTGAGCTTCATTTGTAAGATTGATTAGCCAATTCTATAAGGCAACATCAATAGGTGGTAGAGGTGTTGTAACTAAGTGTTGCATAGAAGTTGTTCATCCAAGTCTTGAATAGGATTGGTGTATAACCCAAGGATCAAGCTTGGTTCTTGTCATAAGGTGATTCATTTCTTAGTGAAGTCCCAAGAAAGGTGTTCCTTGGGACTGGAGTAGGTCACATTGACCGAACCAGGATAAATTCTCGGCGTTCTTGTCTTGTTTCTACTTTTCTGTTTACTGCCCGTTTTTACTGTAGTTTTCACACAACTTCTCACCATTTGAAAAAATAGCTAAATACTTTCAAAATTCATGATTTTTATTGGAGTTATACTTCAGACTGTTAGCTTTCATTTGTAACAAGAATCACTTGATTTCAGCAAGGGAAAGTTAGACTTTCAGCCTTTGCAAGATAACTGCTCTATTCTGTCTGCAATCTGATCAGTTTTGAGACAACTTGAATTTTGTATTAATCAAGAATGTTTTAAGGCCAGTTCCTTTTGGAAACATCAACTAAACATCCTAAGGAGTGTTTTGATATAAATATCAACCTTTTTGGTTGAGTATTCAAAGAGAAACACATTTTTTAAAATCAGCAACATTCTGTCCAGTCCTGTCCAGATTGACCATTGGAATCTTTTTATTTGTTTGAAGGGCCAAACGATCTTATTTTTGTCTGAGTTTTGGACAGAATCTTGTTAACACATTGAAGTTAAGTTCTGAAAAGTTTCATAAGTTTTGGAGTTATGTACACTTATTTTTGAAATTTTCAAAAACAGGTTCTGTTTTCAAATGGGTTTTTAATCAAGGGTACCAGTGTAATTTCCACTAACCACTATTCACCCTCCCTCTAGTGGTGTTTATTGCAGGTGCACGGTCCAACAATTGATATCAAAGCGAGGTCTACACCACTCAAAGAAGCAAGATTCAACGTCGTACAAACAAGACAAGGCTAAGAAGCAAGAACTCAATCAAGAAGGTTTGGAGCATTTGAACACTTCAAGAATGTTTGGAGCATTTGTATTCACTTGATTAAAGATTCAAGGTATTCATCTAAAATCATACATTATGTCATCAATCTCTCATAAAGGAGCGCTCTCAAAATCTACGAAAGAGGTAATATCTACTCCTGATTTTGATTCTGACAATGAGATGACTTTCGATGAAATGTATGATGAATTCATAAAAATGCATGCTCATTGTAAGGATTGTCAAAAGAGAAAAAGAAACTAATTGAAGAAAATGACAAGTTGAAGACAACCAACTTGGAACTTTCTAATCAATTAGCGTCTTTCAAACAAGAGTCATCAAATACTCTTGATTCATTAAAGACTAAAATTGAGTCATCTAGAAATAATGAACAAACCTTAAGAACTGAAAATAGTGTGTTGAAAATCAAGATGCATGATTATGAACATGAAGTGTATGCATGATTATGAAAATGAAGTGTTTACACTTAAATCATGCAAACTAGACTTAGAGAAAACCTTAGAACTTAAATCCGGTACAAACATGTTAGACACACTCATATCGTCACAAAGATATGGAAATGATAAAACCGGGTTAGGCTATAAAGAAGAAAATGTAAAAGTAGATAAAAAGACTAAGTTTGTCTCATCTAGTACAAAGTTGCCATATAATACAACAAATTCAACTTTGCATGCTACATCTTCTTCTACACCTTCTTCTACTTATATCAAGGCAAAAATACAACACGCACCCACAAATATACACACATATAAACGTACATCTAGGCAAAACTTTGTATCTAGACAACCTAGAAATTATGCCTACATGTATTAAAATGCAACTAGACCTAATAAAATGCATCCAACTTATTATGAACCTAAGTATAGGCAACACTCATATAAGTCTTATAAAAATGCATATGAATATACATATATAGCGCCATTCAAGAAAAAAAATTACATGCCTTATACGCACTATCAAAAACGTCCAAGACATAATACTTATCAACCAAGATATAACATGTATGACAATGCAACATTTTTTGGAATGGTCAAACATATGTTAATCCTCTATATTTAACTAATGTCAAAAATGTGCCTAGAAGGTATGTCCAAGTTTGGATACCTAAGGGATATCTAAACAAGGGTGGTGCTCCTAACATTCAAGGACCCAAATAAAGGGTACCTAAAAATTTGTCTTCATTGTAGGAAAAACGCAAGGAATGCAAGAAAGAGACAAAGTCAAAGAATCTAAAAACTAAATGATTTTTAGATAGTGGATGTTCAAAGCACATGATGGGCAACCCCAAACTATTCACCGAATTGGAACATATCAAGAATGGAGGAAAGGTAACATTCGGTGACAACAACGAAGGACAAGTTATTGGAAAAAGAACAATTGGGGACCTTAACACATTTCAAATACGAAATGTGTTGTTAGTCAGTAATCTCTCTTATAATTTATTAAGTATTTCTCAACTTATAGATTGTGGATATAATGTTTCTTTTCTTCCAAATTCTTGTGATATAATAAATGAAAAAGGAGAAATAGTATTAAAATGAAATAGAGATGGTAACATTTATACTCTTACGTTAGATAACATGTTAGATGCTAAGATTAAGTGTTTAATATCACATGACTTAGATGTGAATTTATGGCTTAGAAGATTAGGCCTTATAGGAATTTCAACCATTAAGAAATTATCTAAGAAGAATTTAATTAGAGGAATACCTAAGTTAGACTTGGGTAATTTTCAAATGTATAAAACAAGTATTAAAGGAAAACACATTAAAGAAACATTAAAACCGAAACATGAAGTGAGTACTAATCGTGTACTAGAATTGCTTCACTTAGGCTTATTTGGTCCAAGTAGGACAAGAAGTCTAGGTGGACACTACTATGTGTGTGTCATAATAGATGATTACTCACGATACACATGGACATTTTTCTTAACACGCAAAGACGATGCTCCATTGGCAATCGAAACTCTCATTAAGCAACTCGAAAACATTTATGAAGAAAATGTTAAACGAAATAGAAGTGATAGAGGTGGAGAATTTAAAACAAAAATATAATCAAGTTTTGTGAACTACATGGAATTAAACACGAATTCTCACCACCTAGAACACTACAACTCAATGGAGTTGTTGAACGTAAAAATAGAACAATTCAAGAAGTTGCTAGAACAATGCTATGTGAAAATAAATTACCTAAATGCTTATGGGCTGAAGCTGTTAGTTGTGTATGCTATATTATAAATAGGCTTTCTATTAGAAAGAAATTGAATAAAACACCTTATCAATTGTTAAACAATAGACAACCTAAAGTAGATTATCTTAAAGTTTTTGGTTGTAAATGTTTTGTGTTGACCACTAAGGATAATCTAGAAAAATTTGAACAAAAGTCTATTGAATGCATATTTTTTGGTTATTCAACTAATTCAAGAGCATATAGGTGTTATAATCCTGCATCTAGAAAAATAATTGAATCTATACATGTGAAATTCAGTGAAAATACATGCTTTGAAGTTAGTGATAAAACTCAACATAAACATGAGAATAATGTTGAAAATATGTTTGATGATGATGTATTACTGGAGCCTGTACTTGATTATCTAGAACCAACTCCCCCTGAACAAGACATGCATGAACCCTTAGATGAAATAAATGAAGGGATTTTGCAATTGGAAGATAATATAACTAACTTACAAGATGATTCAATTGTATACGACAATGTTCACACTAATGAAACATTTGAACAAGATGAGGGTGAACCTAATCAATCTAGGAATTGATGGCATCCTAAAGAGTTAATCATTAGGGATCCAAGTGTTGGGGTTAGAACACGTAGAAACATAAGTCAACTTGGAGGACATAGCTTAATCTCACACTTAGAACCTAAGAATGTAAAGGAAGCCTTAGGTGATATATCTTGGATAGATGCTATGATGGAATTAAATCAATTCACCAGGAAACGTGTGGGACTTAGTACCTAAACCTGAAGACAAGTCTATAACAGGATCCAAATGGGTCTTTAGGAATAAAATAGATGAACAAGGAAACATCACAGGAAATAAGGCTAGGCTAGTCGCACAAGGTTATAATCAACAAGAAGGAATAGATTATGAAAGAAACCTTTGCACCCGTCGCACACAATTAGATTGTTACTTGCGATTGCAAGTCTAAGCAATATTAAACTCTTCCAAATGGATGTCAGGAGTTCATTCTTGAATGGACACATCCACGAAGAGGTGTTTGTGAAACAACCCCTTGGATTCAAAGATCCAAAGCATCCTAACCACGTTTACAAGCTTAAGAAAGCTCTATATGGTTTGAAACAAGCTCCAAGAGCTTGGTATGATAGATTTGCGAACTTTCTTATTGCAAATAATTATCAAAGGGGAACCATAGACAACACATTATTCCTAAGAAGAAAAGATAATGATTTATTAATAGTTCAAATATACATAGATGGTATAATCTTTGGTTCAACCAATCCTACCTTAGTAAAAGACTTCGAAGAGTGTATGAAATCAGAATTTTGAAATGTCAATGGTAGGAGAGTTGAATTATTTCTTAGGACTCCAAATCGAACAAACCCCTCAAGGAATTCATATTAGCCAACTTAAGTATGTCAATGATATGATTAAGAAGTTTGGCTTTGAAGAGTTGAAACCAACACCTACACCCATGGGTGTTACCACCAAACTAGATAAGGATGAAAATGGTAAACCTTTTGATGACACACTATATAGGTCTATGATTGGCTCACTGTTATACTTATCCGCATCAAGACCTGACATCATGTTTAGTATGTGTATGTGTGCTAGGTTTTAATCTTGTCCTTAGTTATCTCATTAAAATGCAGTAAAAAAGATCTTTAGATATCTTAAACACACACACCTCACTTAGGACTTTGGTATGATAGAAACGCTAAGTTGGAATTACACGCATATAGTGATGCTGATTATGGTGGTTGAAAATTAGATAGAAAATCCACTAGCGGTACATGTCAATTCATAGGAACCAACTTGATCTCTTGGTTTTCTAAAAAGCAAGCTAGTGTAGCACTCTCTACCACCGAAGCCGAGTATATCGCCTTAAGCTTATGCACTACCCAAATACTTTGGCTTAAACAACAACTTAATGATTTTGGCATTAAAATGAATAAGATTCCAATTTTCTGCGATAGCACAAGCGCAATGAATCTTTCTTGGAATCCGATACTTCATTCTAAGGCCAAACACATTGAGGTACAATACCACTTCCTTCGAGATCATGTTCAAAATGAGGATATAGTTATAAACCATGTAAGAACTGATCACCAAATAGCTGATATCTTCACCAAACGCCTTAATCAAGCCAATTTTGAAAACTTACGAGCCAAGTTAGGTATTATGTCTTACGATACCATTGCATAGTTCTATCTTTTGCATGATTTGCAAAATAAAGGGAGAGATAGAATAAGATTATGATTTTAGTTGGTAAGTCATAATTTGGTTAAATAATATGCTAAGTTTCAATTGGTATAAGGTTTGGAGCATAGGTTAAGGGGGACAGTATAATTTGAGGGGGATCACATGAATACATGAGAATTGATGAAAACAATTGGTAATTAGTTGGTAATTGGTTTTTAAAAACAATTGGTACAAATTTTTTGAAACAAATTGATGAGGTATTTGGTAGATTTATGATAAACAATTGGTAAAGAGTTGTGACATTAAAATCATGTTAGGTTATTTTGAAAATCATCCAAAAGGGGAAGAATGTTGAGAAATATGTTTGGATAATTTTCAAAGTCATGATTTTAAGTGGTGAATACTTAAAAATATCATACATGGTGTTATATGTGATTAAAAGTTGAAAATTTTGAAAAAGTTGACATTGATCTCTCAGGTTGTTGCACTTCGATCGATCGATGTACTTTCATCCCTCGCATCGATCGATCCATGTAAGGCAGTGAAAGTTCAAGACCTTACGGTGAGACATTGATCTCTAAACCTGAGACACATTGATCGATCGATGTACATTGAACCCTCAGTTTGATCGATCTATGTTGGTCAGAGGCAAACTCTGAAACTTACGGTGAGACATCGATCTCTGAAGCTGAGGCACTTCGATCGATCGATGTCTAGGGTTTTTAGAAATTTTTTTTAAAATGTGATAAAGTGATTGTTTTCATTTGTACATGTTTTATATATGTCCATTATGTGAATATTATGTGTTTTTGGTCATTTTAAATGTATTCTGACTAATGTGCCTTGGAAGTTTCTACAACTTATCAAAAAGGACAAAATTGGTATTTTGAGTTTTGTAGGAACATGATATGGTGGATATATATCAAGGACTTATTCTCATCTTATTTATCATGACAAATATGATATTATGATTATTTCTGACCGTCAGGGTTATTTCTGGAATTTTCTCTCACTAGTGGCATTTTGGTCATTTCACCCCTGAGGGTATTTTTGGCATTTTCACTCAAGGAATCTCTTGAGCATATTATTATCTTCATTCTGAAGTTGATTTATTATTATCTTGAAGATTATTTGGTGGTTCTTTATCTTATTATCTCAAATGATATTATTGACTGTAGCGGGATATGTGACAGGTTGTGATGTCACATTCTATTTCTTTCTTGAAGACCCTCTTATATATGTTATGAGAGCATATTTATCATCATTATTCAGAGATATCAAAGGTGTTAAAGGTGTGGAAATGATCACTACGTTCAAGAAGAAATAGTTGGAATTTTGGTGTTATATATTGGCATAATTTTGTCTATTATTTGGTGTTTTCTTCTTCAAAAATCTGAGTTGATATACATATATATATGCTCAAAATGTCTACAATCAGGTGGAAATGATGGTATACTCATTTTATGAGTTGGTGACAAATGGACCAATCAAAAAGGAGCTAATTGGCAAAAATGCCAACTTGGAAAAATAATTTAGTAGCCAACGGCTACTACACTTTGAATGGGGCTGTTTTGGTTTGAAATTGTCCATGCCCACGTGCCTATTTTCAAGCCAAGAAGTTGAGGTATTTTGGTGGCATTATCTTCTCCATATTATCTCCATTTTGCAAAGGATAATCAAGACTTGCCGTGGTGAAAATTTCGGCCAACATGATATTGCCAAGGTGGACCAATCATTTTGTTTATGTTGCCAAGTGGACAAAGCCAACCAATGATGATAAGACACATGGAAATGATGATAAAGATGGTGACACATGTGCATTCTTATCTCCAAGGCTCAATTCACACTATAAATAGGAGGCAATAGTGAAGAAGATGAAACACACTTGAAGCTCACTTGAAAGCATTTGTTGAATTGTCTAGCTATCATCTTCTTGTTGTTGTTCTTGTTTCATTCTTTGTAGCAAAGGTGTTCTTGTTGTATTTGTTGAGCTACAAGCCTCTTAAGCTTCATTTGTAAGATTGATTAGCCAATTCTATAATGATACATCAATAGGTGGTAGAGGTGTTGCAACTAAGTGTTGCATAGAAGGTGTTCATCCAAGTCTTGAATAGGGTTGGTGTATAACCCAAGGATCAAGCTTGGTTCTTATTGTAAGGTGATTCATTTCATAGTAAAATCCAAGAAAAGGTGTTCCTTGGGACTGGAGTAGGTTACATTGACCGAACCAGGATAAATTCTCGGTGTTCTTGTCTTGTTTTTAATTTTCTGTTTTCTGCCTGTTTTTACTGCAGTTTTTACACAATTTCTCACGGTTTGAAAAAATAGCTAAGCACTTTCAAAATTCGTAATTTTTGGTGGAGTTATACTTCAGACTGTTAGCTTTCATTTGCAACAAGAATCACTTGATTTGAGCAAGAGAAAATTAGTCTTTCAGTCTTTGCAAAATAACTGCTCCATTCTGGCTGCAATCTGACCAGTTCTTAGAAAACTTGAATTTTATATTAATCAAGAATTTGTTTAGGTCATGTCCTTTTGGAAACATCAACTACACATCCTAAGGAGTGTTTTGATATAAAGATCAACCTTTTTGGTTGAGTATTCAAAGAGAAACATGTTTTTCAAAATCAGCAACATTCTGTCCAGTCCTGTCCAGATTGACCATCTGAATTTGTTTATTTGTTTGAAGGGCCAACGATCTTATTTTTGTCTGATTTTTGGATAGAGTCTTGTTAACACATTGAAGTTAAATTCTAAAAAGTTTCATAATTTGTAGAGTTGTGTACACTTATTTTTGAATTTTTCAAAAATGGGTTCTGAATCTGAGGCAGTCTCAGATTCTGTTTTCAAAGGGGTTTTTAATCAAGGGTAGTAGTGTAATTTCCGCTAACCACTATTCACCCCCCCTCTAGTGGTGTTTATTACAGGTGCACGGTCCGACAATACATTTTATTCTTCCTTTTCCTTTTACCATTTGGCCGAATGTGTGTATATGTGTATATATCACATAATCCTTTTCTTTTTTTTTCATCTCTTTTACTTATATTTTGTATTGAATATTTCTACTAAAAATATATATTAGTTTCCATCAACATAAATCATACAAAATCATCATAAAACACATAAACATGTCAAGTGATAGAAACCAAGAAAATGAAGTAAGTAGGTTAGTGACACCTACAGAAATCGTATATATACATGTATGTACATGAAATGATGATCATCAAAACAGCATTTATGATCAAGTATATTAGTTATGCTTATGATTCATACATAAACATACTAAAACAAGATCATACAACATATGAAACCAAAATACCATAGAAAATACGTATTGATGATCATCATGGACAAATACATGAACAAATACATCAAATCATCTTCTTAGTACACTTTCCTTAAATCTTGTATCTTCATTTTCTTTCCTTACCTTTTATATATATTACATAAGAGTGTCCATTTCATTCCATTTATATATATAAGCTCATTTTCCCCCAGATGGCCGTGTGTATGTATATGGTATTTAACACTTTATACATCACTTAAGAACATAGCTTTTACATATTCTTGATACTAAAATATTGAACATATATCATGGATGATCCAACTTTATATGAACATTAATACTTAGATCTTTGAAAATCCATGAAGGATCTAGAAAGAATACTTGCCTTTATCACTTAACCTTACTATGAAAGTGAAGATTTCTTCACTTGGCTTGAAGAAAACCTTCTCTTTTTTCCTCTTGAAGGCCACGGTTTTAACACCCAAAAGCGGAGATTCAATGAGAAAGTTATGGATATGGATAAATGGAGAAATATGAACTTATCTTAGATGATTTTCTTACCTTGCTACATCTTGGTTCTCAACCTCTTAAAATTCGACCATGATGTTTGAAATGAAGGAGTTTGTAGAGCTTGTTCTTCATTTGGAGAGAAGAAGAGTTGTCTTGAATGAAAATGGAAGTGAATAAGTGAAGAAGGAAGAGAGAAAAATCTTCTCTTTTCATCAAGACGAGGGACGGTTTGGGAGTGAATAAAGTAGTAGGAAGACTTCATCATGAAGACTTGAAGGAGTTGGGGAGGATTTGATGGTTGCTTGGCTTGAGAGTATAAGAAGATAGAGTGTCGTAGATGAAATAAGTTGAAGAATGAAAATGAGGAGAATGGGGATGGAGGGGGACGATTTTGGTGAAGGATGAAGGTGCTTGAAGACGTTGTTTATTCCTTGAGGGAAAGGAGAGTTGTTTTTAACTTGAAAATGGAGATGTGAAGTGAAGAATGATAGACAGGTATTGAAATCCCCCCCCTTAAGCCATGTTGGCCGAGAATATGTTCATAA
Source organism: Eustoma russellianum (assembly GCA_036186865.1). Taxonomy (NCBI): domain Eukaryota; kingdom Viridiplantae; phylum Streptophyta; class Magnoliopsida; order Gentianales; family Gentianaceae; genus Eustoma; species Eustoma russellianum. The sequence continues at coordinate 28,835,015 of AP025054.1, read as the reverse complement.
AGTCTTGAATGAAAGAGGAAGGAAATATGATGGTTTTAGGTCTTGAAATGTAAGAGAATGAAGTGTTATGAAAGAAAACTTCTCCTCTCTTTTGTCTTTTCGAGTGATCGATTAGAAGAGGGAGTACGAGGGAAATGAGTGGTTCTTAGACAAGTGTAAAGCATGTGGAGTGGTTTAAGAAAAGGTGAGGTTGTTGGTGATTTGCTAAGGTGTAAGACAATGGAGTGGAGGAGTGGTGAAGAGGAAGAAAATATTTTCTTCCCTTTTTTCCTTGATTTGGCCGTGTCTGAGGGTGGGAGAAACTGTAGAGAAAAAGAGGTTTGAGTGATTTTCAAATACATGATTTAAATGTGCACAAGAACGTGCATAAGATAAAACGTGCATGATACAAACAATCGTGTGCATGATATTGCTTAGTACTTGCCTTATTTAGCTCATATATAATGTTGACGTACTAACGAGCCATGAAGCGTTAAAGCTTACATCATATGGCAAACATTTGTTGTGTTTATACTATTTTCAGGTGCCACCATTAATGAACTAAACTAGTTCATTAAGTGAAGTATTTAGTTTATTAAACTAAGTAGTTCATTAAAGGAAGCCACATTTGGAAAAGGCACAAAGGTAATAAGGCTAAGGAAGGAAAGTTTTCTTCTCCTTCCCTCTTTATTATCCACGCCATATATACATATACATATATATATATATATATATATATATATATATATATATATATATTTCAGATTTTTTAAAAAGGCACATACACATGTATTCCAACGTACTAGCGACACGTTATATATTTTACGTACGTACGTTAACGTCACACTATCATACTTAACTCATATTTATGAGTATATTCAGGTCTTATATCATATGATATAAGTCATGGTGATGACAAATTAAATACGACACGATAAAAGGTTCTAAACTGAAAATTGTCGTATCGGGCAAATACCGAAACTTCGCCAACGTGTCACGTACTTGCCATAAATAGATGGCCAGCCCCTATACTTCAAAAATCATCAAAAATTTCGTGCTAATGATGATATTTTCAGCCAAAATTACTTTCCATGTTGGCACACACAAATTGCCCCACATTAAGGCCAAAATGTGAAGATTCCAATTTTAGTTTTGACACATGATAAATGGCGCCACTTTAGACCAGCTAAGTGCTGAGATTTAAAGTATATATTATATATATATATTATGTGTAACATAATATATATAACATGTGCAAAAAGTTAGAATATAATTAGAGAAAAATCGGGTAATCGATAAATATCGAAAATTCGGTTTTCTACGCACACAACACATGGAACATTTTTGGTACATCATATGACACGTATCTAGACACTTTTTACATATGTTATACATCTTAAAGTGTTCTAGAAAATTAAATTAAGGTCTGATTGGAATATAACACGTGTGTATTATTAAATGTGCACTATTTTACAAAGTTAACAAAAATAATTTTCAGCATATGTATATACATCATACACGCACATTACAGCCAAGATGGAGCTTATTTGGAGCCTTGTTGGCATATTGATTGGTCAAGAATCAATAATACAATGTTGATGAATTAAAGAGAGAAGCTACAAATGGTAAGATTTCAAACTTTGTCTCACTTATAACACATGCTGAAAATTTCAGCATGCTAACCTTGGCTGGCTGATTTTTTGACTTTAATATGACATATTTTATCATCTTGAATTATGTGATTGATTTGGAGAAGAAATGGAAGTAATTTGAATATTATTTAAATTCATAAAGTGTGATATTTTATATATCACACATGCTGAAAAATTTTCAGCATGTGTGTGACTTGTGATGGCCGAATTCATGGTCTTGAATGTGTCCAAGTTCATTCTCAATGTGATAAAGATATTTACCATAAATTGGTGATTTATTTCAAAAAGAAAAATCAAAGAAAAATGGTAATATTTTGAATTGTACAACCATGTAACACATGCTGAAAATTCAGCATGGTAAACCACTTAATGGCCGATTTTCATACTTGTGTTGGGAAGGAATTTGGTCTTGCAACATTTATGTGATTATCTTGAGCATTATAGAAATAATTTTGTGATTGATATTGGCACATGTTTTAAGTGTTATTCTCAGATTTTTCCAAGTCATAAATGATGACAACATCCAACCAATCATGAAGTGCCAAGTAAGCAAAGCTTAAATGATCATCCAATAAGAAGATGCCAAGTAAGCAAGACCATGTCACAATGATGTCTTACATTCTCCCAAGGACTTAGAAGATAATTTTCAAGAGGGGGATAGCACTATAGGGGGGCGGCCAAAACAAATTAAAAGGAGAGAAAGAAGAGCAAAACAAGAACAAGAACAAGAGTTGCAAGTTCAAGGATCAAAAGTGTTCTAGCCTTCTACATTCTCTTTCTTTCTTTCTTCTTGTAAGCCTATTGTATTCATATCTTTCAATCTTGAATAGGCTTGATATAGACCACCACATATTCCATATCTTTGTAAAAGATTGATCAAGGTGTGATCAATCTTCATTCTTGCAAGGTGGTGGTGTTCGTGCGAATTGTATTCATCGTACAAGGTTTGTAAACGGTTGGAGTTGGTGTGTAACTCCATCAACCCTGTGGTAAGGTGTATTTGTGCTGTGTGACTAGTGTGAACCAAGGAAGGTGTTCCTTGAAGACTGGAGTAGGTTGTTGATAACCGAACCAGTATAAAATTCTTGGTGTCATTTACTTTCAGCATTTATTTTCTGTTACTGCACAGTTTACTCTTTTTGTTTGCGTTCGTAAAAATAGTAAACGACTTTCAAAAATCACGAAAATTTTTAGAAACATAGCCACACGTTCTAGGGTTAATTTGGCACAAGTTTCAACCCTTTTGGATAAGTATAAGTCGATCAAACATCAAACTTTCTGAGACTAGTGCAGTCTGATTTTCAGACTTGCAAAGGTTGAGACTTTGATTGTAATTGACCTACTTCCCAAAAGAATTTTGAAAAACTGTTTCAACCCACTTAAATATAGTATATAAGGAGTTAGTGGTTAAAGTTTCAGAGCATTTGGAGTTGTGAACAAATAGGAATTAATTTTTCAAAACAGTGTACCGTTTCTGGCAGATTCGCGCAATCTGACCACCAACGATTTTTGAAGGGGTTAAAGGTTGAATTTTAATTTGAAGTTTTTAGAGGACCCTCATAACATCTGAATATTAGTTCTCTCAAAATTTCAGAATTTTTGGAGACTTATAACCTGGTTTTAAAAACGTTTTAAAACTGGTCCTGGAAACAGAATCTGTTTTCAGAAGTTGAGTTGTTTAGTTTTTAAAAAAATTTTAAAAATCACACTTTCCTCACCACCTATTCAACCTCCCCCCCCCCCTTCTAGTGGTACCTTGCAGATCCTACAATTGGTATCAGAGCGCAGGAACACTCACATCAAAAGGATCCAACGATCCGTGTGAGATGGCAACCACTAGCCACGAAACCGAGGAAAAAGATATGTCAAGCCAAATGCCTCCACTATTTGAAAATGATGTAAATTCTGATTCTGACTCGGATTCTGAACTATCTTATGATGATTTATATGTTGAATATCTTGAATTACATAAGTTTGCTAGAACTCTTGCAAAACAAAAGAAACGGTTAATTGAAGACAAGAAACTGTTAGAATCTTCTAACAAAGATCTTGTGTCTCAATTAAACGATTCAAAAGAAAAGTCGTCACGCATTATAAATTTACTAAAGTCTGAAATTTCATCATTGACATCCGAGAACACTGAATTGAAATCAAGGAATACCGATTTAGAGAAAATGATGAAACAATTTGATACGGGATCTAACATGCTACATCGTATTATCTTATCACAAAAGCATGATACTGACAAAACAGGTTTGGGATACGTTGAAACAAATGAAGCATCCACCAAACCAACTAAGTTCGTTGTGTCTAAGAAAGTAGACACCCCAAAGCCAAAAACGGCGTCTAAGATGACGCAAAGACCTCTTCCCTCATCACGTCCCACTTCTTCATCATATCATGCGAAATACAATGTTGTACCATATAGATATGAAAAGAAAAGAGTAATGCATACACGACATTCATTCCATTCGCGCACTACGCATACAAACACAAGGACATATCAAAAACGTCCTACATATAATGCGTATAAAGGAGTTCTTGGCCAAAGGCCAGATACAGTTGCACCTAAATTTTATTATGTTGTGCTTTCATCACCTCTTTCACCTTTTGGAAGACCTAAAAGGGTCACCCAAATTTGGGTACCAAAAGGGACATTTTCAAAGGGTTGAATAAATAACCCTTACAAACGCACGTATATGAAATGCATGATTTTTTCTTCATCTTTACAGGCATCTTTTGATTTGCTTTCCAAAATAAAGGGGGAGAGAAAGCATGATTTAAGAGGGAGAGAGATACTGATTGCATAAATCAAGAGGGAGCGGATTCAATTTTTAAATTTCGAATTTTGAATTTATGCATAATTGAAGGGGGAGCGATAGGATTTAAATCATGTGCATAAGTTATTTTGAAAATCATCAAAAGGGGGAGATTGTAGAGAAAAAGGGGTTTGAGTGATTTTTAAATACATGATTTAAATGTGCACAAGAACGAGCATAAGATAAAACGTGCATGATATAAACAATCGTGTGCATGATATTGCTTAGTACTTGCCTTATTTAGCTCATATATAATGTTGCCGTACTAACGAGCCATGAAGCGTTAAAGCTTACATCATATGGCAAACATTTGTTGTGTTTATACTATTTTCAGGTGCCACCATTAATGAACTAAACTAGTTCATTAAGTGAAGTACTTAGTTTATTAAACTAAGTAGTTCATTAAAGGAAGCCACATTTGGAAAAGACACAAAGGCAACAAGGCTAAGGAAGGAAAGTTTTCTTCTCCTCCCCTCTTTATTATCCACGCCATATATACATATATATATATATATATATATATATATATATATATCTTTCAGATTTTTTAAAAAGGCACACACACATGTATTCCAACGTACTACCGACACGTTATATATTTTACGTACGTACGTTAACGTCACACCATCATACTTAACTCATATTTATGAGTATATTCAGGTCTTATATCATATGATATAATTCATGGTGATGACAAATTAAATACGACACGATAAAAGGTTCTAAACTGAAAATTGTCGTATCGGGCAAATACTGAAACTTCGCCAACGTGTCACATACTTGCCATAAATAGATGGTCAGCCCCTATACTTCAAAAATCATCAAAAATTTCGTGCTAATGATGATATTTTCAGCCAAAATTACTTTCCATGTTGGCACACACAAATTACCCCACATTAAGGCTAAAATGTGAAGATTCCAATTTTAATTTTGACACATGATAAATGGCGCCACTTTAGACCAGCCAAGTGCTGAGATTTAAAGTATATATTATATATATTATGTGTAACATAATATATATAACATGTGCAAAAAGTTGGAATATAATTAGAGAAAAATCGGGTAATCGATAAATATCGAAAATTCGGTTTTCTACGCACACAACACATGGAACGTTTTTGGTACATCATATGACACGTATCTAGACACTTTTTACATATGTTATACATCTTAAAGTATTCTAGAAAATTAAATTAAGGGCTGATTGGAATATAACATGTGTGTATTATTAAATGTGCATTATTTTACAAAGTTAGCAAAAATAATTTTCAGCATATGTATATACATCATACACGCACATTACAGCCAAGATGGAGCTTATTTGGAGCCTTGTTGGCATATTTATTGGTCAAGAATCAATAATACAATGTTGATGAATTAAAGAGAGAAGCTACAAATGGTAAGATTTCAAACTTTGTCTCACTTATAACACATGCTGAAAATTTCAGCATGCTAACCTTGGCTGGCCGATTTTTTGACTTTAATATGACATATTTTATCATCTTGAATTATGTGATTGATTGGGAGAAGAAATTGAAGTAATTTGAATATTATTTAAATTCATAAAGTGTGATATTTTATATATCACACATGCTGAAAAATTTTCAGCATGTGTGTGACTTGTGATGGCCGAATTCATGGTCTTGAATGTGTCCAAGTTCATTCTCAATGTGATAAAGATATTTACCATAAATTGGTGATTTATTTCAAAAAGAAAAATCAAAGAAAAATGGTAATATTTTGAATTGTACAACCATGTAACACATGCTGAAAATTCAGCATGGTAAACCACTTAATGGCCGATTTTCATACTTGGTTGGGAAGGAATTTGGTCTTGCAACATTTATGTGATTATCTTGAGCATTATAGAAATAATTTTGTGATTGATATTGGCACATGTTTTAAGTGTTATTCTCAGATTTTTCCAAGTCATCAATGATGACAACATCCAACCAATCATGAAATGCCAAGTAAGCAAAGCTTAAATGATCATCCAATAAGAAGATGCCAAGTAAGCAAGACCATGTCACAATGATGTCTTACATTCTCCCAAGGACTTAGAAGATAATTTTCAAGAGGGGGATAGCACTATAGGGGGGCGGCCAAAACAAATTAAAAGGAGAGAAAGAAGAGCAAAACAAGAACAAGAACAAGAGTTGCAAGTTCAAGGATCAAAAGTGTTCTAGCCTTCTACATTCTCTTTCTTTCTTTCTTCTTGTAAGCCTATTGTATTCATATCTTTCAATCTTGAATAGGCTTGATATAGACCACCACATATTCCATATCTTTGTAAAAGATTGATCAAGGTGTGATCAATCTTCATTCTTGCAAGGTGGTGGTGTTCGTGCGAATTGTATTCATCGTACAAGGTTTGTAAACGGTTGGAGTTGGTGTGTAACTCCATCAACCCTGTGGAAAGGTGTATTTGTGCTGTGTGACTAGTGTGAACCAAGGAAGGTGTTCCTTGAAGACTGGAGTAGGTTGTTGATAACCGAACCAGTATAAAATTCTTGGTGTCATTTACTTTCAGCATTTATTTTCTGTTACTGCACAGTTTACTCTTTTTGTTTGCGTTCGTAAAAATAGTAAACGACTTTCAAAAATCACGAAAATTTCTAGAAACATAGCCACACGTTCTAGGGTTAATTTGGCACAAGTTTCAACCCTTTTGGATAAGTATAAGTTGATCAAACATCAAACTTTCTGAGACTAGTGCAGTCTGATTTTCAGACTTGCAAAGGTTGATACTTTGATTGTAATTGACCTACTTCCCAAAAGAATTTTGAAAAACTGTTTCAACCCACTTAAATATAGTATATAAGGAGTTAGTGGTTAAAGTTTCAGAGCATTTGGAGTTGTGAACAAATGGGAATTAATTTTTCAAAACAGTGTACCGTTTCTGGCAGATTCGCGCAATCTGACCACCAACGATTTTTGAAGGGGTTAAAGGTTGAATTTTAATTTGAAATTTTTAGGGGACCCTCATAACATCTGAGGATAAGTTCTCTCAAAATTTCAGAATTTTTGGAGACCTATAACCTGGTCTTAAAAACGTTTTAAAACTGGTCCTGGAAACATAATCTGTTTTCAGAAGTTGAGTTGTTTAGTTTTTAAACAAATTTTAAAAATCACACTTTCCGCACCACCTATTCAACCCCCTCTCCCTTCTAGTGGTGCCTTGCAGATCCTACAGAAATAGGACTGGTTTGCTTTTGTTTGAGTGTGGAAGATAAGTGTGTAAGAGGGTGTAAAAAAATGGGGTGTTTGGAAGAAAAATCTTCCATTCTTTGACAAGTAGGCCAGCCATGTGAGGGTTGGAGGGAGTGGTTGGGTTTAGTTGGAGAATGTAATGTAAGTGTAAGAAAATAAGTAAGAAGTTGAATGCCTTTTGGTGTGAAATATGATTGTTTCGATGTGGGTAAAGAAGACAAAAATATTGTCTTTCTTCTTGCCTAGGTGGCGGCCAAGAGGAGCGACAGTCGGTAAAATATGACAAAATACTATCATTTGGTTTCTACACATTTTTCTATACTTGGTATTTTATTGGGGTATTTTTTTAACCACAATTTCTTCTTCCTTTTCTTACCCTAAATGGCGCCATATATAATGAATATGTATGTATATATATTCATTTTTCTTTTTCTTCTTTTCCAAGTTATGTATTATGTCCTACTTTTTTTTTCTTTTATTTAAGTATTCTTAATTTCTTGTGTCGATTTCCATTTCTAATGGAGTCAAGGACACATTCTTTCTTGACTTTAGAATGTGATGGAATAAAGCAAAATGACTCACTAAATTGGCTCCGCGTCTTATATTGTGAAGTAGCAGTTGATCGACACAGTCTGATGCATCATTATGGGTTATCGGAAAACAACCTGTGCATGTTTCTAACACGTGGATATAGTTATGTACATCCGATCCCTCCATACCCCGCTATAGGCGGGAGCCTCTAAGACAATGGGGTAATGTTGTTGTGGTTTGTAATTTCTTGTGTCATATCTGTTATCTTATCATTTGGTTATTTTTTCAAACGTTTTTAAACACAATATATATTACCGATGTCCTATTAAATCTTGAATCAAAATTTTAAATTCCACCGAAATTTTACCAACATCGCACTTTCATTTTATTTTTTATTATCTTATTTCTTTATCTACCAACTCGGAAATGCGGTTCATAACAATTGCTGGATAATTATTGGATCAATATTGATTTGGAGTCCAAAGATAAAGGAAGAAAATATTAAATTTAGTCCTCGTAGGAACGAACTTGATTCATTACTATATTATACAACAACAACAACACATACCCAGTATATCCCAACAACAGCAAAAGCTATCGCTAGGGTCTGGAGAGGGAGAGAGGCAGGCAAACAATACCTCCATCCCGAAGGATAGAGAGTTTGCTTTCAGTGAGACCCCGGCTCTATATGTACCTACATGGCCATATAATACACGCCAAAAATCAAACAAACAAAAAAACAAAACAAAACCAAAAACCAAAACCAAAACCAAAAAAATTAAAATTAAAATAAAAAATAAATGCAAAGTCAACCTAACGTTGAGCGAGTATCTACTCCCATTTATATATACTCCAAGTTGCCCCTATATCCTGCCTAGACCTTGCTAACCTTAATACTCCGTCTCCATGAGCTCCTATCATGGACCATGCCTTAGAGAGGTGTAAATCTAGTAGGTCATGTCTAATCTGTTCCTCCCAAGTCAGTTTGGGCCTGCCTTTACTTCTTTTCCCTTCTACAATGAGGCTTTCAGCTGCTCTGACGGACGCCGTCGTCCGTCTCCGCTTGACATGCCCAAACCATCTCCGTCTCCCCTCCCTTATCTTATCCGATATACTAGCCATCCCTAGCCTTTTCCGGAATACCTCATTTCTGATCCGGTCTAGTTTTGTATGTCCACACATCCACCTCAGCATCCTCATAAAATATTGTATCAAGGGAGTACGTGTGTATGTGTTTGTGGGTGGTGTTTGGGAATATATTGGAGGAATAACGAAACAACCCTAATTTATCCAGTTTTTGTTTTTTGGAAACGCAAGCTGGTTTAGTTGTTAAAATATGTATTCTTCGATGAATAATGTCTTAGTTTCGAATTCTGCTACCAAAACTTCTTTTGATTGACCATCTATAAATTTTAATATATACATTCGAAAAGACTTGTAGTATATGAGTTTAAAAAGTCTCTTTTTATCCAACCTTTTAATGAGATGAAAAAGAGGATTTGTTCATATGTAGTGCAGGGTTTGTGTGTAGATAGTGTGGGGTCCAGTCTCCCACTAGGCATTGAGCTGTATTTAGTTGTGAAGAATGCCGACAAATTCTTTTACAAGTTGCAACTACATATGGCCCCTTATGCTTAAAAAGTCCAATTTGTACTGCTCCACCACTGCCTCCCCTTCGAACATTCACTAACTCGCACCGAATGGAGACGTGGGTGACACCATCAATGGATGATTGACACGTGTCTTTCTGTAAAAAAAACGGCAAAGTTAGACACATGTCAGTCATCCATTGATGACGTCATCCGCGTATTCTCCTCCCTACGCGTCACCGATTCCGTTCCTTACCCCTTAAGGCCCTCCAAAGCCCGGGCGCACCACTACGCCATGTTTTTTCTTAAATAATTATTTTACATGTTTTATGTTTACGCGTAATTACTGTTACATCTATTTTAGTTTAAAATACAATCAAAAATTTAGAATAAAATGACAATCAAAATTCTCGGTTAAAGACTTAAAGTTAATGTAAATTATTACCTCAACCTTTCTTTGGTTTGATATATGATTCCTAAAGTTTTCTATGGTTTAAAACATTTTATCTTTGCACTTCTTTGGTCTTGGATTAAAGGTATAATTATTTTTAAATTTAAACAAAAATTTTAGTTTTCAGTTTAGTCCAAAAAAACATTGGTATATAGGTCGAATTTTAAACTAAAGTAGGTCTAAGGATAATTACGCCTAAATGCATGAATTATAAAGGTAATTATTCCTTTTTTTCTTTTTGTAACATAAGTATGTAGGTTTCTTTTTGTTCTTTGTTTTTAATTCAAGAAAAGGTCTTGTATTTGCTTTGGAAATTATATTTATTGATTTAAATCAAAATATTTTCTAACAAAGATCTAATGCAAATTTTCTTTTCTTATGTTATTTAACTATAAAATAAATACATAAATGCGTGCAGATTAGTGATATTATTTATATAAAACATTGACCTTTAATAAAAAAATTTATTAAATAAGATGATTTAGATATATATATAAGCTAAATATTAATTTAAGATCAGTCATTCAAATCATGATTATAATTATCTCTTAAACGTAAAAATTTCATAAGTCAAGTATGATAATTACATCAAGGACATGAATGCCATATCAAAATTAAATTAGGATAATAGCTCCATATTTGTTTATGGTAATCAAGTCTACTTTTCCTTTTATCAAAAGTTATGAAATAAAAAGGGGTTCTGAATTTTCTAGTATGTTTGAAAATTAACATTATCTACTTATTCACAGTCCTTTACTGTTCCCACTTCGAAAATATAAATTTACGCAGTCAGGACGTCCCTTTTTTCTGTAGACGTGGTACAAAGATCACCGTTTCACTAAATTCTCATTATTTTTTACTCTTAACATAATTCTGTTGGGTTTGATATTCTCATACGTGTAGTGCACGACACATGTGATTTAAGTTACATATCAAACATATGTAGACTTATATATGTTATATATTATATGTTACTAATATCACGTAATATTTGTATTATGTTCGTATCCACACGTTAAGTGATCACTGTGGTATATTAGTGGATACGCAGTGTAATCTGAATAGATCATTAAATGTGTAGACAGTCATACGGTTACAGTCCTTGATGGTAGGACTCATAAAGTCGAGACCGTATTATTAATGGCGTCTCGTCCCCGAGGGACAAGAGCCCACGATTATTCTTGTCGAAGTAAGTTTTTTTTAATATATATAATTTATTATATATATTAATGCAATTATATATATTAATGCAAGAAACGTTATATTCATTTCATTCAAACGGAAATTGATGGAAATTGAATATGGAACGTTACAATGGTTCAACCAGGCGTATGTCTGGATGCATACGTTACGGTCAAACATAAATCTTCATGTTTATTGATAAACTACAATGGTGTATAGAACCATAAGGATACGCATCTTAACAAATGTATGGCTTTAATATGATCTCCTTAAAGTGTGGCAATCATATCATCGCATGTGCAATTGTTAAGTTAGTGACAGGTGTGTATGTGCTTCGCACAACTATCAGTCGGCCCAAAGGAAGACGTAGTTGTCGAAGTCACATATATCACATCGTAGTAATTGAAAGAGACCGGCGATAATAAGGAAATACGTGACTAGTTCATCGGCCCAAAGGAAGGTGACTACTTTACGTATGGCGTATCGTTGCATCAATTTCTACACCCTAATTGTTGGACAATGTTAAGGAGACTCCAAAGAGAACTTAACATTGAAAGATTTTTGGGAGATGGAGGCGTTCTATACTTGATTTGAACTTAAGTTATATTGCAGTTGATATTGACTTATGTGTTGTTTTGTTCTTTGGTTTTTTTTCACGGGGGTACAAATTTTATGATCCCACTAGCAGCACTATATTTGAGACAAATTCCGCACAGTTCTTTGAGGATATCTCAGTCCCGGGAGGAAATGGTTTGCATCAGCAGATCACTGAATTAGATGAAGATCGTTTTGATGGTATAAATATGCGAATCGGACCAATCATTGGTGAGATTCCACTAAGGACACACACATCTAGCGATCTAATCCCTAGCAGGTCTGGTCCACAGGAACCTGTGGACATAGTTTCAGATGAACGAGTAATCGTTTCTGATGAACGAGGAACTACTGATGCAGTTACGGAACCATCAGTACCTCAAGAACATGTACCACTAAGACGATCCACTCGTGAAAGAAGAAACCTCATATCAGATGATTATATGGTGTATCTTCAGGAACACGAAGTTGACATAGGCATGATGGAAGATGATCCAATAAATATTCATCAGGCCATACATTGTCAAAATTCAAAAAAGTGGATTGAAGCTATGGAAGAGGAAATTAAGTCTATGCATGACAATAAAGTTTGGGACATCGTGTCATTACCCATAGGTTCGAAACCGGTTGGTTGTAAATGGATCTTTAAAGCCAAACGAGATTCGGAGGGTAGTATGGAACGATATAAGGATAGACTTGTTGCAAAAGGGTTTACCCAGAAAGAAGGCATAGACTATATAGAAATCTTTTCGTTAGTTTCGACAAAGGATTCTTTCAGGATTATCATGGCTTTAGCGGCACATTTTGATCTTGAGTTACATCAAATGGATGTTAAAACCACTTTTCTAAACGGTGACATTGATGAAACCATATACATGGTTCAACCACCTCGCTTTGAAGCGGGAGATCCAAAAAAGAATGGTTTGTCGACTTAAGAAATCTATTTATTGACTCAAGCACGTGTCTCGACAGTGATATTTTAAGTTTGCACAAGTCATTACCTCATTCGGTTTTGAGGCAAATCAGGTTGACGAGTGTGTATACCAGAAGTTTAGTACTGCGATATCTACAAAGAGCAAAACACTACATGCTGACGTATCGGAAATCTGAAAAGTTGGAGATCATTTGGTACACAGATTCCGATTTTGATGGATGCCAAGATAGCATGAAGTCTACCAGCGGCTACATCTTCTTGCTGGCAGGAGGTGTTATCTCATGGAAAAGTGCAAAGCAAACGCTTGTTGCATCATCTACCATGGAAGCTGAGTATGTATCATGCTACCATGCTTCCAGTCAAGCGATATAGCTTCTCAACTTTGTCACAGGGTTGCCTATTGTAGAGACTATTCAGAGACCTCTGAAAAATCTTTTGTGTGACTACAGCTCTACGGTGCTATATTCAAACAACAACCAGAGTTTGTGTAAGTCGAAACACATAGACATTAAGTATATGGCTGTTAAAGAGATAATTCAGAATGGTTTGATTTGCATCAAGCACATAGGCACAGATCTTATGGTGGCTGATCCCTTGACTAAAAGGGTAATACCTATGGTGTTTCACGGGCATGTGGCTCGTATGGGTATTAGTACAGCTAAAGATATTCAGCTTTAGTGGGAGCCTGTTGATTACATTTCATAGTGCTCAATAAAGAACATTGTTTCAGACATTCTTTATAATGTACACTACAGTTTAAGATGTACTGCAGTTTCAGGATTGTACATTATATGCGACTTTCATTCTGAATTCTGTCGATCTTATTAAGTAGGACCAAGTTGGAAATTGACATGTATGATCACATAGCATGTAATTTCCACACTACACATCCATTCTAGCATCCATGTTATTCAGTTAATGTTAGTATCATGATTCATGATTCGGGACCCGTCATCCATAAGTATGGCGACGTACTACTTGATTCTCGTGTTGGCATCGACTGAGTGGACCGAAATAAGTTGATTACACTATTGGACATTCAGTAAAGGAGCTCAAACAAGTAACATAAACATACATAGTCCAAGTGGGAGATTGTTGGGTTTGATATGCTCATACGTGTAGTGCACGACACGTGTGACTTAAGTTGCATATCAAACATATGTGGACTTATGTATGTTATATATTACATGTTACTAATGTCACGTAATATTTGTATTATGTTCGTATCCACACGTTAAGTGATCACTGTGGTATATTAATGGATATGTAGTGTAATCTGAATGGATCACTAAATGTGTAGACAATCATACGGTTACAGTCCTTGATGGTAGGACTCATAAAGTCGAGACCGTATTATTAATGGCGTCTGGTCCCCGAGGGACAAGTGTCCACGATTATTCTTCTCGAAGTAAGTTTTTTTAAAATATATATAATTTATTATATATATCAATGCAAGAAACGTTATATTCATTTCATTCAAATGGAAATTGATGGAAATTGAATATAGAACGTTTCAGCAGTTTTTCAGCAATTGAATTTTCAGCATTTGATGCAAGACATTTCAATTGATTTCCCTTGTATGTATATGTGGAAGGTGTGGGACAAAAACATATCTTTTTGCAGAACAAGCTTTTCGTTCCTTTGAAAGTTTATTCTGTAGCTTTGCACTTTCAAAGTTCACCAGCAAAATTGCTTTGTCCCTTCTTTTGCAAAGAACGCGCGCGCGCGCGCGCACACATATATATATATATATATATATATATATATATATATATATATATATATATATATATATATATTTTAAATACTTTCGAGAGGAGAGCATACTATCTATCCTTTCCATCGGGAATAGTAGTGGTGGTTGTTGATACTTCATTAGTAGATTCAACAACTAGTGGATTCGTGCAATCCTTTGGAAGACACAGTTGCCGCACGTGTTAGGACTACTACAGCGCAATCAATGGAGCAAGGTATACTTCCGCATTTATTTACTTTGATTTTGTGTTCTCTAAAGCGATCCTCGGGTAATTAATTTACTATGTAAATCTAACAAATTTCTGTGAAGTCACAAGATAGACCTATTTCTTGTTTGGGTTTTCTGTTCTAATTCTTGGTCATGTGTTTTGCATATTTGATACCATTAAGTTGATGGTGGTTGTTGTTGATAGATTTTGTCGTCATTAAGATGTATTAGTTATGGTTCTTGTTGATACCATGAAGTTGATATTAAAAAATGTTTCGAAAATTGCAAGGCTTACGAATCATAAAGACGTTTTAGAGATGCATAAATAATATGAATAACTAATGTAAAACCAAAAGCATACTACACCAACAACACATACACAATATATCTAAACGACGGCAAAAGCTATCCGTAGGGTCTGGGGAGGGTGAGCGGCAAGCAATGCTTCCAGTGGACCCTGGCTTCTATATGTACCTGCATATATGACACAATAATATGGATATAGTGTGCTAGTGTATTAGTGCAGGAATTTAGTAAATACAAATATACAGCCTCTGTTATTAAAATAATCATAACCGTGTATATGGACAAATAATGAAAGGCCAAGACAGTGACAAAAAAAGGTACAAAGTCAACCTAAAGTGTAGAGAGTATCTAAGCCCCTAAATATAATCTAAGGTGTCCCTATATATTGTCTAACCCTCGTTAACCTTAATCATCCTCCTTCTATTCTGGACCATGTCCTTAGAGAGATGTAAATCTAGTAGGTCATGCCTAATTCTCTCATTCCAAGCCAGATTGAGCCTATCTTTACTTCTCTTTCCTTCTACAATGAGGCTCTCAACTGATCTGACAGGTGTCGTTGTCTTTCTCCTCTTAACATGGACAAACCATCACAGTCTCCCCTCCCATATCTTATCTCATATACTAGGCACCCCTAAATTTTCTCCAAATACTTCATTTCTGATCTGGTCTAGCCTTGTATGTCCATACATCCACCTCAGCACCTTCATCTCCGCCAATTTCATCTTCTATGACTGTTGTCCTCTCGATGGCCCAGCAGTCTGTTCTATATAACATTGCCGGCCGCACTTCCACCCTATAAAATTTTCCTTTTAATTTAGTTGGAAAATTCTTATCACACAGCACCCCTGAGGATACCCTCCACCTACACCAGCCTACCTGAACTCGGTGTGTTACATCACTATCTATGTCTTCATCCCGTTGTACAAATAATCCTAGGTACTTGAACTTACTTACCTGTGATACAGCTTGACCCTCGATGGTGAACTGACTATTCTCACCGTCAGCTACGCTATTGAAGTCGCAGTGCAGATAATCGGTCTTAGAACAACTAATTCTTAGGTCTTTCCTCTCCAAAGCACTTCTCCACTGCTCAAGTCTTATACTCAAGGTATGTCTACTCTCTCTGACTAATAAAATATCGTCTGCAAAAAGCATACACCACATAACTACCTTTGAGATCGGCTTTGACTGCTCGTCGAGGACAACTGCAAAAAGAAATAAGTTCAGAGACCCTTGATGGAGGCCTACCTCCACCAGAAAGAAGTCCGTATTCCGCACATGAATACAAATGGTTGTTCCTGTCCTAGCATACATATCCCTAATTATGTCTATATACTTCAAATGAACCCCTCTTGCATCCAGACTATCCTAAATCAGTCTATGCGCCACGTTATCATACGCTTTTTCAAGATTGATGAAGACCATATGTGTTGGACCGTGCACCTGTAATAAACACCACTAGAGGGGGGGTGAATAGTGGTTAGCGGAAATTACACTACAACCCTTTGTAAAAATCCCCTTTGAAAACAGAATCTGAGACCACCTCAGATTCAGAACCCCTTTTTGAAAAATTCACAAATAATTGTACACAACTCAACAAATTATGAAAATTTCCAAAATTGAACTTCAATGAGTTAACAAGACTCTATCCAAAACTCAGACAATAATAAGATCATTTGTCCCTTCAAACAAATAAAAAGATTAAGATGGTCAATCTGGACAGAATTGGACAGAATGTTGCTGATTTTGAAAATAGTGTTTATCTTTGAATACTCAACCAAAAAGGTTGATATTTATATCAAAACACTCCTTAGGATGTGTAGATGAAGTTTCCAAAAGATCCTAACCTTAAACAAATCTTGATAAATACAGAATTTAAGTTTTCTCAAAACTAGTCAGATTACATCCAGATTGGAGCAGTTATCTTGCAAAGACTGAAAGACTAACGTTCCCTTGCTCAAATCAAGTGATTCTTATTGCAAATGAAAGCTAACAGTCTGAAGTATAACTCCACCAAAAATCACAAATTTTGAAAGTGTTTAACTATTTTTTCAAAACGTGTGAAGTTGTGTGAAAATTGCAGTAAAAAGGGGCAAAAAACAGAAATGAAGAAACAAGACAAGAACACCGAGGATTTATCCTGGTTCGGTCAATGTGACCTACTCCAGTCTCAAGGAACACCTTTCCTTGGATTTCACTATCAAATGAATCACCTTACAACAAGAACCAAGCTTGATCCTTGGGTTATACACCAACCCTATTCAAGACTTGGATAATCACCTTCTAAGCAACACTTAGTTGCAACACCTCTACAACCTATTGATATAGCCTTATAAGAATGGTTAATCAATCCTACAAATGAAGCTCAAGAGGCTTGTAGCTCAACAAAAATAACAAGAACACCTTAGCTACAAATAATGGATCAAGAACAACAATAACAAGAAGATGATAGCTAGACAATTCAACAAATGCTTGTAAGCTTCAAGTATGTTTCATCTTCTTCACCATTGCCTCTATTTATAGTGTGATTTGAGCCTTGGAGATAAGACTTCCGATGTGTCACTATCTTCATCATCAAGTCCAAATGTCTTCTCATCATTGGTTAGCCTTTGTACACTTGGCAAAATGAGATAACATAATTGGTCCACCTTGGCAATGTCATGTTGGCCGAAATTTCCATCATGGCAAGTCTCATTTATCCTTTGCAAAATGTAGATAATAAGAGAAGATAATTGCACCAAAATAACCTCAACTCCTTGCTTGAGAATAGGCATGTGTGATTTGAAGAATTCAAATACAAAATTCAACTCCAAACAAATGATTCGTAGCCGTTGGCTACCTTTTTCTTTTTCCAAATATAACTTTGGTTTTTCTTAATAAAATAAGAAAGGATAATACCACCAAAATTTAGGATCTGCAAGGCACCACTAGAAGGGGAGGTTGAATAGATGGTGCGGAAAGTGTGCTTTTTAAAATTTCTTTAAACTTGAACAATTCAAGTTCTGAAAACAGATTCTTTTTTCAGGACCAGTTTTAAAACGTTTTTAAAACTAGGTTAGAGGTCTCCAAAAATTATGAAATTTTGAGAGAACTTAGCCTCAGATGTTATGAGGGTCCCCTAAAAATTTCAAATCAAAATTCAACCTTTAACCCCTTCAAAAACCGTTGGTACTCAGATTATGCAAATCTGCCAGAAACGGTAGATGGTTTTGAACAATTAATTCCTATTTGTGTGAACGTCCAAATGCTCTGAAAATTTGACCAATAACTCCTTATATATTATATTTAAATGGGATGAAACATTTTTGGAAAATTCTTTTGGGAAGTAGGTCAAATACAATCAAAGTCTCAACCTTTGCAAGTCTGAAAATCAGACTGCACTAGTCTCAGAACTTTTGATGTTTAGTTGACTTATACTTGTCCAAAAGGGTTGAAACTTGTGCCAAATTAACCCTAGAACGTGTAAGTATGTTTCTGGAAATTTTCGTAATTTTTGAAAATCGTTTACTATTTTTACGTATGCGAACAAGAAGGATAAACAGTGCAGTAACTGAAACGTAAATGCAGAAAGTAAATGACACCAAGAATTTTATACTGGTTCGGTTATAAACAACCTACTCCAGTCTTCAAGGAACACCTTCCTTGGTTCACACTAATCACACACACGCAGTACACCTTACCGCAGGGTTGATAGAGTTACACCTAACTCCAACCCTTTACAAACCTTGTATGACGAGTACAATTCACACGAACACCACCACCTTGCTAGAATGAAGATTGATCACACCTTGATCAATCTTTTACAAAGATGTATGAATGGTGGTTTATCTTAAGCCTATTCAAGAATGAAAGATATGAAGAACAATAGGCTTTACAAGAAAGAGAAAGAAAGAAGATGTAGGAGAAGAAGAGCTTGGCAATTTGATCTCTTTGAAATGCAATACTTGTTGTAGTCTTTTGTTTTCTCTCCTCTTCTTTCCTTATAATGTTGCAGCCGTCCCCTATGGTAGTCTCCCCCTCTTGAAAATTATCTTTTAAGTCCTTGAGAGAGTGTAAGACATCATTGTGACAATGCCTTGCTTACTTGGCATCTTCCTATTTGATCATCATTTAGTCTTCGCTTACTTGGCACCTCCTTATTGGCTCAATGTTGTCATCAAGATGACATGGAAAAAATCTGAGATATACACTTTTAAAATGTGCCAAAAATCAAACATGAAATCATACCATAAGTCAAGAGATACACCATAAATTGCAAGACCAAAAATTCTTCCATTTGCAATCCAAAAATTCGGCCATTATACCCTTGCCATGCTAAATTTTTCAGCATGTGCAACCTTCCTTTTCTTTCAAAAATAATACCAATTATTCTTTGATTTTTCATCATAAAAATGAATCAACAATATATGGCAAGTATTGCTACCAATTAAGAAATGAACTTGGACACAAAAAGCTCATCAAATTCGGCCATACACCTTGTACACATGCTGAAATATTTTCAGCATGTGATATATAGAATATCACCATTTATTTTATTTAAATATTATTCAAAACCTTACCATACCTTCTTCCAATTAATCACCTAATAAAAGATGACAAAATATGTCACATTTAACACCAAAAAATCGGCCAGCTTGAGGTTAGTATGCTGAAATTTTCAGCATGTGACATAAGAGAGATATATGTTGAATTCTTACCATTTGTAGCTTCTCTCTTCAATTCACCAACAATGTATGATTGATCCTTGACCAATCAATATGCCAACAAAGCTCCACATGTGCTCCAACTCAGCTGTATGTAACGTTATATGATGTGTAACATGTGCTGAAATTTATTTTTGCTAACTTTGTAAAATAGTGCACCTTTAATAATGCACACATGTGATATTCCAATCAGCCCTTAATTTAATTTTCTAGAACACTTTAAGATGTATATCATATGTAACAAGTGTATAGATACGTGTCACATGATGTACAAGAAAAACGTTCCATGTTATGTGCGTAGAAAACCGAATTTTCGATATTTATCGATTACCCGATTTTTCTCTAATTTAAATTCCAACTTTGCACATGTTATATATATTATGTTATACATAATATATAATATATACTTTAAATCTCAGCACTTGGCTGGTTTAAAATGGTACCATTAGCATGTGACAAAATTAAACTTGGAATCTTCACATTTTGGCCTTAATGTGGAGTAATTTGTGTGTGCCAACATGGAAAGTATTTTTGGCTGAATATGTCATGTGTAGCACGAAATTTACATCATATTTTGATGTATATGGTCTGGCCATTTATTTATGGCAAGTACGTGACACGTTGGCGAAGTTTCGGTATTCGTCCGATACGACAAATTTCGGTTTAGAACCTTTTATCGTGTCGTATTTAATTTGTCATCACCATATCCTATATCATATGATATAAGACCTGAATATACTCATAAATATGAGTTAAGTATAGTGGTGTGACATTAACGTACGTACGTAGAATATATAACGTGTCGGTAGTACGTTGGAATACATGTGTATGTGCCTTTATTTAAAAAATCTGAAAATATATGTAGTGTATATATATATATGGCGTGTGTATTAAAGATGGGGAGGAGGAGAAGACTTTCCTTCTTTAACTTTGTTGCCTTTGTGCCTTTTCCAAATGAATCTTCCTTTAATGAACTACTTAGTTTATCAAACTAAGTACTTCACTTAATGAACTAGTTTAGTTCATTAATGGTGGCACCTGAAAATAGTATAAACACAGCAAATGTTTGCCATATGATGTAAGCTTTAATGCTTCATGGCTCGTTAGTACGACAACATAATATATAAGTTAAATAAGGCAAGTAATGGCAAGTTATCATGCATACATGTACACATTTATATATGTATACGTTTATACATATATATAAACATTCAAATTGCTTATTTTGAAATCACTCAAACCCTCTTATTTCTACACAAAATATCCCCAACTTCAAGCACAATAATAGTACATGTGAGGTATTCATTTGAAATCAAAAATTTACCAAGAAAACCCATATAGCCGTTGGGCTACATTTGAATATTTCCAAGTAGGCATTTTTGCCAACTAGCTCCTTTTTGATTTGCCCACTTGTCACCAACTCATAAATGAATACCACATCATGTCCACCTGATTAATCACGTTTTTGGACATACAAATATGTGTATCAACTCAGATTTTTGAAGAAGAAATCAATAGATAATAGTTGACAAGATTATGTCAACGTGTAACACCGAAATTCCCAATATTTCTTCTTATATGTCATGAACATTTCCACACCTTTGACACCTTTAATATCTCTGAATAATGATGATAAGTGTTCTCTTATAACATATATAAGAGGGTCTTCAAGAAAAAAAATAGAATGTGACATCTCAAATCGTCATATATCCAGTTATACTCAATAATATCATCATGTGAGAGAAAGAGATAAAGAATCACCATATTATCTTCAAGTTAAAAATAAATCAGCTCCAGAATGAAGATAATAATATTCTCAAGAGATTCCTTGAGTGAAAATACCAAAAATACCCTCGGAGGTAAAATGACAAAAATACTGGTATATGAAAATCCAGAAATGACCCGGATGGTTATAAATACTCATGATATTACCTTTGTCATGATAAATATAATGAGAATACATCCTTGAAATATTTTCACCATGTGATGTTCCTACAAAACTCAAAATACCAATTTTGTCCTTTTTGGTAAGTTGTAGAAACTTCCAAGGCACGTTAGTCACAAGACAATTATAATGTGGTTTTGGTTCTTCTCAATTCAACATGGATCGATCCACATGAGGGGTTGATGTACATGGATCGATCCATGTGTCTCTGCCTGAGAGATCCACGTCATTTTTCTTCACTTTTTTCAACCTTTAATCCCTTATAACACCATATGTGACATTTCTAAGTATTTACCACTTAAAATCATAACTTTGAAAATTATCCAAACATATTTCTCAACAATATGTAGATCGCTTTTCTTCTCCATGTACTTCTCCATCAATCTCCTTAGGATGTGTATTGCTTCTGTAGTTGACTGCCTTGGCATGAAACCTAATTGGTTCACCGTAACCTGAGTTTCTCCCCTAATTCTAGTGTCGATTACTCTCTCCCATAATTTCATATTATGGCTTAACAAATTAATCCCCCTGTAATTTCTATAACACTGTGCGTCTCCTTTGTTCTTATATAGAGGGACCATGAC
The DNA here is from genome assembly GCA_036186865.1 of Eustoma russellianum. Classification (NCBI taxonomy): domain Eukaryota; kingdom Viridiplantae; phylum Streptophyta; class Magnoliopsida; order Gentianales; family Gentianaceae; genus Eustoma; species Eustoma russellianum. The sequence continues at coordinate 28,812,573 of AP025054.1, read as the reverse complement.
ACTCTTTCTCCACTCATCTTTGCATTTTTCTTGTTTTGAAAATAAGTTTGAATAGAATAGTCAGCGATTGAACCCCTTCCTCTCTCAAATGCTTCCACGCCTCAATGAGTATATTATCCAGGCCAACTGCCTTAGCTCTTCCCATCTTCTTAAGTGCTCTCATCACCTCTCCTTGTGTGATGCTCCAATAATCGCACTTATTATGCTGGTGTTTTTGGGTAATTATGTTTTCTCTTTCTTCGTGGACGGCCATCCCGCCATTGAAAAGATTATGGAAGTATGTTTTTCATTTCCGCTTAATGTCTTATTCTTTAACTAAAACATGCTCATCTTCATCCTTTAGAAACTTTCCGACTCCTAGGTCTTGTCTCTTTCAATCCCTAGATTTGGTAATCTTGAACATATCAAGCTCCCCGCCTTTTGTTTATAGTCTTTCGTACATCCTTTTATAGGTTGCGGCCTTTGCCTCCATCATTGCCTTATTTGCCTTCTTCCTTCATATTTACATATTTAAATTGATTGTTTCTTGAACTTCAAAGGCGTCGAATTGGTCCTCTGTTAGAAAAAGTTTATAAAAATGCTTTAGAAAGTGCTCCAAATTTATACAGAAACATGAAAGAAGTTTGATTATGGAAATGAGTTAAACTTAAGTTGGATCAGTTTTGACCATATTGTAAATTCAGAGTTTGGTCTGTCAACATAATCTAAATTCTGAAGAGACCAAATGTTCGATGATGAATTCAGAGTTTGACGACAAAGTTTGCCCTGATACTGAAGTTTCTGTTCTGTGACCGAACGTTTCACCAAAAGTTCGGCGAAGCCATTTACTGAATGTTTGGTTCAGAGTTTGGTGGCAAATAGCCACTTGCAACATTCAAAAATTTCAAATCCAGCGTTTGGAAAAAGTGATCGAATGTTCGGTCGTTTTAGACAGCAAAACTTTTTCTTGTCTTTTAATGAAATGATGCAACTTTTGCAATTTGGAACGCTCCTTTCAACCAAGAACGATCGTAAACTATCTTAGGAAGTTAACTTTTGCAGAGATGTGATAAATGAACTTCTTTCTTATGAATTCATCATCATCATCATCCGTACCCAGTATATCCCAACGGCAGCAAAAGCTATTGTTAGGGTCTGGGGATGGTAAGTGGTAGGCAGACAATACCTCTGTCCTAAGGGATAGAGAGTCTGCTTCCAGTGAGACCTCCGGCGCTATATATACCTGCATATATGGCATAATAATAGAGCTATGATGTGCTAGTGTGTTAGTGAGGGAATTCAGGAAATACAAAAAAGAGGCTTTCGATATTAAAATACATATAACGTGTATATGTACATGTAATGTAATGTAATGTAATGCAAAACAATGGTAAAACATAAGCAAACAAGTGCACAGTCAACCTAGACTGTAGATAGTGTCTACACCTATCTATGTCCCTAAATATACTCTAAGGTATCCCTATATATGACCTATACCTCGTTAACCTTAATCTTATGTCTCCATAAACTCCTATCCTGGACCATGTCCTCAGAGAGGTGCAAATCTAATAGGTCGTGCCTAATCTGCTCATCCCAAATCAGTTTGGGCCTGCCTTTACTCATATTCCCCTCCACAATGAGGCTTTCAATTGCTCTGACCGACACCGTTGTCTGTCTCCGCTTGACATGCCCAAACCATCTTATTCTTCCCTCTCTTATCTTATCTGCTATACTAGCCACGCCTAACCTTTCTCGAAATACCTCGTTTCTAATCCGGTCTAGCCTTGTATGCCCACATATCTACCTCAACATCTTCATCTCTATTTCATTTTCTTTCTGTTTGGGTATCATATTCTTGTAATTTTTCATACTATCTTGTGCATTATCAAAAAATTTTTGAGCAAACTTGAGAATTGTTTTTTTGACGTTCTCTTCCAATTTCTATGTACTTCAACTCTGTTATGTTGTGATTTATTGATGGTTTATCATCTTCCGTATCTTCTAGACCCGAATTTATAACAATTTTAAAGCAATTTTGTTTGTGGAAGATGATATATTTGAAATAGTCAAATCCTGTTAAGGAATCTATGTTATCATTCATTTGACATTCTTCGTTCTCCATTTCGATAAACTGTAGGGGTTAAATCTTCAATGATCATAAGAAATTATTGAATGTGAAAAAATTAAAGAGGTATATGGAGCCATATTGAGTTTGAGCAAAATAACCACTCAAATGAGGATGCACAAAATTTGGTAGCACGTGAAGCTTGCAATCATGATGACTACATACACGTGGATAAATTTTGGGCTTGGTTGTGGAACACTCATCTCAGAAGTAGCCAATTTTCATGAACATTAAACTTGGTCGCAAACAAGACCAAAGAAGCCCAAAAGGAGCAGATGCACATGCAACAGAGGTGAACACAATCTTTGACAAAGAATAAGAGAAAAAATCAACAAAAATACCAACTTGGTGAAGACAATGAGATCAATTCCGTCATCATCTTCTTTATTGAAACATTTGTTAGTAGTGCAACAGAATGGATGATAGACGTTATGCCTGTAAGGTGCTTTTCAATCAATATATATTTATTTCTTGAAATCCAAAAATAAAAATGGTAAATAAAATTTCTTTGAGACGCACAAGAAACCCAAGAGTCTGGATAATTGGAAGTACTCTTAAATTTAACTTTGTCTATATGGCTGGAGTTAATAATGTGTTTTCTATACATACTATATGTAGAAATTTGCAAGACTATTATTGTCTTTTTTGTAATACATATCTGGTTTTTTTATTCTTAATATGTGTGCACTAGTTTATGTGTTATTGCTTCATTTGTATTGTTTTATGGAAGACAAAATCAAGAGAATGCTAAGCTAGCAAGAGCATAAATAAGGTGAAAATTATCACTTTTAGAATGACTAATGCATACAAGTTTTTTTTTATGATTTGGGGAATTATATGCAACTATTTAAATGTGTTTGAATATATGGAATGATTTGGCCTGATGTCTTAACAAAGATTTTATGTTCAAACCATGATTATGAGTTTTATAGTTGGCTTTATCATTTGAATTAAGATTTCATGTCAAAAAGAAATTTGTCTAGATGTTCAAATGTTAAATATGTAGTCTAAAATTATGAAAGCATTCTATGATTAAGTGAAAAACCTAAGAGTTAGAGATTTGATAATTTTCTTTCATGTTTTTTAAAATAGAGATTCTTGTAGAAAACGAATAGCTAAGACTAGTTATTTTTGTGAATTATGTTGGTACTTATGTGTACATGAGGTTTTCTTGTTTTAGGCATTTGATGATCATGTTAAAATGCTAAGCAGTTTTGTGAAAAACTTAGAAATCATTTAAGATAGACTTTGATGTAGCATTTACTCTAACTTAATATAAGTATCGTGAATCGGACTTATTAACCAAATTTTTATTTGTAGAATATTTTTCAAGGATGAGAAATATATTTTGGGATAGGTAGCACTTGACCTATTTGGATATGATTTTAGAACAATAGTTAAGTTAATAATTGTCGTTTCGCATTCAATTAACAAGCAATGATTTTGAATCATGAGCAAGAATAAAGCTGCAAGAAAAGAGGAAGATAGATGATATTTTTATATCTAGAATATTTTTTGTTTAAAAATCTTACAGTAGTGTATAGATGTAAGTCAAGAAAGTGTATAAACTTGTATATGATGTATTGGATGCTTATACACCTCTACAAGATAACAAAAATTATAAGTCAACAATTCTTGTTTTGGAGTTTGTAGATGTCTATTTCATCATGCCGATATATATATTTTAAAAGATGTAAAACTTGCATTTAGTGTAGCATATAAATGGATAAATAAGTTTTGTGCTTATGTTCTTAAACACATATAGCAAATAATGAAAGTTATTTGTCTACAAATGAACACAAAATTGAATATAAGATTGATGATGAAATATGATTTTGTTGAATATATGTTATGATTGAAAGATCAAAAGGTTGTTTCTTATGAATCGATCTTTGATCATAAAGAAGTAAAGTGATATAGAGAGTTAAGTCTATGTGAATTGTTCAAAGCCTTTTGAGTTTGATAATGCCGTAGTTTGTTGTTGATTGATGATTAAACTAAATTTCTACAGTTGATGTTATTCATTTAATAAAATGAATGTTGAATTTGGCACCAAAAAATAGAGTTTGGGAAATTAGGAAGAAATATGGGGTGCTTTTGTCCTCCATATTTGTTGAAAGTAAATCTAGTTTTTAAAATGTTGATGTGTGACCTGTGACTAGCTTGTAGATGCGGTATAACTTCTAAAGAAGTTTAGAAGGTTAAAATAGAAAATTATATCAATAGTAAAATGGTTGTTAATTTATTATACTAACTGGTCGAAGGTTTTATTGTTTGAGCTTGTGAGCATGATATGCTTTCTTGATGTATATGAAATTAATTTCATTTTGTTTGTTGATAAAACTAACTTCACGATAAAGGTGTTTATGATGAATGTTGATTTTATTTGTTTGAGGAGTTAGTTCATGAAAACATTATGTTTGATGATTTCGTTGATAAAAAAACTCAATGTGTCCATGCTTGTTTACAATTAGTCCTTGTGGTCTAATGATATGTTTTGTTAAGTGATTTATTAACAGGAATCACCAAAAGACAACGATTAAGAATATGCTAGCACGCGATGTACTTGATTATTGACAAAAAATTGTGAATGCTTATGAGTTTCTTTGTGATAAATCATAGATAATGTGAGGTCTATGAGAGTGGCCTGATAAGAAGTAAGCATGCATTAGTTCTTGTGACATTCAAAGAGATAGGATTATTCTATTTGATGTGAGCTCTCTATGATAGCAAACCAACTTACTATTAGTCGAGATCATACGAACAAGGGTCAATAAGGTAAAAACAAGTTATATAAGAGTTCTAATCAGCACTATCAAATTTGTACATTTCTATGATGTTGATGTAAGATGGTGTTTGCTGCAAGTTTATGAGGGTGATAATTTTAGAATCTCCTAATGAAAATTATAGCCATGTTTATGGTAGAGTGAGCAATACGCACTTGATGAATTTCACTTATATAAGTGTGGAGTTGGTGCCGACTCCTATAAGATTTTTGAATAACTCATGAAAGAGCTTATGGAAAACTGGTACTGGATGTGTGGCCTAATTCATACCAAACTGTGAGCTTGTGTGAAGTAGACAATGACATGATTTTTGGTTGTTCATATAAACAGTAGCGGAATATTATTCAAGAAGTCTATGTTATCTTATTTTTGTTTATATAGCTCTGTTTGTACTAAGTGGCGATTCAAGGCACAAGTCATTGTATCCACTATGTGTCATTGTCATTGTTTGATATTAGAAAGGCTAGTTTATAATTGCTCATGCATGTTTTTATATAAATATGAATCATGTGGGGAATTGTTAGAGAAAACGAATAAAAGCGCTTAAGTACTCTAAATTTATATAAAAATATTTTCTGGTAGGAAATATTGGTTAAACTTGAATTTGGATCAGTTTTGACGATATACTCTGAATTCAAAGTTTGGTCCGTCAACATACTCTGAATTCTTAAAAGACCAATGTTGGTGATGAATTTAGAGTTCGGTGACAGAATTTGGTCTGATTTTGAAGTTTCTATCCAGTGACCGAACATCTCACCAAACGTTCAGTGAAATCGTTTACCGAACGTTTGGTCCAAAATTCGGTTCCAAATAGTCAGTTGCAACGTTCAAAAATTTCAAATCCAACGTTCGGTCAAAGTGGCCAAACATTCAGTCGCTTTAGGAAGCAGGATGTTCTATTGTCTTTTGACGAAATGATACAATTTTTGTAACTTGGACACCTCTTTTTAACCAGGGATGGTTATAAACTACGTTTGAAAGTTAAATTCTGTAGAGATGCGTCAAATTAGCTTCTTTCTTTTGAATTACAGTTTATAAATACAAGAATAATAAGGTTTTGAAGATATGCTTTAGAAATACTCTGACAAATACTTTTTCAAAAGCTACAAAATTTCTTACTCTTCTTCATGTGATATTAAACACTTCAAATACACAAGTTCAATCTTCTTCTCGTAGATCAAACAAAAAGAAGAAGACGTTATATCTTGGGAGACATTTATCCCGTAGCCTACATTGCTCAATGGTGGAGAAAAAGTTGGTTTAATGACAGTCACATTTGTTGCGTCTTGTCTATTTTCCTTTTTTACTTTGATTTATTTTCTGTTTGGATATTATATCTGTAGCGCCCCACCCGAAACCAGGGTTCTGGCTCAGTGCACCCGCCGTACTCTACTCCATAGAGTACAAAGCAACGATACTATACATGTACATGTCGACATGAATAATGAATCGATAAACGGAAGCAACCTAACATAAACAAATCTTCATCGACATGCACTGTACTAAATCATAATATGTACAATCATCATATACAGAATACTGAAATAATACATCATACATCATAATCCGAAACTTAATGCCTTCGAAATAATCTCTCAGTATGCTCTTCGTTATCAATGGTCTATCTAGCATGTCTTCAACGAGCCTGTATATTGAGACCTGTTATCTGGAAAATTATAAATGAGGCAAGTATGAGCGATAGCCACCGACTTTCAATCGCTCGGCAAGTAGTCTTACCAAATACGACATGTGGATCATACATGGGGAGACGGGGTAACAAATAATAATACCATACATTTTGAGTATAATAAGCACGTCTCCTTTTAACACGTACAGTATCATATCAATAAACTGCTGTAAACTGGAAGCATGTAAATAAAGAAGATTTCAAAGCATACATAGTATAACAGCATCTCATTCTGCTTAATCCGTAACATCATACTACATCCATACTTAACTCCTAATCCATACTTATACCATCTTTGCCTACCTTACATGTACTACAATTTCACACTTAACACTACATTGTCCACTGTAGTGCTGTCATATACTTAAAGAATTCTTAATCATAACTCTAAGGTAACATGGTCATGACGTGATGCATAAAACATGACTTTTCATAAAATGACTTTTCATAAACATGAATTTTTCGTAATCATGACTTTTCATAAACGTGACATTTCATAACTTGACATGATTTTCATAACTTGCGTAAAATGACATATTCATAACTTGCATGACATGACATTTTCATAACATCAAGACATAACATTTTCATCGTTGGCTATAGCACTTTTCATAAGAATAATAACACACGACATACCGATTGATTCCCCATATAATACATGTACGACATAAACATCATAACATATGTACATGTACCAACGGTGACGCGCTATGACAGAGATGCCGTGTCCCAGACCCGGTGTTACATTCAGCCACATACGTAATCATATGCCCCTGACATCTACCACCCCGGTACCAATGTCACACTGGCGAACATAACATGAACATAATCATGAACATAACATAACATAACATATCGTGTGTCGATGGAATCAATCGTCTCGCGTTTATTATTCACATGCATATGATTTTTCAAAACATGAGATGTGACAACATAACTTTGCAAATCTTGTTTTCATGCAACGTGAGACTCGGTCAAATAAGGGTATCTTATCATACTACCACTAGTAACATCACTTACATACTTACAGTCTAATTATCATAACTTAAAGAACTACCATAACCCTCCTTCCATAATATCAAGTCCACACATAAACTTCATAAATCATATCTTAAGTACTTAGGAAATATAAATCCCTATTTTCTTTAACATACCATCTAAGAGTTTCATAACTTATATCTTGACTTACACATAATCATTTATTACCCATATGAATATAATAACATGAAATAAAATCATTTCATGATATTAGGCCTAATGGCCGAAATTTATATAAATGGTGTATACCTATATAAAATCTTTTTATGATATATTATATAATATCCAAACTTATTCATTTTCATATCTTTAACATATATATTATACCTATGTATACTTAAAACATACTAAATCATATTTTAGAATTTAAATGGCCTTATGGCCGAAATATGTATATATTGTGTATACATTTATAAAATCATTTCATAGTATATTATATAATACTCAGCACTTAATTGTTTTCATATCTTAATATATATATTATACACATATGTATACATAGAACATATTAAGCCATATTTTAGCATTTAAATGGTTTTATGGCCGAAAAATATATTTTGTGTATACATTTATAAAATCATTTTACTATATAGTATATATCATACAAAACTTATTTATTTTCATATTTTAATATACATGTGTATATAATTGTTTTAAAATCATTTAATACCTAATACTTTATGACCGAATTTACACACACACACACACATATATATATCCATAATATATATTCCACCATTTTTAACTTTGTAAAAACAAAATGCCGAGAATATATATACATATATATATATATCCATATATACTCTTCAATATACAACATATAATGCAGTTTATATATATATGTATTAATAAAGTGTAAATAACTCATTTTAATCCTAATTACCTCTTTGGCCGAAAATCCGATATACCTATATATTTATATATATACATTATTTTAACATATACATACAAGTATATATATATATGTCTATATACGTATATATATGTATAAATACACACGAAAATCATTTTTATTGTATATGCATATATCCATTACACAAAACATTATATTTTACATATTCTTGTTGTTGTATCTTTGAACATAACCATGAATGATCCACTTTAATACAACCATATATGTTTAACCTTTGAAAATCCATGTAGGATCTAGGAAGAATACTTGCCTTTATCACTCAACCTTAGTATGAAAGTGAAGGTTTCTCCACTTGGCTTGAAGAAAATCTTCTCCTCATCACCTTAGCAAACTCACATTTTTGAAAGACCAAAATGGAGGTTGGTGTGCAACCATAAAGATGAAGAAATGGACAAAAATAATCTAGTATAATTAGTGTTCTTACCTTGAGTATTCTTGGTTTCTAACTCCAAACTACTTTGTATTCTTGATGCTTGGTTGTATGAAGATGTTGTAGTAAATGGTTTTGTGAAGAATGAGATAAGTGAAGAGAAGAAAACAATTCTTCTTCTTGCTTGTAGGATTTGGCCAAATGGAGGAGGAAATGGAGAAGTTAGAGAATTTTTATGAGTTGAAGAGGAAAGAGAGAGTGTTTGAAAGATGTAGTAATTGTGTGAAGTGTACCTAAAAATTCCCAATTGATTCCCCGTATGGAATTATGGTAGAGAGAGAGAAGAGTAAAGGAAAAAAATGTTTTTAAAATAAAACAAGAATAATAATAGAATAATGAAGAAATAATTTTGAGTTGAAAATGGAATGGACTGTGTGTGTAAAGAGGAAAAAGTTGAGAAATTTTGTCCCCTTGGTGTGAAGACTTTCGGCTGTGAGGTGTGAGGGAGGGGTAACGTGAGTGAGAGGGTGGGGAGGAAAGAGAAAGAAAAAGTGTAGTGGTATTAGGTGTAAAGTATGATGTGAGGTGAGAGTTGTGTAAGAAAAGAGAAAAAAAAAGATAGTGACATGTGAGGGGGTAGTGGGCGGCCTAGGGTTCTTGGGGAGGGCGGGAATTTGTCTTTTGTGCTATGTGGGATAAAGTGGGAGAAAATATGATAAAAGTGTGTATTTGAATTATCGTATCGGGTACTTTCATTTGGTTTGATTTACATCTACCGACTAACTTATTTAAATACCTTGTATGTCCTATACAGTCATTGTCTAGTCCCAACCAGTCTCGTTATATCGGTTAACTTACCTTAAGGTTATTTTTATGTGCGTTTCTAACCCCGATATTTAATGTCGATGTCTTTATTAATTCTAAATAGAAATTTAATTCCACTGAAATTTCATCAACATCGCATTTGCGTTCTATTTTCATCATTTCCACTAGCCCGGAATCTCGGGTCGTAACATTCTTCCCCCCTTATAAAAAGTTTCGTCCTCGAAACTTAGGGTTGTATCGATTTTACACTTAAGTTCTAGCATTATTTCTTAATCATCTATGATTCAACTTAGTATTTTCTGACTTATGAAATTTTCTTAATTGACTGTTTCCGTATATCTCTTATTAATCCACTTAGTCATTCTAAAACCTCATATCCCTACGCATTACAATTACAATAACCTTTACACTTACCAGCTTCGGTCTCTAATTCTTATCCGATTAAATCTTATATCATATCGCTTCCTAATTATTCATGCCCACGGTATTGAACTTACTCCATCATTGTCTAAGATTGTTTCCTTACATCTATGATCATCTCTTAAACTCTAAGATCACTTCTTAAGTTCATGACATTGTTTACTTATGTGACCGCGGTAAATTTGAAGCCTTTTTTGTGGTGCATATCCTAAAGAGAATAGTCTAATTATTACAACTCTAGATTAACTTACTTAATTTTAAAGACACAGGATCATTCCGGACATTTTCGCTAAACCATTCTAAGGGAACTATTTTAAAGTTATTGCTCTCATTCTAAAATCTTCTTCTTAGACTATAAAATCTTAACTTAGGTTCTACTATCATAACCTAATACATGTCGTTGTTTATCTCATGTGTCCGCAGTGGATCTAGAGCCATTTCTCTGATACCAACTGTAGCGCCCCGCCCGAAACCAGGGTTCCGGCTCAGTGCACCCGCCGTACTCTACTCCATAGAGTACAAAGCATCGATACTATACATGTACATGTCGACATGAATAATGAATCGATAAGCGGAAGCAACCTAAAATAAACAAATCTTCATCGACATGCACTGTACTACATCATAATCTGTACAATCATCATATACAGAATACTGAAATAATATATCATACATCACAGTCCGAAACTTAATGCCTTCGAAATAATCTCTCAGTATGCTCTTCGTTATCAATGGTCTATCTAGCATGTCTTCAACGAGCCTGTATATTGAGACCTGTTATCTGGAAAATTATAAATGAGGCAAGTATGAGCGATAGCCACTGACTTTCAATAGCTCAGCAAGTAGTCTTACCAGATACGACATGTGGATCATACATGGGGAGACGGGGTAACAAATAATAATACCATACATTTTGAGTATAATAAGCACGTCTCCTTTTAACACGTACAGTATCATATCATATCAATAAACTGCTGTAAACTGGAAGCAGGTAAATAAAGAAGATTTCAAAGCATAAATAGTATAACAGCATCTCATTCTGCTTAATCCGTAACATCATACTACATCCATACTTAACTCCTAATCCATACTTATACCATCTTTGCCTACCTTACATGTACTACAATTTCACACTTAACACTACATTGTCCACTGTAGTGCTGTCATATACTTAAAGAATTCTTAATCATAACTCTAAGGTAACATGGTCATGACGTGATGCATAAAACATGACTTTTCATAAAATGACTTTTCATAAACATGACTTTTTCGTAATCATGACTTTTCATAAACGTGACATTTCATAACTTGACATGATTTTCATAACTTGCGTAAAATGACATATTCATAACTTGCATGACATGACATTTTCATAACATCAAGACATAACATTTTCATCGTTGGCTATAGCACTTTTCATAAGAATAATAACACACGACATACCGATTGATTCCCCATATAATACATGTACGACATAAACATCATAACATATGTACATGTACCAACGGTGACGCGCTATGACAGAGATGCCGTGTCCCAGACCCGGTGTTACACTCAGCCACATACGTAATCATATGCCCCTGACATCTACCACCCCGGTACCAATGTCACACTGGCGAACATAACATAAACATAATCATGAACATAACATAACATAACATATCGTGTGTCGATGGAATCAATCGTCTCGCGTTTATTATTCACATGCATATGATTTTTCAAAACATGAGATGTGACAACATAACTTTGCAAATCTTGTTTTCATGCAACGTGAGACTCGGTCAAATAAGGGTATCTTATCATACTACCACTAGTAACATCACTTACATACTTACAGTCTAATTATCATAACTTAAAGAACTACCATAACCCTCCTTCCATAATATCAAGTCCACACATAGACTTCATAAATCATATCTTAAGTACTTAGGAAATATAAATCCCTATTTTCTTTAACATACCATCTAAGAGTTTCATAACTTATATCTTGACTTACACATAATCATTTATTACTCATATGAATATAATAACATGAAATAAAATCATTTCATGATATTAGGCCTAATGGCCGAAATTTATATAAATGGTGTATACCTATATAAAATCTTTTTATGATATATTATATAATATCCAAACTTATTCATTTTCATATCTTTAACATATATATTATACCTATGTATACTTAAAACATACTAAATCATATTTTAGAATTTAAATGGCCTTATGGCCGAAATATGTATATATTGTGTATACATTTATAAAATCATTTCATAGTATATTATATAATACCCAGCACTTAATTGTTTTCATATCTTAATATATATTATACACATATGTATACATAGAACATATTAAGCCATATTTTAGCATTTAAATGGTTTTATGGCCGAAAAATATATTTTGTGTATACATTTATAAAATCATTTTACTATATAGTATATATCATACAAAACTTATTTATTTTCATATTTTAATATACATGTGTATATAATTGTTTTAAAATCATTTAATACCTAATACTTTATGACCGAATTTACACACACACACACATATATATATATATCCATAATATATATTCCACCATTTTTAACTTTGTAAAAACAAAATGCCGAGAATATATATACATATATATATATATCCATATATACTCTTCAATATACAACATATAATGCAGTTTATATATATATGTATTAATAAAGTGTAAATAACTCATTTTAATCCTAATTACCTCTTTGGCCGAAAATCCGATATACCTATATATTTATATATATATATTATTTTAACATATACATACAAGTATATATATATATATGTCTATATACGTATATATATGTATAAATACACACGAAAATCATTTTATTGTATATGCATATATCCATTACACAAAACATTATATTTTACATATTCTTGTTGTTGTATCTTTGAACATAACCATGAATGATCCACTTTAATACAACCATATATGTTTAACCTTTGAAAATCCATGTAGGATCTAGGAAGAATACTTGCCTTTATCACTCAACCTTAGTATGAAAGTGAAGGTTTCTCCACTTGGCTTGAAGAAAATCTTCTCCTCCTCACCTTAGCAAACTCACATTTTTGAAAGACCAAAATGGAGGTTGGTGTCCAACCATAAAGATGAAGAAATGGACAAAAATAATCTAGTATAATTAGTGTTCTTACCTTGAGTATTCTTGGTTTCTAACTCCAAACTACTTTGTATTCTTGATGCTTGGTTGTATGAAGATGTTGTAGTAAATGGTTTTGTGAAGAATGAGATAAGTGAAGAGAAGAAAACAATTCTTCTTCTTGCTTGTAGGATTTGGCCAAATGGAGGAGGAAATGGAGAAGTTAGAGAATTTTTATGAGTTGAAGAGGAAAGAGAGAGTGTTTGAAAGATGTAGTAATTGTGTGAAGTGTACCTAAAAATTCCCAATTGATTCCCCGTATGGAATTATGGTAGAGAGAGAGAAGAGTAAAGGAAAAAAAATGTTTTTAAAATAAAACAAGAATAATAATAGAATAATGAAGAAATAATTTTGAGTTGAAAATGGAATGGACTGTGTGTAAAGAGGAAAAAGTTGAGAAATTTTGTCCCCTTGGTGTGAAGACTTTCGGCTGTGAGGTGTGAGGGAGGGGTAACGTGAGTGAGAGGGAGGGGAGGAAAGAGAAAGAAAAAGTGTAGTGGTATTAGGTGTAAAGTATGATGTGAGGTGAGAGTTGTGTAAGAAAAGAGAAAAAAAAGATAGTGACATGTGAGGGGGTAGTGGGCGGCCTAGGGTTCTTGGGGAGGGTGGAAATTTGTCTTTTGTGCTATGTAGGATAAAGTGGAAGAAAATATGATAAAAGTGTGTATTTGAATTATCGTATCGGGTACTTTCATTTGGTTTGATTTACATCTGCCGACTAACTTATTTAAATACCTTTTATGTCCTATACAGTCATTGTCTAGTCCCAACCAGTCTCGTTATATCCGTTAACTTACCTTAAGGTTATTTTTATGTGTATTTCTAACCCCGATATTTAATTTCGATGTCTTTATTAATTCTAAATAGAAATTTAATTCCACTGAAATTTCATCAACATCGCATTTGCGTTCTATTTTCATCATTTCCACTAGTCCGGAATCTCGGGTCGTAACAATATCCTTGTAATTTCTCGTACTATCTTATGCATTATAAAAGAAAATTTGAACAATCTTGAGAATTGCTATTTTGATCCTTACTTGCAATGTCTATACGTACTTCAACTTAGTTATGCTATGATTTTATCACTAATTTATTATCTTTCATATCTTTAACACCTAAAATTCTGACACCCCTCTAATAAATTTACACACCCTTCATATTGACTAGAATAATTGATGATGTAGAAAGAAAGTTCAAATCATGACGGGAGGGGTTGAGTTGATAATGACCCTCTTTCCCCCTTATCGTCTCTTATCTGTTCCCTCATTTCTATTAACAGATCATGATAATATACTTTAAACAGGTTATAAGTGTAATTTAGTCCCTCGGTAGTTTTATTACATTTTACATGTCTCAAAAATATTATTCTATATATCTAACAGATCATGATAATATACTTTAAGCAGGGTAAATTGTAATTTAGTCCCTCGGTAGTTTTATTGCATTTTACATGTCTCAAAAATATTATTCTACATACATGTCTCAAAAAAATATTATCTTAGTTATGATATGTCTCTAGTCTTCCTTAAATAGATTATTTCAATTTTCTCAAAATCCTAGTCAGAGAATATAATGATAGTTTACAAACAATGATTTGTTCGAAAAGTACTTTAAAGTATTTTAAATCTTGTGATCCAACCTTTTATAATGTTATATGACCTATTGATAGGAGATTGAGTGAAGTTTGGAGTGTTTTATGAACAATGGAAGGAAATGGGAGCATTCCAAACACATGAGGCGCTTTATGTGTTGAAGAAAGTTTTCAGAACACTTCGAACCCCTTGTATAGGCGTTCGAAGTGACATGAAGCGCCTAATGTAGGCGTTCGAAGTGACATGAAGCTCCTGATGTAGGCGTTCGAAGTGTTTCAGCAAGCTTCCAGAACACTTCGGATGCCTACGTAAGGCGCCTGAAGTGTTGCGCTTGTTCATAAAAGATGCAACTCCTGCACCAAATGACGTCTCCTTTCATATTGAACGACCATGGATCATCCTAGGGGTGAATTTCTGTAGAAAAGAGTCATTTTAAACATTAGTTTTGTAAACTCAAAGCCTATAAATAGTAGGCTTTGTTATCTTCAACATATACTTGTAAAACTTCTTCAAACTGGTGAAAATTTCTGCAGCACTTCATCTTCTTCAATCCTCCACTATCATTCACTTCTATAAACAAGTTCAATACTTTCTCGCCAAGAGCAATAGAAAGAAAGTAAGGCGTTAAATCCTGGGAAACATTTGCTAAGAAGTATACCTTGCTCAACGGTATAGAAAAAATTGCTTTAAGGACAGTGACATTCCGTCACGTCTCGGCTATTTTGATTCGTTGTTCTTGTTGTTCTTTCTATTGATTCTATATCAAATTCTCAATGAAATATATCATTTTCTAGAACCCTTTGTTACAGATTCATTTTGTGTTCCCTAGCATAACAATGGTGTTCTTGGACGAATTTGTCAAACTGTTATATTCCATGTTTGTTACCATATTGACCCATTTTTCCAACAATCTTAAAGCAATTTTCTTCGAAAAGTTTGATTCACACAAAGAAACAAGTTTACAAAGAAGTCTATGTTGTTCCTTTGTCATTCTTCAATCTCATTTCCAGCAAAGTGTGAGGGTTGAATCATTGATGGAAAATCATTATTTCCATAATGGGATGAATGTGAAATCATTTCAATTTCCTTCGGCCTGTGAGGGTGGATGCCATTCAATGTTGTCTTCATGCTCGATGTCAATTGAAGAAACTCCATAGGAAGACATGGATAGGAAACTCCTACACCATGATGGAAGATGAAGGCTAACAAGATGGAGATAGCGACATACACATGGAAACAAACATTACAAGGATAGAGTTTATTTGGTGTCAACCAAAGAAAGTTCAAGGATACAAAGAAACAAGAGAATTGTCAACATGATTGTTGGTGACAGATAAAGAGGAGAAGTTTCTTGGAGTATCAACATGATGGAGGATAAGGAGATCACAACGGTCTTCTATGAGGTAATCTTGTTGATAGTTACACGGAAAGGATGATAGATTATGTATATCAAGTTTATTACAACCAGTAGAGAGGCAGCTTAGTTTCTTTAATGATGCACTAGAAATCCAAGAGTTTGGATATTAAAAGGTACTCTTAAAGTTAACTTTATCTATAAAAACTGGAGTTGGCAATGTTTGATATTCTTACACATGTAGGAATGATTTCCGAGTTGCTATTGAACAAGGCTTTATGTTTTTATTTATATGTTTAATATGAGTACTTGATTATTAATAGATTTGCATTTATTTTGAATGAATTTAAAACAAGATGGTGCATAATCTGTTAAGAAGAGTAAGAGAAGATGGCTAAGAGCATGTAATAGATGTTTATGTTGTGAAATAAAGTTTATGCACATATTTAAACATGTTTAAATATATTGATGCATATGATATTAAAACCATGTCTTCAGGATTTGAACATTAAAATTGTATGAAGGAAATTGTTTATTTGTTCATGTGAAGCATGCTAGCAAGTATAAGTTAAAAACATGGCGATGATGTTTGAACCTTTAAATTTCCTAGTTTTAGTCAATTGTTCCCTGTGGTAAAACTAGCTAATGTGTTGCGGAAAAAAACCTAGAAATCATGAATGTTGGATTTCTAGTTTTAGTTGTTAGCTTCTAGAAAACCATGTTTAAGAAAGTGCTAGTCATACATTTAGTGAAGCATGGAAAAAGGGCAAAACAAAATGCAGGGTTGATGAATAACTATTGAAACTATGGTATGATTGAAAGATCAAAAGTGCTAGTTCCTTATGAATTATGGTTCATAAGAAGATTTTTGGAGTTTATTCCAAAGTGACATAAAGCGTTTAGTCTATGGTCATTGTTGGAAGTCTTTTGAATTAATCTATACCATAGCTTGTTGTCTGATAATTTATGATCAGTCGAAGATGAATATTGAAGTAACTGATGATGAGTAAAAGTATGATTTGTGATTAATATAGAATGAGATGAAATGTGGGGGTTTTAGCCCTTTAGTACTTTTATTTAAAAAAAATGAAGTTATTAGAACATGTGAATGTTGAGCATGTAAATAACTTATGTCATTTAAACGCCAAAGTATTGGTCACTGTGTTGTTCTAATCGTTTTATGATTAATATTCCAAGTCTATAAGGGTGATATGCTTGCTTAATGTTTATGACACCCCATGATAATATTCATGAGGTTTGGTAATCAGAAAGTTCACGTGTTTGTAAGCTTGTTAAGCTTGCTTGATGCTTACATTGAAAATTGATGATGATAATGGATTGTGATGATTGAAGAATAGTTGCAAGCATATGAATGCAGTTAACTGGTGTAATGTTTTGATGAGTTCATCATGCTTGGCTATTTGTTGTTGATAAAACTGACTCTTGGATAAAGTTGTTCATGATTCTATTGATCATGCTTGTAAGAGTCAGTTTGTAGGAACAAGTTTGATAATTTGCTTGAGAAAAATCATCCTAAGTTTGATAATTTGCTTGGTGGTAAATCATCTAAGTTTGATGACTTATTTGACGGAAAAATTATCTTAAGTTTAATGATTTACTTGTTGAAAATCATCATAAGTTTGGTGATTTACTTGTTGAAAAATCATCCTGTTATGTTGAGTGATTTGTTGAAGAAAATCACTGAAAGGATTTCTCATGAGATTGTGTACTATCATGAGCTTCTTTAGGTAAAACATAGCCAGTGCAAGGTATATGAGAGAGACCCAACGTAACATTGGGAGGAATGTGACTAATTCCATCTGATGTGAACTCTCTATGACAGGAACCCAACTCACTATTAGTAGAGATCCTACGAACGAAGTTCAATGTGGTAAAAACACGTCGTAGAAGAGTTCTGTTAAGTACTATCATACGAGTCCCTTTCTATGTTGATGTTTGAGGATAGTACTAATTGCATATCTGCGGGTGAGATGTAATCTCTTAATGGACAATTCATATCCATCAATGATGGTGATGTGTTGCAGTACACACTTGATGAATATCACCTACATAAGTGTGAAAGTGGAGCCGCTTCCTATGAGAGCCTAGAAAACTCTCTAGAGCGCTTATGAATCCTGGGATTGGGTGCAGGGCCATTAATGCACCACACCGCGAACTTGTAAGAAGTTAGATAATGATATGTCATTTGTGTGTTCATATAAACAGTAGTGAAATATGTGGTTCAAGACGGTTGTCACCCTATTTCTATTTATATTACAAATTGTACTACCGGCCAGTTCAAGACATTTGTCACTGCTCAGTTATGTGTCATTATCTTCGTTTGATAGTGGAAAGGTTGGTTTATGTTTGTTCATTTGTGACTATACAATCTTGGATCATGTGGGGAATTGTTGGAAAAGTACTTTAAAGTACTTTAAATCTTGTAATCCAACCTTGTATAATGTTATGTGACCTATTGATAGGAGATTGAGTGAAGTTTGGAGTGTTTTATGAACAATGGAAGGAAATGTGAGCATTTCAAACACATGAGGCGCTTTCCTGATGTAGGCGTTCGAAGTGTTCCAGCAAGCTTCCAGAACACTTCGAACGCCTACATAAGGCACTTGAAGTGTTACGCTTGTTCATAAAAGATGTAACTTCTGCACCAAATGACGTCTCCTTTCATATTGAACGACCATGGATCATCCTAGGGGTGAATTTCTGCAGAAAAGAGTCATTTTAAACATTAGTTTTGTAAACTCAAAGCCTATAAATAGAAGGATTTGTTATCTTCAACATATACTTGGAAAACTTCAACTGGTGAAAATTTCTGCATCACTTCATCTTCTTCAATCATCCACTATCATTCACTTTTATAAACAAGTTCAGTACTTTCTCTCTAAGAGAAATAGAAAGAAAGTAAAGCATTAAATCCTGGGAAGCATTTGCTAAGAGGTATACATTGCTCAACAATGTAGACAAAATTGCTTTAAGGATATTGACATTCCGTCACGTCTCGGCTATTTTGATTTGTTGCTCTTGTTGTTCTTTTTATTGATTCTATATCAAATTATCAATGAAATACATCATTTCCTAGAATCCTTTGTTACGGATTCATTTTGTGTTTCTTAGCATAACACTGGTGTTCTTGGCAAATTTGTCAAATTGTTATATTCCATGTTTGATACCATATTGACCCATTTTTTCCAACATGATTAACAATAATTGAAGTATGGACAGATTAGGTATAATAAACCTGAAATTGAATACATGAATACATCAGACTGAAAGTTGAGTTCATCCATTTGACCCATCCCACATAAATAGGATCGACAGTCAAATTAGGCAGAATGGATATCAAACTTTATCTGGAATGGATTTGATACATAGTAGATAAGATGTAAAATTTCAAAATTTACATAACATTAAATATGCTACGAATGCTCTAACTAGATTGGATCAACTGTATGATAAAAAGATAATTGTTACAGCACGCATTGAACATGATCTAGGAAAGCTCCATATGTTTAATTCGGTAAAGATACAAAAAGAATAAAATATTATTGGTATGAGCTGAAGCTAAAAGTCGATATCTTTTTTATGGGCAAGGATGCAAGGAGAATACAATAATAGTTGGTGACAAAACTGAAAATCGACCGTCTTAAAAATTTTGTCAAAATTGATTTTTTTAATGTAACATAAATTATAATATTGTTAAAAGTTAACGATATTATTTTTCTTAATATACAATTCATGGTGGCCTTCCATAAAATAATGTATGGGATTATACGAGTGGAAGGATTAGAGAAGGATAGGACTTTTCTCCTTGCCCCTTTAATTGACCGAGATATTGTAGACTATGTGGGTACGACTTATCTTCTTTGAAAGATAAACCATATCTTTAAGCTGAAATCAATCCATCTTTTAACTGTTATTGAGAAGGTGACTGTGGAGCGACTTCGAGCACTCTTGCGGGTCATTTGGAGTTCAAAATCTTTGGGTTATTAAGGAGCTTAACATCCATACCAATCTATAAAATACAATCGAACACGATATCAAGGTTTAGATTTGGTATCTCAACTCTATGTTTTATGTATAGAAATAACAGGTTTTCTTAAAAAAAGAAAAAAGAAAAATTTACAACAACAAAAATTATCGTTGGATCTGTGAGAGGTAGGCAAATAACATCTCCATCCCAAAGGATGGAGAGCTTGGAGGCCCCGGCTCTGCATTTACGTGCATAGATGACGCAATAATAAAAATATGGTATGCTGATAGACTCATCATCATCATCATCCAGACCCAGTATATCCCAACGACAGCAAAAGCTATCGTTAGGGTCTGAGAAGGGTAAGTGGTAGGCAGACAATACCTCTATCCCAAAGGATAGAGAGTCTGCTTCCAGTGAGACCTCCGGCTCTATATGTACCTGCATAAATGACATAATAATATAAATATGATGTGCTATTGTGTTTGATTGATATGATGTGCTAATGTGTTTAATTGGGGGTTTAGTAATAAGGGAATGAGTTTGGAGAAATCCAAACCCATTGAAGGTGTTTGTTTGGGGAAATGGGGGTATGTGTTTCAGTTTGATATGCAAGTATTTGGTAATTGATATCGTTTTGTTGATATACTAGACCATTTGTCTATCAATATGGAGGAATGAGGGGGAATGAGGGTAAGGTCGGTATCAATATGGGGGAATGAGGGAGAATGAGGGTATGGGTGGTCAATGCCGACGACCATCACCGGCCACCGTCCACCGTCGTCCGCTGCCGGTCACTATTTCGGCCCATCAAATTTTTTCGACCATTTTTTCGGCCGTCCACATTTGATACTCATTCAATTCCGATACATTCCAAATACCATCAATGTCTATCATACACATTCTCATTTCAATACCAAACAACTATCACTTTTAAACCCAAACTAATACCCTGTCATATCTATTTCGATTCTGATTACGATACCAAACTCATACCTTATCATATCCATTCCGATTTTGATTCCGATACCAAATGTGAACCAAACGCCGCCTTAATAATCTATGGTAGCAATGTCGTGTCGGTCTTAGTAACTGTATGCGTGCGGTCTTTTTCTTTTAACCCCTATAATTTGCTGCTTCTTTTTCCTAAAAAGAAAAGGCTTAATTTTTCTTTCAAAGTAAAATTAGCTCAACAAAATATTATTTTTTTGAAATGTCATTCCTAAACAATAGTTTAGGGTCTAGCGCCTAGGTTTTATAACTGAGGCTATAAATGGTATAGACTGGTGCATAAGAAATGGATAAATAAATATTCTACTTAGGTCATACTGGAAGGACAGGTAAATACTATGTTATTTACTGCATATGTGACCTATAAAGATGTGGATTATTGTAAATAAACTCTCTATCTTTTGGAATAGATGCATTGTTTGTCTATTTTTTATCTTAGCAATAGTTTTTACAATCGTTGAGATATACTGAATATGATTGATTGATTTATTATCTAATGCATACGTGAATTCTATCCAAACACCCACTAAAATATCAAGGTAAAAGGCCAGACTTCAATTTTATTCGTCATGTGTTAGGGTTTCTTAATAAAGTGTGAAAAGCTGACAAGCAAGTTTTGAGATGTAAGTTTTAGACCATTATATTCTAAGATGATAATTCATAGGAAGAAAAAGAAAAATCTACAAGACGACATGAAAAAGAAAAGGAAAACGAAAACAGGAGAAATTATCTGTCAATGTAGATAAGACTTAAGAGTGACATAAATAATATTATATACATATAACTTATATTTAATTGAAGGCCAGCATGATATGATAAACCACTTGTCTGATTACTTTTCATTTGATATGCTATCAAATCTGACCACATTCAATGCTCTTCATCCTTTGGCCCCTATTCTCTTAAATTATCTCAACCTTTGTTTCTTTTTAACGTGTTCTTGCTTCCATTTCTATTAGGGACGTTGAACGAACTAAACAGTTCGCGATCTGTTCGAGTTCGATTCGTGTTCGGTAATTATTTGCTAACGAGTCGAAGTCAAACAAGTATTTAGGTTCGTTTAGCTAACGAGTCGAACTATTCGACTCGTTTAAACAGTTATAAGGTTATCGAGCCGAATTCGAACCAATTTCAAAGTTTGTTTAGCTAAACGAACCAAGCCGAATAGTTTGTTATGCTAAACGAGTCCGAATTCGAAACATAGTATTCGGTTCGCTTCGGTTCGTTAACACCCCTAATTTCTCTTAATAAGTTTTTCTTTTCTTAGAGTAAAATATCATACCTTGGCCTTGAGGGTCTCCACCGTCATAAATCCAAGGAGGATTGTGAACGATGCAAATAAGAAGTTTAGCGGACTCCTAGGTTAAGGAAGGATGTCATACACAAGGAGCCTACAACAAAACTGGACTTTTGGCTCAGACAGTAGTGAAACACCCACACTGTATGTGCCACTGAAATCGAATCATGTAGCTCTTGTAGCAACTTACAAACTGAGTGCCAACTGATCTATGCTATGGGGCAACGTTTTTCTTTTCTTGCTTAACCAAAGGCACGTTTACTTTAGAAAATTTTTTCTCTTTGTAATCTTTTGTCTAATAGCTAAGAAAATGAACACGGATAAAACTGTTTGAAAACCATTATTTAATAGTAATAATTTTAAAGTCCGATAATCTTATGTCAACGATCACGTTATAGTAATTGAAACAAACATCATACACTGAACAAGTATGACTGTTTGTTCTTCAATTAATTAAACAAATGTTTAGATATATTTGTCTTTTATAATGACCAATTCTACCTTTTTATTATATAACATCATATCATTGTATTAATATTTACCATTTATTATTACTAGGGCATACATCAATTGATACTCGGGTTGACATTTATTCTAAGAGGTCAAAGGGTTCGATTGCATAGAAACCTAAAGTGTAGGTGTTACACTGCTCCTAGGTCGAAGGCATGTGGGGTCACTGCATAAGTACTCACACAACTTAAAAGGCTGCTTCACTTCTGATTTGCATCCTACACGATGTTTCTTGAGGCTGAAGCGACAGAGACTCTCCGGACCAATGAATGAGCTTTTGATCCAATATTTACCATTTATTTTTTTGGGGATCAACATAAATCTATAAGTCAACATTTTCATGTGGGAAAACCAACTTCCTAACCAAGTTTTTTTTTCTCTCTCTCCTCTCTCTATATGTAGACTGACGTTTTCGACTCCCAACCTAATCCATTTCTTCCTGTTTCTTGGGGCCAAAGTAGTTTCCTTCCTCTTTAAATCTCTCCAATCACCACGACCCTTCGAACCCCCCCCCCCCCGGCCTCACCCAAGCTCATCCCCAAAGAAAAAGAAAATGAGTTGCAATGGCTGCCGAATTCTTCGAAAAGGCTGCAGCGACACCTGCATTCTAAGACCTTGTTTACAGTGGATTGATTCCCCTGAAGCTCAAGCAAACGCAACCGTTTTCCTCGCCAAATTCTTTGGTCGCGCTGGCCTCATGTCTTTCATCTCCGCCGTCCCCCCTACTCAACGCCCCGGTAGGTAATTCTTAGATATATTTGTGCTCTTATATAACTGACGTTTAGATAAATGATCGCCGCTCTGAAAAAGATCAGCGGTCTTTGAATCGTCATTAACAATTATGTTTTGTGATATTGAGGTAGTGTAAATAGTCAATAAAAAAAGTAATAGTGTCTATATCAGATCGTGAGCCATTCAGTCTTTTCTTAAAACCTTGTAAAAACGTGTAAGTGTAGTGCACCTTCGACGCTCCTTTACCGCCGTTGTCAAAAGATAGAAAATAAAAAAAATGGAAAACATCCCCCTCTTTGCCTCATGTTTTGGTAGGTTATAAAGCTTTGTAGATTTATTTTATTGTTTTATGATGAAAAACGTATATATAGATCTCATGGAAACAAACTCTTTATTGAGATGAAAAAATTGTTTATCAGTCTTTCATGCTTTACAAATGCTAACCGTAGTTTTTTTTAGAGTAGTTGGAATATATTGATTACGTTTGTTTGTTGTTTTAGGATGAAAAACGTATATAGATTCATAACAAATATAATAAAACATTTGTGGATGTCGCTTTACTCGCCATTCTTATCGTTTTTTAGTTAGAAAAATAACATCATTTAATTATGGATATGGCAGCTTTATTTCAGTCCCTGTTACTTGAAGCAGCCGGAAGGACGGTGAATCCGGTGAACGGCGCAGTGGGTCTATTATGGAGTGGGAATTGGCACGTGTGCCAGGAGGCGGTGGAGGCCGTCCTCCAAGGTGGCACGCTTCAGCCGATCACGGAACTTCTAGAAAGTTCGCCTGATGATGAAATCGCCTCCGACTTTCCTTCTTCCAACGTGTTCAAGCTACAACAAGATTTTCCATCTATTTCCAGTCCTACTGCAAGATATAGATCTAGTGCCCAAAAACGTCGCCGTTTGCCGGCGGCTGATCCTGATTTCAGTTTGACGGCTGTTTTTCCGGTGAAAGGCGAAGAGAAGCGGCGGATTGGGAGTCCCGACATCAATTCTGAGGATTCTGGAACTACAAATTGTTTTGAAGGACATCAAAGTGGAAGAACTCAAAATTTTCTTGACCTGTTTAATTAGGGTTAAGTGTTACTTGTTTAGTAATAATTTTGTTTACCGTTCCCGGGATCTGATTCCGGCGAGTTTTTTTTTTCTTCCCTATTTGCTTTGATCATTGCCACCGGATTCTCCTATTCTGTACCTAAGTGTGAATCTGTAACTCAGGGGAAAATGAAAGTTGCTTGATGATGTTTGTTATTTTTTAGTTTTGTTTTATATTATTATATTATCAACTATTTGTTTACATCTTCCCGTACATAGCTTTAAAAAATCATGTATTTGGGATGTTTCAGAAAAAAAAAATCATGTATTTGCCATGTTTCAAAAACACATTTGAAAAATAACCTCAAAAGTTGACGGTCGCAGTTGGATCGGTCCGTCAACATAAAGAAATTTCAATCATTTTAGTTTGAACGTCTACTCCGGTTGGGCTTTGCTCCTTATAGATCAAGAATTTGATTTCAACTACATACAGCTATAAGAGATCAATAATTCGAGTTCAGAAACATACGCAATGTAAGTGTTTTGTTGCTACTAGATCGAACGCTTAGTTTATAAGGGACACCGAGTCACTGCGTAAGTCCTCAACCATCTTAAAAGGTTGCTGAGCTTCTGGTTTACATACTGCATAATGCTCATTGGGGTTAGGATGGCGAGGTTCTTAGGACGAGGATATAGTCTTTTTCTCCAAGATTGATCGTCTCTGACATGTGATCGATTGTCATTTTTAATTTGTCAGATTAAACACGTCAACATTTGGATTGGATTGAACACGAACCATAAAAAGAATGTTTTGGTATACTAGACTCTCGTATTTACGCATGGTTTCAGAAGAGGACGGATCGCTTCACGATATGATGTACACAGTCTTACCTTACACTTTTTTTGTGCAAGAGGCGATTTATATTGCTCGAACCCATGATCTCAAAATCACAAAGCATCAGTTTTACTAGTTGCTACAAGATCCGTCCTCTTGAACATGAACCATGTTTCAGGGATATATAATTTTTTGTTTGATTCGATTTTGACTAGAAACGCCGAAAGATGAAGTTCAAACCTACAAAGAGCATGTGGAGGTCTCATCAGGTCATGAATTATCCGCTTTTTCTATTAAATTATACTTGACACATATATAAATTATATGAATACAAAAAAAGAAGGGTCGGATGTTGATCTCTTGTTACCAAATTTATTTGGTTGATCACAACCAATTGACTTATTATTCCTTGTATCTAGATTATGATCAACCAGAAGGCTTAGTGCCGTATTGTGCAACTTCTTTAATTAGAAGTCACTCATAAGTACATTCAAGTACATATGTGGATATATTGGGCTGATTGTTGTTATTGTTTATGTAGATAGTAAATAGGATCTTTTGCATTTATATATATATATATATATATATATATATATATATATATATATATATATTGGCATTTGTATTCTTTTGCATGATTTTTGGAATTGTTGACACATTTGGTTATTTTCTTCTATTTTGTATATTTGACATATGTTTATTTTATCTTATGTATTTACAGGCATTTTGGTTTCTAGCGAGACGGAAACTTGGAATGCATAGTAGATATTAAAAGATGAAGAAAAACAAGTTTTAAAGATAGTGCAGCGGCACACATTATGATCGACCGCCATAGATTTTATTTTGTTGAATAGCTACTGGATGTTAGGGGATGATATCTCCTCACCCCAAAACCTTCAACTACCTTTCCACCGTCCGTCACGTGGCAATCATTCTCCCTCATACACATTTTCCTACTATCGCTCATCTAGCTTCACCATCCCTTCTGCTGCTACGTGGCGGATGGTGAGAAAGGGGGTGAAAGTGCATAGAGAGCCCCTTTCCATCAAGTGCATAGTGTGGGAGCTTCCTTGGCATGTAGGCTTGCCTGTAGTGCTGGGGGCTCCTTATGCAGATTAGTATATGACCAAGCTCCTGCTAGCGGGCCGTTGGGTACCTGATTTACATCCCTACACTACCTTTGAGACAGGGTGTGACAGTGACTCTTACTGGTTGAGGTTCAAACTTTGAGAAAGGAGGTGAAGTCTTTGGATGTGAGAGATCTCATCCCGGATGTTAAGAGCGATCATGAACAAGCTTTGAAAGTTGATGGACTGTTGACGTGACATGTGGTGTGGTTGATCGTGGCTGTGCGCGGTAGACCGCCGTATGATTTTTTTTTTGTTATTCGCTTGTGATACATGTACGGATTGATTAGATGCGTCCGATCTACTCCACTTTGATGATATAACCCAATTTTAAGGGTTTTCTGGGATCTCTGGCTTGAGGATTAGATTAACTTTCTTCATTCTCTCCTCCTCCTTGTTTGCGATCGGTTAAGAAACGGTCATTTGCTCCTTAAATTAGTGAAATAGACTCATCATATGAAAAATCAGTGAAATATGGTTTCTATTAACACAGATTCAATCAAAGGATTTTTCTGTTTTCATTGATACAATTCATTCATCATATTCTCCTTAATATAGATACATAGATTACTTATAAAAGGAAATATATTACTAGGGATCAATTAACATTATTCTTGATTGATACCGTAATCGCAATATTCTCCCCTCATTACTCCATTTCCTTACGCTCCCCCTCAAGTTGAGTCAGCAGATCACCCATGTTCAACTTGCTCAATGCTGACTGGAAAACTTCTCCTGATACTGCATTGGTCAAAATATCAGCTAACTGGTCTCCGATCAGGTATACTGAAGACCAATTATCCCCCCAGCCTTTTTTTATAATAAAATGTCTATCCACTTCTACATGCTTCGTACGGTCATGCTGCACTTGATTCTTAGAAATACTGACGGCAGCCTTATTATTGCACCTGATTTGACACACTCTCTTTGGCAGGAAGCCCATCTCTGTTAAAAGCTTTCTGAGCCAGAGCACTTCAGTCAATCCTCGTGCAATCCCTCAAAACTCAGCCTTCGCACTAGATAATGCTACCACCTTTTGTTTTTTACTCTTCCACTTAACAAGATTGCCACTAACAAGGGTAAAGTAACCTGTCGTGGATCTTCTGTCGTTTGGATGACCAGCCCAATCAACATTGGTGTATGCTTCAATCTCTAAGTGACCACATCTCTGGAAGAGTACTCCTCATCCAACCAACCCTTTTAAGTATCTGACTATCCTTAGGGCAGCTTTCATATGCGCTTTTTGTGGACAGTGCATGAACTGGCTGACCACTCTTACAACATATGTTATATCTGGTCTGGTGTGGGCCAAGTACATGAGTTTACCTACTAGTCTCTGATACTGTCCCTGAAACACCCGCTTTACCTTTGACGGCTTACAGTACATGATTCATAATCATTGGGGTAGTTGCAGGCTTACAATCAATTAACCCGGTTTCAACCAGTAGATCCAATATGTATTTCTGCTGGTAGATAAAGATTCCCTTCTTTGATCTAAACACTCCAATTCCCAAGAAATACTTAAGTTGGCCAAGATCTTTCATCTCAAATTCTTGAAATAGCTTGTCTCACAGCTTAGTCATCTCCTCTTTGTCGCTTCCGATGATAACCATATCATCCACATAGATTATAAGCTAAGTTATCAAAGCTTCCTCTTTTCTTGAGAAACAACATGTGATTCGAGTTACTCTACTGATAGACACTTTCTTTCATAGCATTGGTGAACCTGCCAAACCATGCTCTTGGAGACTACTTCAAGCCATACAGTACCTTTTTCAACCTGCGTCATTCGCCTGTTTCAAACCCTGAAGAGAAACTTAGTGGGGCCTCCATATATACTTCCTCTTTCAGGTCTCCATGTAGAAATGCATTCTTCACATCAAACTGGTATAATGGTCAATCCTGATTTTCCACCACTGAGATGAGAACTTGGATTGTATACATCTTGGCCACAGGAGAGAACGTTTCTGTGTAATCCACCCCATATGTTTGTGTATACCCTTTAGCTACCAATCTCGCTTTGTACCTTTCAACCGTCCTGTCGGATCGATGCTTGATAGAGAATACCCATCGGCAACCTACAATTTTCTTTCCCAGTTTCAGCTTACATTTCTCCCATGTTCCAGTCTTTTCTAATGCATCCATTTCCTCCTGCATATCATATCTCCCTTACGGAACTTTTTGTGCTTTCTCCATAGTTCTTGGGATAGCTGTGTTATGTATGGATGTGGAAAAAGCATTTAATGAAAAATACTATCTTCCCTTGGCTATGCTCGCTACTGGATACTTGGAATTTCGTGGCTGGTACTCAGGCTCGTAACGTATTGGTGGCACTCCACGATTACTCTTTGGCAGGAGAATGTATTTGTCAGTGGGCGGATGCTCCCCTATAATTGGATGATTAGAAATCCCAACAGAATCATCAACTGATTGATCTGGAGGAGAAATACTAACCTCAAGAGATTCAGATGTAGTTGAGTCTGGATATGGCCCTGAGATGTGGGACTGTCCTCTGTTTTCATAATGCGGTCCGATAGTTTGGTCTACTTCCTCTAATGGGGCAGTTACAGGTAGTACCGAGCTGAGTAACCAATGTAGCGAGTCAGCTATACTTTCCTCCCTCTGACCGCTAGACGGGGAATGAAATAATATTCGAGTTCTAAACAATCACAGTCCATAGTAGTGTATATTTGGTGAGCGAGTGGATCGTAACATCGGTAACCTTTTTTTATTAACAACATACCTAAAAAAGACACATTTGACCGCACATGGTTGGAGTTTATGCCGGTGAGATTTAGGGATATGAACAAATACTATGCAACCAAAAATTTAGGGAAGAAGTGTGAGAGTATCTGGTATGGAAACATGTTTGGTAAGGGTGGAGATTTAGGATCTTGGTAAGAAGACGATTAATGAGATAGATGGTGGTTGCAATGGCCTCGGTCTAATAAGATTTATAGATGTGGGATTCAAGCAGGAGAGCTCGGGTAATTTCAAGGATGAACCGATGTTTCGTTCAGCCACCCCATTTTTCTATAGAGTATCGGGGCACGTGGTTTGATGAATTAGGCCTTTGGCTCGGAAAAAACTCTCGCATTTGTGTATTGACATACTCACCCCCATCGTCTGAGCGTAGAGTCTAGATTTGTTTTTGAAACTGGGTTCGCAAGAGGGAATAAAACAACGTAAATTTCTCAAATACTTCGGATTTTTGTTTGAGAAAATACATCCATGTCATTCGAGTGCAATCATCGATGAATAACACAAAATATAAGTAAACGTTTGAGCTAGGTACAGGTGACGGACCCCAGAGATCAGAATGTATTAATGAAAAAGGATAGGGGTTTCGGGTATTATTTAACAAAAAAGAGTGTCAATGACTTTTGGCTAAAATACAAGTATCACATGAAAAATTGCATTGTTTATGAAATAATTTAGGAAAGAGCAATCTCAGATACTCCCACGATGGATGACCTAGATGTCAGTGCCACAGCCAGGCCTGTTTGTCAACTGTCCTGTGAGCAAGCACTACAGGCCCATGTTGGCCCACTTTGTCAACAAAGTAAAGTCCGTTACGCTCAGAACCACGCCCAAGAATCTTTCCCGTCTGAATATCCTACAAAAGGCAAAAGGACGGATGTATCAGTACATTGCCATTGAGTTCCTTGGTAAGATGACTTATGGACAATAATTTATGTGACAATGTGTGAACATAGAGGCAATTGTCAAGTCGAATGGATAGAGTGATATGAATTTTGCCCGACCCCTCTACAAGAGAATGTCCCCCATTAGCAGTCTTACTGAGAGACTTTGGAGAACGTGCCAAGTTATGGAAGTCCAACAGATCATAAGGCATAGTATCCGTGGCTCCGTAATCAAATAGCCACTGAGAATTTTTTTTATCGAATATTAGACAAGGGAGGTGGGGGAACGGGCATGCTGTTATTTATGAGGGCACAATTTTCAAGAGAAGTAATTGGGGAAATGGAAAGGGTGTTACCCCTTTCCCATACGCGCCTCTACCTCCTTTTCTAGAACTCTCCTCTATCTCTTTGCTCGCCACGGCTGCAAAAAAATCTGGAGATTCTGGGGTGTTGTCGACCCTCCTGGTGCTGGTGACCTCCGGGTTGCTCACCATCGCTCCGACGACACCTGATCTCCTCCCTCTCTTTCGGCTGTCTGGCCACCAATCAGGGTAGCCTATCTTTTTGAAACATCCATCTGCTGTATGTCGGGTTCTTGCACAAAAGGTGCACTTCATGTGCGTCTTGTCATCTTCTCGGTGAAATAAAGGAGCGAGAGCATTTCCCTGCTGTGACGGTTCTGATCGCCGCGACTACTGTCCCCCAGAGTCCAGTTTGTGGGTTCCTGGTCGTAGGCTTCCCTTGGCCGCGACCAGACCACTTCCTATGCCTGAGGGAGTATCTCCCGATGATAGTCCCTCCTCTCCTTTCATGATCCTTCGTCTGGCCACCTCCCGTCGAATCTGGGAGTAGGCCTCCTCCATAGTTGGTAGGGGATCCTGTTTGAGCAGATTTTTTTCAAAGTCAAAGTCATCGTTTACGGCTTGAAGAAACTGGTACAGGCAGTTGTGCTGTTGGATTTGATTGTATTTTTTCATATCCGATGGATGCTCCACTAGGTTTGGCTGTCTACAGTCGATCTCCTTCCAGACTGCTTGCAGTTGGCTGTATATCCGTTCAAGGGGTTGGTGCCTTAACGAAGGCTGTTCGCTTTGACTGTCAGATCATAAATCTGAAGCGGATCCTCCTTGAGCCAAAGGTTGCTTCAATGTCTTGATTCACTAATTATGAGTCAATGTTCTCCAGTATCCAAGTGATAACTGTTGAGTCGGCTTGATGCCATTTTACGTATCTCGGGTCATCTGATGATTGGTGAGGCGCAGTGATGTGTTTGAGCCTTCCCCGGCCATCAAGATCCAGACTCAATTTTCTGGCTCATATTTTGTAGTTGCGATCGTTGAGTTTTTCTGTCATGCTTAGCGGCTGGTTAGAGATGGTTCCGATTGGATCAGTTTTGGATGGTAGATTCTAGAGAAGTTCCAGAATTTGAGATAAGCTATATGTTTGGTTGTGGTAGACTGATGCCTCGTCTGTTCCAGAGGCATCGGAGGAGGAGGGTGTCTGATTCCATTTGGTACATCTAAGCTATAGTAAATGAGGATAGATGCTTACCGTTTGAGCAACAGCTCAAAGGGTGGCTTTGACACCATATTAACATAGATTCAATCAAAGGATTTTTCTGTTTTCATTGATACAATTCATTCATCATATTCTCCCTAATATAGATACACGGATTGCTTATAAAAGGAAATATATCACTAGGGATCAATTAACATTATTCTTGATTGATCCCGTAATCACAATATTCTCCCCCTCACTACTCCCATTCCTTATAGTTTCTTTTTCTAGTTTTTAAACTTAAAACTTAATAATATATTTCTTATACGAAGACACATCTTCTATGATCATTGGTTCCAAAAAAAAAAAGAAAGAAATTTTTCCTAGAGCACCACAAAATCAATCATGTTTATACCTTAGAGAAATATAAAAATGATATGGAAACAAGTATTAATTATTTTCTCCGTAAATAATCAAATGTGTAAGATATATTTGAGTTTTTGACAATGGTTAATTTTGATATATATGTCTTGACATCATCTTATTGCATCGCTAATTACCTTTTTTTACTCCAAAATCGTAAGACGACATAAAATCTCTTCATATTCTAATGTATAATAAAAGATATATGCAGCAACTATTGATTATGACTGCCTTAGACGAGCATAAACTGTTACCTTATTTTTTATGTGCCGGATGTAATTGACTACAAGATAAATTCAATGAATTTATCAAACATACCTACCAATTTCGTCAATCAAATTCCTGCATCTATTAAAATGAGGTGATGCTTCCTTGTCATCTTTGTTATTTGTGTAATTTATGATCTACTTTACACCCCTCGTTATTGTAAACTTCAGTATAATGATCGGTAAAAAAAAATCTAAATTTATCTGTTAAATAAGAAGTTGATTTACTTGTAAGTATTCAGTTAAAATGTTTCAATTCTTATTTGTCCATGACTGTCTTTGAAATATTACATTCATGACATTTTGTTTCATTTTTTATGGAAAACCGTACTAGGTGTACAAGATACTGTAATACGCTACGTGTCTGTCACCGTCAGTTTAAACTTAAAGACATCGTATTACGGTGTACAAGACACGGTAATACAGTATGTGTGTGGCAGTCAACGTTCAAATCCCAAATTTAAAGATACCATTATCGTTATGAGTCTAACTTAAAACACACCGTTATATATAGTATATGTCTTAGTAAACAGTACACCTTGATCACAGTGTACATATCCTACTTTGACAACAAATAATTATCTCTTTAATGCGTTCAATGTATTTTCAGAAAAAATACGAAATCTTACCACGTGGAGCTAAAGCATTTCACCGTCTGGCCATCTCAATTTTGTCTCAACATAGTTGGATGCAATTTACCTTCATTGTGATGTTAGATCCATCGTTATTCCATATACTATTAGGAAATTAATATTATAAATAGATTAAAGTAGGTCTCAGATGTAAGGTTAATTTTGGAGTTGCCTTTTCGATTTGTCTTTTTAGCTTTACCTTTTAGGTTATCTAAAGGTCGCAAATATATTGGAATATTGAAATATATGAAGAATACTTTGGAATATATATGGAATGTTGCGCATCGCCGCATTCCTCGCCATTTCCACTAGTCCCATTTCCTTTTGTTTGAGTTCAATTATTGTGCTTTCGTATTTTGGGCGTAGCTTAGTGAATATTCGAATTGAAAAATTGTGTTTCGAAAGACGTAGGTTTGATTCGGAACATACGTGGAAAATTGTGTTTAGAAAGACGCATGTTCAATTAGGGACAGGCGTAGTTTAGGTGTATTATTGATGTCTAGGCCAGTAATAGATATGTCATTGAATCTAAGGTTGTTGACCCGGTTTACTGTATGCACCTTGTGGGTTTTGGTTACGTCTTACCAACCTAAGAAACCGTTGAGTACCTGAGTTTGCATCCTCCACACAGCTCCATAGGATAGGGGCATTAGGGATCTGGGCGAGGGATTTTGCCATTTTGTACTTGGAATTATTGTGCTTTCATATTTAGCAAGTGGGGAAATGTTTATTGAATTAGTGCTACACAACTTGCCAATTTGAATAAAACTAATTATTAATACTGTCAGAAGTATATGCGTTCCTTTAAAAGATATGTTTACACGTTTTTTTTTTAAACATTTACATTTTTATAGTCATTAAATCCACTTTGAAACTAATGCAAGGTCTGAACTGGTGGATGGATCAGATTCAGCATATTTACAAAAGAAAATGTTTATATATGATTTATGAAGAACTTCGAACATTGTGAGATTTCAAAGGAAAACAATTCAACAGTTTGTCAAATACTGAGAAAAAAATGATAGAATACTATCGGCAAGACATGATTTCAACGTAAAAAATATTTAGTTTTAACAGTTGCCTAGCGTTTTATCTATCTTAAGGCCTTGAGTTTAAGTCTCCTTTTTATTTAAAAATAAATATCATTTTGGATGGATAAATACAATTTATATGACAGTAATAGTGACATGTAGATACCCTATACTAATATGTGTTTTCTGTGTTATGTTTTATTGGGTAATTCACTCTTGAATGAGCTTATATTTATGTAAGTAAATTAGTTCGAGATGGGCTATTTATTCACACACGAAATAGAAAAAAAAAAAAAACCTGCTTAGATGAAACTTTTGGGTTTCTGTTAGCTGAGATGTGTATTAACAACTGAAAGTACAACAAAACTTCCCAAAAGCCATATAAACAAGGGCCAAATAAAAATATACATGTATGCAAAACTTTGTTTACAATATATAAAGACTTGACGGGAACTCTTGATAATGCATCGCTAAAAAAAAATAAAAAAAATAAACCCTTTCGCCCTAGAAAATACCGGATACTTACATTATCATGAAAACATCAAAGAAGTTATATTTGAAATCAATCTTCAGAACAATAAATCGAAACTGCAGTGCACACCTCAGATGGTAATCTGACAGCACATTTTTTGTAAAAATGTATGTTTGAGTCTTGACATTCATAGTGTTGAAACTTAAGTTTTGCGTTTTTTTATATCAGACCGTGTTTGACATGAGCTCTTTGAAGACACTAAACACCGTTCCTCATATCTAAAAAATCGTTGAATAACTTGATTTATATCATTTACGATACTTATTGACGTTGGAATGATGAGGATTTCAGGGTTGCTGTTTCAATCTTTTGTCCGTAAGAACAATAATTCGAAGCATAACTTGTTGGATTTAATTTAATAAACCCCTGAATAGGACCGTTTAATCGAATCAATGGACAAAGTAACAAAATGCGGAAAATATACCTTGCTCCATTGCTGTTGTTAATCTGAACACGTACGCTGCAACTGCTCCGGCTGATGAAGAATCTGGCGTGATCCAAGGATTCACGACCTCCCACCAATTGTTGATATACCCCTTGAACCGGAATCAACAATTCACTGCTTTACCCGATGGAGAGGTTAGGCAGTGTGGACTTTATAGAAAATTTGGCACAACCCCTTTTTTTTCCTCTGTGTATAGGCGTTACTTTTGTCTTGTCAGAGGAGGTGAATGCCTCCTCCTCTATTATAGATGGGGAATGGAGGAATCCTGATAGGCATAATTGTTAATAGATAGAGATTCCTTTATCGAAGATACTTGATGATATATTCAAGTTATCTCTATCTATTTCCAAATATTATCTAATATTTAATAATAAACATTATTAAATATTATTTAATATTTAATTATTGTGCCAACAATTATCTACAAGTCACACGTGGGTTGTCGCCCCTCGGGGACCAGATGTCGTAACTTTATGGTCGTTGCACTTTGAGCCCATCCATCGCGGTCTCTGACCATATGACTGTCTACATATTCAGGGTTTCTATTTAGACCACACTATACATCCACGAACATACCCGATGATCACTTAACTTGTGGATGTTTTACGTAACAATGAATATTATTACGTGACATATGTGACATATAATATTATCATACATAACGTCCACCTTATGATTAATTCGTATAAACTTTATCAACGTGCTGCGCATCACACGTATCTCGAATTAATCCCAACAATCTCCCACTTGGACTATGTATGTTACTTAAAGATTATATGTCACCCTTTTGAGCTCATATACCTTATGTCCTTTAGTGTGTCTTTCCTTTTCCGGTCCATCAGCAAATGTTAGCAAAAGACTTAAGCCGCACGTCGCCACATTGAATTAGTGACTAGTCCCTCTTAAATCATGATACTAACACTCTACTGAATGACATGGATACTGAAATGGATATGTAGTGTGGAATTAATATGCTAGGTGATCATACATATCTAATTCCAACTTGGCCCTCTTTAGCGAGATCAATAGAATTCAGAATGTATGCCGTAACTGCTTAATGTACATTACTTCTGCAGAAAAACTTTAATATAACCGGAATGTACATTATACTGTATGTCTGAAATAAACAACTTTATTGAACACAAGAAAAACCTTACAGACTCCCACTAGGATAAAACATCCTCAACTGGACTAAGACCCATACGGCTAACATGCTTGTGAAACACTACCGGTTCCACGGCCTTAGTCAAAGGGTCGGCCACC
The DNA here is from genome assembly GCA_036186865.1 of Eustoma russellianum. Taxonomy (NCBI): domain Eukaryota; kingdom Viridiplantae; phylum Streptophyta; class Magnoliopsida; order Gentianales; family Gentianaceae; genus Eustoma; species Eustoma russellianum. The sequence goes on along the minus strand of AP025054.1, from coordinate 28,776,023 downwards.
ATAGAGTCTGTACTGATATGCTCAATACTGATCAGACCACTCAGAATTCTTTCTTTAACAGCCAGATACTTCATCTCTATGTATTTCGCTTTAGATGAACTCCGGTTGTTATTTGAATATAGCACCGCAGCTTTACTGTCACAGTAAATCCTCATTGGAGATGAGATAGTCTCCAATACCCGCAGCCCTGTGACAAAATTGCGAAGCCATATCGCCTGATTGGATGCATAAAAGTAAGCTACGAATTTCGCCTCCATAATGGAGAACGCCAATAAGGTCTGTTTCGTGCTTTTCATGAGATCGCACCTCCGACTAGGGTAATAACATAGTCTAAGGTCGATTTCATGCTATCATAGCATCCAGAAAAATCGGAATCTGTATATCTAGTGATCTCTAACTTGTCAGATCTCCGATACGTCAGTACGTGTTGTTTCGTTTCTTGTAAATATCTCAGCACCCTCTTTTCTGCGGTTCAGTGATCCTTACCCGGATCAGAGAGGTATCTGCCTAACATTCCCGTAATGAATGCCAAGTCTGGTCGTGTACATACTTGGGCATACATTATACTCCCTACTACCGAAGCATAGGGAGTATTCCTCATTTCCGAACATTCAAACTCTGTTTAGGGACATTGCTTCAGACTGAATTTATCTCCTCTTGCCACAGGGGTATTAAGTGGTTTACACTTATCCATGCTATACCGCTTCAACACCTTTTCGATGTATGCCTGTTGTGAGAGACCTAAGATATCTTGGGTACGATTCCTCCGTATCTCAAGTCCCAACACATATGAGGCTTCACCAAGATCTTTCATCTCGAAATGCTTTCTCAGAAAGGCTTTGGTGTCGCTCAACATGTTTACATCGTTTGTTGCAAGCAGTATATCATCTACGTACAAGATCATAAATATGAACTTGCTCCCACTAAACTTGTGATACACACATTCGTCAATTTGGTTTGCCTCAAAACCGAAGGAGGCAACCACTTTGGCGAATTTGAAGTACCACTGTCGAGACGCTTGCGTGAGCCCATAGATGGATTTCTTTAGTCGACAAACCATGCCTTTTGGATCTCCCACCTTGAATCGAGGTTGTTGAACCATGTAAATGGTCTCGTCGAGTTCTCCGTTTAAAAACGCAGTCTTAACATCCATCTGATGTAGCTCAAGATCTAAGTGTGCCACTAAAGCCATGATTATCCGGAAGGAATCCTTCGGTGGATACTGGAGAGAAGGTTTCCGTATAGTCTATACCCTCCTTTTGGGTAAACCCTTTAGCAACAAGTCGGGCCTTATATCATTCTGCGTTGCCTTTTGAATCCCGTTTGGTTTTAAATATCCATTTGCAACCAACGGGTTTCGAACCTTTAGGCAACGAGACGACATCCCATACCTTGTTGTCGTGCATAGACTTTATTTCTTCTTCCATGGCCTTTATCCACTTTTCTGAATTTCGACATTGCAATGCTTGCTGGACGTTTTCGGGATCATCGTCCAACATACCAATATCGAATTCGTGTTCTTGGAGATACACCACATAGTCACTAGGTATGAGGTTTCTCCGTTCAAGAGTGGATCTCCTTAGGGGCACTTGTTCTTGAGATACTGTAGGTTCCTGAACTGCATCAGCCGGCAATTCATCGGGTTCTTCAGTAACTTCCTCAGGAACATGAATTTGTTCCTGTGGAGCGTTACTACTGGGATGAGGTACCTCAGGTGCGGGTATCGCTCATGCTATCTCCCCAAAAGATGGTTCGATTCGCATTTCTGTCGCATCTGGGTGTGCCTCATCTAACTCGATGATCTGCTGATGCAAATCATTCCCCCCGGAACCAAAGTATCCTCAAAGAACTTTACCGAATTTGTCTCGAAAAACACTTTACTTGTGGGATCGTAGAATTTATACCCTCGTGACCTTTCCGAGTAACCACCGAAATAGCAACTAACTGTTTTGGTGTCCAGCTTTCTTTCATTTGGTCTGTAAGGCTTCGCCTCTGCTGGACAGCCCCAAACCCTTATGTGGTTAAGGCTAGGCTTACGCTTAGTCCATAACTCATAAGGGGTCCTTATCGTTGCCTTAGTTGGTACTCGATTGAGGATGCAAGCTGCGACTTTAAGCGCTTCTCTCCAGAGGAATAATGGTAGCGTAGTTTGACTCATCATACTACGCACCATGTCTATAAGTGTACGATTTCGTCTTTCAGCTACACCATTCATACTTAGTGACCCGGGCATGGTGTACTGAGGGACGATTCCATTTTCCTCTAGGTATTTAGCAAATGATCCTGGACACTGTTCTCCTGATCCATCATATCGACCATAGTATTCACCCCCACGGTCCGATCTGGCAGCTTTAATCCTTTTGTTGAGTTGTAACTCAACTTCAGCTTTAAAGGATTTGAACATGTCTATTGCTTGCGCTTTTTCTTTAATCAAGAATATGTAGCCATATCGCGAATAGTCGTCAATAAAGGTGATAAAATAAGAGTGGCCATTTCGAGTAACCGGATGAAATGGGCCACTAATATCGGTATGAATCAACTCTAATGGACTATTTGCACGATTTGCTTCATATCTTCGGACTTTAGTTTGTTTTCCTTTAGCACAAAATACACACGACTCTAAGTCGGTTAAGTCTAAAGGATTGAGAATTTCTGTTTTGACAAGACGTTCTATTCTGTTTTTTTGACACGTGTCCTAAACATCGATGCCAAAGTGATACTGAATTCTCATGAGTTAATTTTGCTTTAACGTTTCGCGTTACAACATGCAAGGTTTCCTGATTTGAAGCAACATTTATTGAATAAAGTTTATCATTTTCGGATATTATACCGTGACCTATCAATATAGAAGCATGATATAGTTGGAAATTTCCATTTCCAAAATAACCGTAATATCCACTTTTATCCAATCGATAAAACGAAATAAGATTTCGTTTAAACGATGGTACCACAAAAGTGTCATGCAAATCTAGATAGAAACCGGATGTCAACAGCAATCTGAAATGCCCGATGGCTTCAACCTTTATGCCGCTGCCATTTCCCCAATAGACGTATCTTTCATCGTCTCTTGGTTTTTATGGCTTAGGCAACCTTGCATAGTCACAGATAGGTGAGTCGTGGCTCCCGTATCGATCCACCAAGTGGCTATATCCGAAACAAAATTAACTTCAGAACAAACTAAGAATGTACCCTTTTTCTTGAGACAAGATATATAACCGGTACAATTCTTCTTTAAATGTCCTTCCTTATTGCAAAAGAAACAAGTCATGCTTTTGGGTGCGTCAGTAATAGGCACCCCCTTTTCCTTTTGACTTGCATTTTGCACAGTAACCATTTCCGCAGCTTTGCGTTTCTTACCACCGAACTTGGTGGCGACAGCATTCATAACTTTATGCACCCTTATGCTGTCGATTCCACGGTACTGTTTCGAGCAAAGTTTCTTTAAGAGATTGCCTGCCTCGGCTTTCTCATTCTTTACATATCTTTGCTCGAGATCGGCTAAAAATTCCTTAGCCGTTGTGGACTCAGAAACGTGTCCCCTGAAGCATTTGGGGATAGTCTTTTGCATGATCATAAGACACATGCGATTTGATCGTAGCCAGCGTGCCATGTGAGATTTTTCCTCACTGGTACTTTTGTCTGTTAGCACAGCTAGACGATCTATCTGTAACGCATTGTCTAGATCAGCAATCCCCAGAAAGATCTCAAATTGATCTTTCCATTGCTTATAGTTTGAACCGTTCATTGTAGGAATATCCTTGATGTTAGACATTATTGCTGAAAAGCAAACAAGAAACGGACTTAAATACACAACACATGTAATCTTTAAACTGCACAAAAACAAATATCAAAATAGAACCCCGATTCCATCTACCAATTGTCTTCCAATATTGGGACTCTTTGGAGTCATCCCAATACCTTCCAACAATTGGGTGTAGTGGTCAATATGACGGCTCTCCAAGCACAGGTTAACCACCTTCCTTTGGGCCGATGAGTTAACCTACGCTTTTAAAGCTTCGCCGCCGGCCCTATTTGGGTCCACTACCATGCTCATATGTGTCTTTGACAATCACACCTTCCTTTGGGCCGGTCAATGATTGCCTCCAACACATACATGCCCTTCACGATCATAACAATATAGTGGCGATGATATGATTGCCGCACTTTAAGGGGATCATATTAAAGCCCTACATTTGCTAAGTCGCGTAACTTTATGGTTCTAAATGATCCGCAGTTTCCCTGACTGACCCTTTTGCACGACCGTGCATACTTAATACCAACATCCGTTTTGTTTTACTTAAGCCAATTCGAACTAGCTTGATTCTCTTTACGGCTCAAATAAGAACCACCTTGAACCAAGCTCAGTTCTCCTTACGGTTTAAGGAACAATATCTTTATCAATCAATATAACAAGTGATATAACCTTATGATGAGTCACATTGAGTTTGAAGTGAACCGATTCAGTAATACCCACTTGCCCTAAGGGTGTATTACCATTCCACATAATTTCCAGGCCACCGGTGGAGTCACAATGGTCTCGCTTAAGTACCGACTTTCTTAGACAAAACTATGTGTACGGTGTTTTTATTACAACTCAATGAGTCATCTATCACGAGTATAAACCGCATTGATTGATAAGTATTGGTTAATTCAGTCAACTTAGCCCATCGAATTAACTTGGTTGAACTCGGTCAAACCGGGTCAAGCAAGATTCGGATCCTTATTGGGTTAAGTTCCTTAACTTTATTTTATTTATTTATTAACATGCATAAACATAAGGCATAAATAAATAAATAAACAATTAACTGCATGCATAAAAACATAATAATGCAATAACTGGAAATTGACGTAACACTTGATTATTATTATTTTGGATTTCTTTAAAATAATAACAATAATAACGAGGATCTATTATTATTACTATTTTCCTTAATAAACTTTAAATAATAACAATAATAATCAAATTATTATCATTATTATTTACTTTATTTTCCTTTCAAAGAACTTTAAAATAATAATAATAATAATTACTTATTATTATCACTATTTTTCTTTAATAATAATAACAATAATAATCAAATTATCATCATTATTATTATTATTTTCTTTAAAAGGAGACTTTAAAATAATAATAATAACAACAATTTGTTATTATTACTAATTTTCTGAAAATAAACTTTAAATAGTAATAATAATTATTATTATTATTTACTTTATCCAAAATAATAGCAATATACACATAAATAACAAAAAACTGAAAGTAAAAGGACTGGGGCGCGGGTCGGGTCGGGTCATACCCGCCCGACCCAGTTTCTGAATTCCTTTCCTTTTCCTTTATTTAATTGCCTTTTGGGATGAAGCCCTTTTATTCTGAAACAGGCCCTGTCCAAAGCCCCAAACCCGGAATATGTAATCCGTTTTTTTTATTTAACTTGATTTCAGGCCGAAGCCCTGTCCAAAACCAGGCAAAAGCCCGCAACCTGCGGCCTGCCAAAAGCCTGGAAACAAAAATATTCCAGGATGCCTCCAGTGAGTCTCGAACAAGAGACCTACTGATTCATGAATGGCGCTGCTGCCACTGAAGCAGCAAGCATTTTGTCCGGGATGGGATCAGAATATATATACATATTATACCAAAACAGAATTCCAGAAAACCCAAAATGAAGCAAAATTTTCGGGAGGGAGGGTTGAACCCGTGACCTCCAGATACCTGAAAACCGCTGCTTCCACTGGGGCAGCAGCCCTTTTGTTTATCAAAGAAGTCTTCTATATATTAATATAAAAAAAACTCCAGGATTCCTAGAAAACAGCCGAAATTTTCGCAAAGTTGGGTTTGAACCTGAGACCTATTGTCTGCTGGAATACGTTACTCCCGCTAGGCTATCAGGGCTTTGAGCCTGTTTTTATATAAAATCGAAAATTTCCAGAAGTTTCAAAAGACTGCCGAAATGTAAGGAGCATGGATTGAGCACAGCACCTCCCCCTCGCAAGCAAATGCGCTGGCCACCGGACCAGTAACGTTTTTATTTTTGTCAAAACTATAAGAGCCGATAGTTGTATATTATCGGAAAAACAGAAGCCTTTTCTTAACCAAAAAAACGATTTTTTTGACCCGAAAAATTCCGTTTTTCAGCATGAACAGATTAACAAAATTGATTCGATTAGGCCTGCTCTGATACCACTTGTTGGATTTAATTTAATAAACCCCTGAATAGGACCGTTTAATCGAATCAATGGACAAAGTAACAAAATGCGGAAAATATACTTTGCTCCATTGCTGTTGTTAATCTGAACACGTACGCTGCAACTGCTCCGGTTGATGAAGAATCTGGCGTGATCCAAGGATTCACGACCTCCCACCAATTGTTGATATACCCCTTGAACCGGAATCAACAATTCACTGCTTTACCCGATGGAGAGGTTAGGCAGTGTGGACTTTATAGAAAATTTGGCACAACCCCTTTTTTTTTCTCTGTGTATAGGCGTTACTTTTGTCTTGTCAGAGGAGGTGAATGCCTCCTCCTCTATTATAGATGGGGAATGGAGGAATCCTGATAGGCATAATTGTTAATAGATAGAGATTCCTTTATCGAAGATACTTGATGATATATTCAAGTTATCTCTATCTATTTCCAAATATTATCTAATATTTAATAATAAACATTATTAAATATTATTTAATATTTAATTATTGTGCCAACAATTATCTACAAGTCACACGTGGGTTGTCGCCCCTCGGGGACCAGATGTCGTAACTTTATGGTCGTTGCACTTTGAGCCCATCCATCGCGGTCTCTGACCATATGACTGTCTACATATTCGGGGTTTCCATTTAGACCACACTATACATCCACGAACATACCCGATGATCACTTAACGTGTGGATGTTTTACGTAACAATGAATATTATTACGTGACATATATGATGATTGAATCATCACTGATCCGCCAATACGAATTGATCAGTGTGATGAATGAGAGGAATAACGCAAAAGAAGAAGAACAGGAAAAGCAGAGTGCACAATTTGAGAGGAAAAAGAAACTGTTTCTTATTATTCCAACTTCAACTGTCAAAACGCCTTATATACAACAAAATATAACCGCCTCACTCAAAAGACTAATAAGGACATAACTAACTACTAAGTAACGCATTACATGTAAGGGCATTCTTGCCATTTTATTCGCATTTAACCGTTCCCGCCTAGACTACTTTCTACTTCTTCAGCTCTTCCTCCAAACGCAACTCCAGCTAGCAGCAGCTTATCTGAACACTTCACGTGCCAACTTCATCTCACCTCTCTTGTCTTCTGTTCGTGTGCATCAGCTGAACTCACACATCAGCATCACAGTTCAGCCTGCTGTCACAGCCATCACGCAACTCTGCAGCTCACTTTCAACCTTCAGCACTTTGAGTTTCAACACCCCCTCTTGAGCTGCACTCCGAATACGCGTTACACATGCCAAATGCCTTCATAAACTCCTTCAGCCTTCTGCTATCCAAGGCTTTGGTAAACACATCAGCAAGCTGCATTTCAGTACGCACAGGCATAAGCTTAACGACCCCCTCCTGCACCTTGTCTCTTGTAATGTGACAATCTATCTCGATATGTTTTGTTCTCTCATGGAACACGGGATTTTCAGCAATATGCATCGCACTCCTACTGTCACAGAACATCTCTACGGGAGTCTGATCATTCAAACCCAAATCACCAACTAAATACAGCAACCACTGCACCTCACAAACCAAACTGGCCATGGCCCTGTACTCCGCCTCCGCTGAAGATTTGGAAACAGTCGTTTGTTTTTTCGCCTTCCACAAAATCAATGAATTTCCTAAGAACACACAAAATCCAGTAACGGATCTCCTGATCTCTGAGCACCCTGCCCAATCCGAGTCCACAAAGGCCTTTAACTTCAAACTTCCTCCACTGGGATATAGCAGACCATGTCCCACGCTACCCTTCAAGTACCTAAGCAGCCTATGAGCTGCCCTCATGTGATTAACCGTAGGAGAGTCTAGAAACTGACTAAGCTGCTGGACTGGAAACGAAATGTCTGGCCTAGTGATAGTCAAATAAATCAACTTCCCAACTAAGCTTCTATAGGACGAAACCTCTGGGAGCAAATCAGAGTCATTATGCAACAATTTCAAATTAACTTCCATAGGACTCTTGGCAGGCTTTGCTCCTAGGTATCCCGTTTGCTCAAGAAGTTCCAAGGTATACTTCCTTTGGTTCAGAAACAGGCCTCTTCTTGATCTAGCCACTTCAATGCCCAAGAAAAATCTGAGCTTGCCAAGATCTTTAATTTTAAACGTACTGTGAAGTTGTGCCTTAATATCCTGAATGGGATCCAATGATGAACAAGCCAGAATTATATCGTCCACATACACCAACAAGATCAGCAAACATCCAGATCCTGACTTCAAAAACAATGTATAATCCGTTTTCGACTGCACAAAGCCTATTGAAAGCAAATACTTGGTTAACTTCGAATTCCATTCCCTACTAGCCTGTTTAAGGCCATAAATTGACTTCTTCAACTTGCAAACCATATGCTGCCCACATACTCTCAATCCCGGTGGTGGCACCATATAGATTTCTTCATGTAAATCTCTATGAAGAAATGCATTATTAACGTCTAATTGCTCCAAGTACCACCCCCTACTTGCTGCAAGTGCAAGTACACACCTCACGGTAGTCATTTTGGCCACAGGCGAAAACGTGTCCTGATAGTCCAAGCCATATTGTTGCGTGTACCCCTTTGCCACCAATCTAGCCTTATACCTCTCTATTGTTCCATCAGCTTTGTGCTTAATTTTGTACACCCACCTGCAACCAATTGGACTCTTTCCTGCAGGCAAAGGCATTATACTCCATGTATTATTGGCCTTTAGAGCTTCAAGCTCTGCACGCATGGCTTTCTGCCACTCAGTGGAGCCAGCTGCTTCCAGATAAGAGGAAGGCTCAACATGCATACAGGTATTTAATATATAAGTCATATACTTAGGTGTCACAGAATTAAAGGAAAGGACATCATGCAGGTGGTGTGGACTTTTGAGGTACGGCTTATGAGGACTGAGATTAGACGTGGCAAGGTAGTTGCAGTAATAATCTTGCAGATAGGATGGTGGTCGTCTAGCACGAGTGGACCTAGGCTGTGGAACACATGGAGTTGGGCTATCAGTCTCAGAATCATTCTGCGTGTGGGACATCTGCATGTCACTGGGATCAATGTGGCTAAATTGGGAGGATGGACTTTGCTGCTGCTGGTGAACTGGAGAACCTTGTGTTGGATTTGAGGATTCCAAAGAGGGTGACTGTGATGGATCATATGAGGAACTTGGTGACTCAGGGGTGGTGGTGTCATGGTTATGGAATGTTGGGCCAGACTGGGCTGGGCAGGATCTCATGACTTGGGAACTTCTCATTGACTGCGTTTTTGACAAAGGAAACACAGTTTCCTCAAAGCAAACATCTCTGGAAACAATAATATCCTTAGTAACAAGGTCCTGTAAAATATATCCTTTCGTAGTAGTTGATATCCCAAGGAATGCACATTTCTTCGCCTTGGCTGCAAACTTTTCTTTGTGTGGCTGAGTATCCGTGGCAAAGGCAAGACAACCGAATATCCTAAGATGTTCGTAGTTTGGCATCTTATGATATAATAGTTCATAGGGGGTTTTGTTTAGAATGACAGGTGATGGGGTAATGTTTATCAGGTACGCTGCATACTGGACGCAAAATCCCCAGTACTCTATGGGTAGATCAGCATGAAACCTCAATGCCCTGGCCACATTCAGCAAGTGTTGCTGTTTTCTCTCCACCAAACCATTCTGTTGTGGGGTGTATACACAACTGGTTTGGTGGATGATACCTTTCTTAGAATAAAAATCATCCATTTTGAATTCCAAACCGTTGTCACTTCTAACAACCTTCACATTAGTATCAAACTGTACAGACACGTAAGTACAAAAACTTTGGATTATATTTCTGGCCTCAGATTTATTCCTTAGCAGATACACCCAACAGAATCTACTGAAATCATCTACAATGGTCAAGAAGAAACGCTGATGAAAGAGTGTAGGGTGTCCATAAGGACCCCATATGTCAGTATGGATTAAGGAAAAAAGGGATCGGGATACAGAAGTGGAAATAGGAAATGGTTTTCTTTTCTGTCTAGCTAGAGGACATATCATACAAGGTAAATGGCCATCTGAACAAGTAACTGCTGGATTCTTTTTATGTATTTCCTTCAATCTACGTTGTGACAAGTGCCCCAGCCTTGCGTGCCACAGAGCGCATTGTGAATCAGCCGTAACAGCTGAATTAGAAAATGGTCTAGCAAACTCATCAGAAAGTTGGTGCATATCAGAACATATGATCCGGTACAATCCTTTATGAACCTTAGCTGAACCAATCCTCTTCATTGTTGTCTGATCAATCATAACACAGGAATCAGAGAGAAATAGAATGGAGACCTTGTTCTTGAGGGTGAGTTTACTGATGGACAACAGATTGAACGAAAACGAAGGAACATAGAATACGTTTAACAATGTGAGGGACGGGGTAATGAAAACAGTACCAATATGAGTGACTCTTACCAGTGCACCATCTGGCAACCTAACCTGAAGATTTTTGGCTGGCTTATAGGAATCAAAGAGAGAAAGGTCACAACATATATGATCAGTGGCACCTGAGTCTATTACCCATATATTACTATGCTTGTATGAAGCTTTACCTGACTCATTACCTGTAGCACCTTGCTGCACTGCTGACATTACTGCATGATTTCCATCCTCTGCAACATTGAAGGAACATCCAGCTTTCTCCTTGGATACACCACCATGATGTTCCTGCAGTAAACTCATTAGCCTGCAATACTGTTCTTGAGTGATAACAGGCTGCTGCGCCATAGGTTGTTTCAGATCCGTCTCTTCTCCTCCAACACTCTCCCCATTGTTGCCTACACAGTTTACTTGAGATCTTGGCTTGAAACCCGGGGGATAGCCATGCTTTTTATAACATTTGTCAGCCGTATGACCAACCAAGCCACAGTACGAACATATAGGACGTTTGCTACTGTTTGTCCCGTATCTTTGAGGATTTACTCCACCTTTCTTGTAACCTCCCTTAGGTTTAGAATTATTTCCCGTCTGAGACTTCACATTCCCAAACGTGAATCCTGATTCACTCGGATGTGAACTATTCACGTTCATGACAGTAGGAACATTGCCATTTTGGTTAGAATATGCTATTTTCCTTTCAAATTTTACTGACATAGCAAAGGTGCTGTTGATATCCGGCAATGGAGTCATCAACAACACCTGAGATTTCACCGGCTCAAATTCCTCAGACAATCCTTTTAAGAATTTTATCACAAAATCATTCTCAACAAATTTAGCGATTTGAGTAGCAATATTACATGTACACCTACCACAGTTACACGTTGGAACCGACTTCAACACAGTTAACTCCTCCCACACAACCTTCAATTTAGTATAATACTCCGTCACAGATAAATTTTCTTGTTTAATTCCAAAGAATTCCTCCTGCAAATCCGAAAGTCTGAAAGCGTCTATGTTACCATATCTAAGCTTTAGATCTTTCCAAATATCTACTGCATCATCAATCCACATCACACTTTGAGCAATTGGTGGTATAACCGAATTAATAAGCCAAGAAACTACCATATTATTTGCTTTAGTCCAAGCGGAATACCTTCGATCACCATCAGGTGGCCTCTTCACAGTTCCATCAATGAATCCTAGCTTATTTTTCGATTCCAGAGAACGTCTAACGTTTCTGCACCATCCATGATAGTTATGAGAATCAAGCAAAGGTTGCGTCAACACCAACGATGGACTATCACTTGGGTGTACATATAGAGGATCCTCCGTAGGATCGTTCTGAGTGTTGACAGTTGAGGTTGACATTGCCTTGCAGCTTATCAACTGAGAAATCAGAAAAACAGGAAAACTTCGCAGATGGATTTCAACACCACGCAAAGTCGCTCTGATACCATGTCAAATTTCAATCATCTTGACATGATGATTGAATCATCACTGATCCGCCAATACGAATTGATCAGTGTGATGAATGAGAGGAATAACGCAAAAGAAGAAGAACAGGAAAAGCAGAGTGCACAATTTGAGAGGAAAAAGAAACTGTTTCTTATTATTCCAACTTCAACTGTCAAAACGCCTTATATACAACAAAATATAACCGCCTCACTCAAAAGACTAATAAGGACATAACTAACTACTAAGTAACGCATTACATGTAAGGGCATTCTTGCCATTTTATTCGCATTTAACCGTTCCCGCCTAGACTACTTTCTACTTCTTCAGCTCTTCCTCCAAACGCAACTCCAGCTAGCAGCAGCTTATCTGAACACTTCACGTGCCAACTTCATCTCACCTCTCTTGTCTTCTGTTCGTGTGCATCAGCTGAACTCACACATCAGCATCACAGTTCAGCCTGCTGTCACAACCATCACGCAACTCTGCAGCTCACTTTCAACCTTCAGCACTTTGAGTTTCAACAAAATGTACGATAAGGCTGCGTACATCAGATCACGAAACGATCCGGCCCTTTCCTGTATCCTACGTAAACGCGAGAACCTAGTGCACTGCGAACGCCTGACCCTAGTATATAAAATTTGCAGTCATCTATCGTATATGAAAAGAAGGAAAAGTTATAGTCCACCGGAGCAATTCCAGCTGGGTATTTGTCCTACGCAGACGGTTTCTGAATCGTTAAATTACGTAGAATTATATGATTTAATAGTCAAGAACTGATACCATTTAATTAACTAAATAAAAGAAAATCTTCAATAATAGTAACATTCCTTCAAGTTTATATTATCCGAATGGATGTTATAGCATGATCAATGATAGGTCACTATGATTGGTTTGATGTTTATAATTAGTTTATCCTGTAAATGACTGTTGGTTTGGTGTAGATAGGTGACTGACCGCCACCAATATAGATCAATATTAGTCGCATAAACATGATAGAGCTAAACGAAGAAAATAAAAATTCTAAAATAATATCATCTACCTACATAATTAGGGAAAAAAGTGTCTTAATAAGAAACTTAATTTCATCGTATTTTTGAAAGTAAACACACGCTTATGCATCACGATTATGTCGAAATCATAGTGTGACATAGATCACGGTTTATTTTGACTTTTGGTACACTATAATTTTTTCAACACCATGGTCCATGACAATCTTTTTTTAAGAAAATTATTTTTTCAATAACAAAACAAGTATTGTCCCGTTAATTTTTACCATTGTGTCAACATGTATTTTCTATAGAAACATAATATTTTTTCAGTAAGTAATTTTTCAAATCTATTCAGATAAAATGACAATTCAATAGTTGTGTTTACTTTTTTTTAAAGGCGTATCAGTGTCTATTTTCTATGAAAAAATTTAAATATGGAGGTAAAATAGAGCATATACAAACAAGAAAAACCCAAATAAAATAACATAAAATAAAAATGAATCAAAAGTGTACAAATTCATGCCTATATACAAAATATTGTAGAAACAATACAAAAACAATATACATCTCAGAGGCACCCATCGGTGCCACAACATTTTCTACGTCTAGGCCGCTAAGAATCTCTACTACGTCTTGGTGTATATAGTTCTTTTAACAGCTGAGGCTATGACTGAAAATACGATAATGGCAGATCGACCTCTGAGATTATATGTATCTGCGTCTCTGTTTGCTCTAGATTTCGCTCTAGCTCTCTGGCATATTCATCAACAACCACGTGATCGAAAAAGCCGAGATTGTCCATGTCAAGCATGTCATCTTGATCAAATATATGTCTGCTGTCGACAGGTGGTTGTCTTGAAGGATGTGTTCGGCTACGACCATACTTTAACATACATAAGTCCCAAAAGATCCTTCGGCAGAGACACAGCAAACTATAGAGCATATGCATCGGCAAGCTGTGACCCTCCAGGGTATGCGTGTGCCGAGGACGGATCCTCCGGCCGAGGCATGGTTAACTGCAGATAATATGCATCGGCAGTCTGCGGGTAGATGTGGCTGGAGATCTCTACAGAGAAGATGTCTGAGACACTCTCTGAGCCCGCCCACTTACATCTCCATATATGTCTCATCCCCGGTGGCTGCTACAACATAGTAGATCTGAGCAAAACAGTGTGTCTAAAATTTAAATATTAGAAACACCAATATACATCTGACTCAAAATGACACAATTAAATAAAACAAAAAAGTATACGTACCAGCCGCATGAGACTAGCGGTAGAACCACATAAATCAACACAGTCCTAACAAACCCATTCAGTAAAGAGGTCAACTAGGTCTAGCGAGTTACTTCCATATCTCAATAACTGCTACAATAACCAAGTGCCTACCAAATCTCCACAGTTTTTGTTGGAAGTGTTAAACTTTCATAGTGGTCATACATGAGGCCCAACTTGATCCTCTCTTAGTAACTCATCTATTTTTCTCTAAGCAATTAACATGACACAATTATTGCATCCTCCTGATACGAGAACATTATTTGATATACACACATCTAAAACTCGGTTCTTAATGACAAACCTCAAATCACTTCGCCAACATGCATAAAAAATGTTCGGTTATCATATGTTAAAATTTGATAGTGGCTTATATGACATGAATCATATATCGATTCAAAACCTTAAAGCAATAGATACTATTAACAAAACCACCAATTAGCAAAGCAATAATCGATGAAAAATTTTGTCGATAGATTCTAAGAAATTTGAACAATTATTGATGAAAAATAAAAACCTTAAACAAGAACTACATTTTGATGATTTCCCTCATAAGTTTTTATGGGTAATATGCTAGTACATACAAAAAACCGATGGATTACTAGCAGAAACATAAAACCAGAAAATAAGATTTTATCAAAAAACATAAAACAACCAGTAAGACACTCCACACGAGGTCGACCAAGCGCGAGGAGAGTCCAAGGTCTATTCCACTGCATCTAGGGTGACTCATTTGTCAAGACATTACACTAGTTTATAGCTCTCTTGATCTGGTTCGCTTGATCACCCCAGTCTATATGAATATGTCATACGTCTGCGCATAATCAATGTTTTTCATCCTCTTTACCATCTGATACAGCGTAACCCTGGTATTGATGTACCTGGGCGGACCTCCCGTGTCAGTCCAAACTGTCTCATCACTTTATGTGGGCGGTGGTGCTCAATAATGTCTTCAATATTAGTTATACCAGAGCAGTCCACATATAAGCATCCTGTGTGCACATAGGTGGCAAGGTCGCCAGCATGTCAGGACCGTAAGGCACCAACAGAAAATCACTCTCCGCTAGATTGTCAAGCCAATCGTATGCAGTATCCACAATGTGTCAGGGAACCTTTGGGAAGCCCTATATCCAAAACTGCAGCAGTTGTAATGGCCTCACAATCTGATACCCTTTCATCTTCGCAAGAGAGTCATCACATAGATTCTAGTATAAACACGCAATGACGACACTACTCCAGGAATATCTACGTACACCGGCCAAGTCGCAAAGAATGTATAGGTAGCGTAACTGACATTTGTTGTTGGATTTGTCACATAGCAGACCCTTCAGAAGGGAGAAGATATACGTCTTAGACCTCTGCTGAATCTGCTCATCGGATGGTTGTTTCAGTAAACCACTCTATGAACTTCTTCCATGGCACACGATTGTCTGATATATAAGGCATGTAGAGAGTCCATCGGAGTAACTCAGTACACAGCTGGCCCAACTGTGGTATAGTATGAGGAGGCTCATGACCAGTAAATGTATCACCATCGATGCGAATGCCAAACAGGATTGTTATATCATGTAGTAACGGTGGCCTTGTCCAAAGCTAGGCGAAAGGAGTGGGTCTTCTGTCATCACCTCTCCACAAATGCGGCGATTAATCTATGATCTATCTTAACCTTACTTCACGATCAATCCGTGATAACAATTTCTATAACCTATCCTAATTGCAAATTCGACTATGTACCGCTAATTATCTTTATCTACTCCCGATAAACCCTACATAACTATTAGCCACTTTTTACGTATGCTTTCTTGATTTCAACTTAAGCCTACTGATTCCCGTCAAATAATTCGATGCTCCTAGGAATTAATGTCTAACCCACTATGTGTCATAACTTATCGTTCCATTCTCTTTACTTATATTAGAGTACACTTATCGCTATGCATTTATATCTCTAATGCGA
This sequence comes from Eustoma russellianum, assembly GCA_036186865.1. Lineage (NCBI taxonomy): Eukaryota > Viridiplantae > Streptophyta > Magnoliopsida > Gentianales > Gentianaceae > Eustoma > Eustoma russellianum. The sequence continues at coordinate 28,759,784 of AP025054.1, read as the reverse complement.
CTAATATTTTTGACCTACTCTGATAATTCTAAGTTCATTATCTTAACCCTAACTATAAACCCTTTGCCTAATTTTCTTTACTAAAACCATTAGTCATAACGCTAACAAATCATTTCTTAGTGCTTCTTGTTCTACTACATATCATAACTTAACACTACAATTTATACTTATTCCTAGAACCATGTTCCGATACTTTTATCAATAATAGGGTGCTACTGCAAGCAAGACTTACCTTACTTACTGTGAAAGAGGCAAGCTACATACTTGGGACTGAACTTCTAAACGGTCCCCCAGCTAGCACTACTGCGTGTACCTGAACCACTTTGGCTTGAATTTAGGATCCCGCTCTAACCCCGTGAATGAGTAGAACTCGGTTTCTGGTCCATCTTTTTGTTTACCATATGAGGACTCACCAGAATAGTTTTTGGCAAATTCTGTGTTAGACATTGCTCTACATGATACATACTCGCTTCTTTTTATTAATTTTAATTTGAATAGTTAGGTTTTACAAGGTCAGGTCTAGGGAAATATGTACAAAGGCTAATCATCCATTTAAGCAAAATACGTAATTCAATCTGAAAAGTATCCTTGGGCATATGTGAATTTATCAATCATATGATTATAACTTAAATCTAAAATCATTTCTTACTACTTAGTGTTACGATTATTTCTAGATTCATTATTAATGCAATAATTTGCCATAGTGACTTAAATTTCCAGAAAAATCATTCCCTATGGCTAAAATCAATACTTAAGTTCAAGATCATCTTATCGGAAAATATTTCTGTAAGGTCCATAAGGGAATTTTCATCCAGTGGTCTACCTATGTATTCTAAGAAATAGCTTTATTTGTTAGGGTTCCAAGATAACCCTCTATTGAGTAAAGGTGAGGTTCATTTGGTCGTTTGCCTATACACCGTTCTATTTGACTTAGTCTACGGCTGTAACTCTCTTCTAAGATTAGTTCTTAAATCTATGAGTATTACTTAAATTCTAAGATCACTTCTTAAGTTCATGTCGTTCTTTACTTTATGTGTCCACAGTGGATCTAGAGCCAATTCTCTGATACCACTTGTAGCGCCCTGTCCGAAACTAGGATTTTAGCCTGATGCATCCGTCGTACTCTGTTACGAGAAGTGCAAGGCGTCGATACCATACATGTGCATGTCGACATAATCATAGTTCGATATAGCAGAAGCAACATAACATAAACAAAATACAATTGACATACATTACATTACATTACATTATAAATCTGTACATTCTAGTAATGTACCAACTCTGAAATCCTCTAAATACGTCCTGATCCAATGTCTATCATCTTCAAAAGATAAACTCTCGGGTATACTTCATCGATCACGATAATCTATATGAACTTGTCCTCGATAAACCTGTACCATGATACCCATTCTTTGCGGTGTGATAAGGCAAGTATGAGCGATAACACTAATCGCCCAGAAAATAGTCTGTCTAGATACATCATGTAGATCAAACATGTGGAGACAGGGTGATAAAGTAATAAATGTGTACATAAAGAACATAGAATGTCATGTCTTTATTTTTAACTAAATAAAGTGTATAACATAAATGTAACCAATTAACATATAACACATATATAATTAATATCATCATCGAAGTAAACATTCTTTTATTCTCGAGCATACAACGCTCACTATACTTGTCCATCCTTAATATCCCAAATCAAGGTCTAAGATAATCATCAAACCTATTTTTAATCTCTATATACATCAAGCACCTCCATGAACCATGTAATGTCATGCTCTTATCATGCGATGCCTTTTAAAACAATGTCATAAAAATTCTGTAACGATGAACAATAAAACGTGATATCCATATCTGTTTTCCATAAACATGTCGTAACATATCATTTCCATAAACATTTAAAACATGACATTTCATTTGATGGCTACATCACTTATCATAATGTAAGAACGATACCACACGACATACCGAATGACTCCCCATATAATCATCATGTACAAATATGAATCCCGATGAGTCCACATGGTGTTACATCATATGTACAGGCCATCAAATGGTGACATCGATATGGCATAGATCCATTGTCCCACACAAGGTGTTACACTCGGCCAACCTAAGGGTAGGGAACATATGCCCATGACACCAACCTCTCCTAGGTTCCAGTGTCATGCAGATGCTTCGGTCATCGTAACATGCTATATGTCCATGACCGCCACCAACTTCGGTTGGTGTCATGACGGCCTCTTAGACATATCATAAACATGTGTCGATGGAATCAATCGTCTAATCGGTACGGTTCATTATGCATGAGAACTTTTAAAACATTTCATAAGATACGAACATGTATGTATATGCCTTGGCCTACTTATGCATTTCATCATCTATAAGTTCTTAAACCTTCTGATCTCATCATGTCATAAAAACCCAAGTATATGCATCTAATTCATGCCTTAAATCATGAGAATATACCAGCTATCTATCTACCCCCAAAAACTCTCGGCCAAGCAGCCCACTTTTTTCAATTTTTCTCCATTCACATTTCCTTAACATATACATCTTATACTTAATTAAAAAGGCAAAAACCCTAATTTAGTATTTACTTCCATTTGCTTTCATACTTCATAAGAATATACATAAAATAATCATATTTTCTATCCTACTTTGTTTTATTTATATTTATATCCATAAACATATACAAAGCTATCTATTCCACATCAATATATATATATATTAGCTGTGTATATATACACATAAATGGCCTTTTTTGGTCGAATGTATGTATATATACATATCTTTTTTTACAACATCAAACATACACTTATTTGAATTCTCTCGTAATTCCAGAAAACAAGTCAAATAAGATCGTCATTTTTGCATTATTAGAAATTCCATGGCAACAAATACAAGGTTAGTTAAATTGAGAAAAGAACAGGACATCCTTTCCAATCTGGATCTTTTAGTCTGGACCTTTCCAATCTAGACCACCACTATTTTCGAACTTGAAATGAAGGAAATGATGAAACTCTAACAGCACAAATTAACGCTATTTGTGCCTCTGAGCAAACTTAGACTGCTTAGCCTGCTCCTCAGTCAGGCCGAGGGATAATTTGGTGATAATAGTGCCCGTGACGGCAAAACCGACCAGAAAAGGCCAGTTTCGATTCCACTCTCTCTTGAAGAACACTGGCCATGGATCAAATTTCCTCATTCTGTAGCCCTAATTTTCCCTTCCAAAATCTCTCACACACTCCGCAATGATATAGTGGACTCATACATATCTATATTTCCTTTTTATATAACACTATTCTTTATTCCATATTTTAGTCTTTTGGTCAAATCTTCATATGACATACATATCTATATTTATAATATGTAACAAATTTTATTCCGCATCTTTTTAAACTATATAGCCGAATATACATAATTTTGTATATGTCACATAAATCTTTTCTTTATCACATCTCTTATTTCTATCATGTTTGATAATTATTCCAACTTATGTGCATACTAGTTTCCATCAACATAATGACTTGCAATATCATCATAAAATACATAAACATACAAAATGATAGAAACCATGAAAATAAAGTAAGTAGGCCAAGAAAACCATACTTTGGCCGAATGACATATATACATAAATAAATATGTAGATCATCAAGAAACAACTTTTGTGAACTAGAATAATAGACATGAATATGATTGCCTCATAACATGCTAAATCAAAGACACAAAAGTTCATGAAAGCCAAAAACATAAACAAACACATAAGTGATGATCTTCATGGAAAACATATGCACATATGCATAAAAATGTCTTCTTAGTAAACTTTTCCTAACATATCATATATCTTCATTTCCTTTCCTTAATTTGTACATACATCACATAGGAGTGTTTATTTCATTTTATTTATACATATAAATCCATTTTTACCCATCTTGGCCGAATGTGTATATATACCATATCACACTATATACATCACTTAAAACATATCTTTTACATGTTCTTGATACTAAAACATTGAACATGCATCATGAATGATACAACTTTGTATGAACATATATACATAGATTTTTGAAAATCCATGAAGAATAGGAAGAGTACTTGCCTTTCTCACTTAACCACAGAATGAAAGTGAAGATTTCTTCACTTGGTTTGAAGAAAACCTTGTCCTTCTTACCTTAAAGGAGCCACAGTTGGAACCAAAAATGAGAGGTTAATGAGCAACCATGGAAATGGATAAATGAAAAACATCAAATTTATCTTAGATGAAGTTCTTACATTTCTACTCCTTGGTCCTTGGGTCAACTAAGCTTGGTGTACTTATGTATTGGATGAAGGAGAATGTTGTAGTTATTGTTTTGGATGAGTGTACGAGATGAAGAGAATAAATTGTCTCCTTGTTCTTCCTTGGAGAAACTCTTGGCCAATAAGGAAAATGAGGCTTGGAAGACTTGTTTCTTGCTTGGGAGAAAAAGAGAGTGTTTAGAAGAAGTGGAATTTTCCTAGGTGTGAATTTATGAAGAAAGAGAGCTCTCTTTCTATAGGGAGGGGACGGTTTTGGAAGGAGTTAGAGTGGGGAGGAAGAATTCATCATAAAGTTGGAAGATTGATGGAAGAAAAGGATGAAAAAGGTGGAGTGTAAGAAAAACCTTTCTCCCCTGGCTTTGGACTTGTATTGCCAATTGGATGGGAGTGGGAGGGAGTGGCTGTGGATTGATTGAAGAGTGTAAGAAGTGTAAGAAAGGTGTGAGGATTAGAAAGCTTTTTGATACAAAACTGTGATTGTTTCCATGTGGGTAAAGCAAGACAAAATTGTTGTCTTCTCCTTTGCTTCAAGTGGCAGCCAAATGGGGTTGGGAGGGTTGGTTTGGTTTGTTGAATAATATAAGAGGGATGTAAGAAGGTGTAAAAGAGTGTAAGGCTTTTTTGGTGAATGGAATGATGTGTTTCTTGTGGAAGAAAATTTTTTCCCCTTTGTCTTATGCCATGGCCGAAATTGTGAGTGAGAGTGGGTAGAATAGGACAAAAATTAATCATTTGGTTTCTACAAAATTTTCTACACTTGGTATTTTGTTGGGGTATTAATCTAACCACAATTTATTCTTCTTTTTTTTCTATACTTACCCGCCCTTTATACCTCTAGGTATATATATTATATGATTTTTATCTTTTGTCCATAATATCTAGTCATATCTTGCTTTCTTTTTCTTTTTATTTAAATACCCGAATTGCTTGTGTCATGTGTTTTGTTTTGATTTAGTTTATCATAATACTTAAGTGGTTACATATTAGTCTTGTTTTAATTCTTATCATGCAACTGTAACGTTTGTTACCTAGCTTCGTCGCATATTGATATGCTGGGTAATCTATTGTTTGATTATTTTCCGGGTGTTACTTACCCCGATATACTATCTTCATCTATTTTATATTATCGAATGATGATAAGATTGGGAGTGTAGCCTAATGATGTGAATCCGTTACATATGATCGATATCCTAATTAATTCCTATTTAAGTTTTTCTTATTTCACCGTAACTTTATCGATATCGAACTTTCATTTTCTTTCTATTATCTTTTTTCTTTTTCTACCGACCCGGAAATATGGGTCGTAACATTTGTTAAATTAGTCTCGCCGCAAAGGCCAAATCCATGGCCCGATTGTTTCAACTGCTTCAATCCTATAGAACTGCGTGGATGATGTAAATCGATAGTCTAGTGGCCTCTTAGGCAGTAAGGCTTTTCTAACGGATCCAACACAAGGTGTCAACTACAAAGTGTGCCAACAATCCTCTACTCCCAATTAGGTTGAATACTATCACATAAGCCAATACTGACCCAAATAGCAATGAAACGCCTACACTATACGTGGCCGAGATTTTAACCATTACTACTTTACTGTAATGTCCTAGCCTGAGAAGCAAATGAGCGATGGCATGGGGCTAAATCGCTGAGACTTATTACCACAGTGGTGGCTTGCTTTAAGCAGCCGTCTTTGATGCCTTATATATAGGCTGAAGCTCTATTGTCATTTGATGTATTAAGATGTATTGAGCATTGGGTGTTAAACGTTATGAATCAATTTGGATACCACTTTATATGCAGGTATTTTTTTGAACGGTACTTTGGGGATACCGCAATTTTTAATTCTTTTCTGACTATATTATTAGGCTCTTAGGATATTTGGTGTTTATAGCATTTTTTGGTTTAAATTTTATGATCTTGAATCCAAGGTTTGGAGATTATTTTTCAGTATATTCTTAGGCACTTAGGATATTTTGTATTTAGGGATTACTAGTATAACAGATAAGAGAGTAGAGACTGAGATGGCTTGAGCATGTCAAGAGGTGACAGACAACGGCGTCTGTCAGAGCAGTTGAAAGTCTCACGGTAGAGGGGAAGAGGAGTAAAGACAGGCCCAAACTGACGTGGGATGAGTAGATTAGGCATGACATACTAGAGTTGCACCTCTGTGAGGACATGGTCTATGATAGGAGTTCATGGAGGCAGAGGATTAAAGTTAAGGATGTGTAGGCAGGATATAGGGGCACCTTAGAGTATACTTAGAGGATTAGATACTCTATACACTTTAGGTTGACTTTGTACTTTTTGTTTTGGTCATTGTCTTTCAATTTTTTGTGCATATTATATTCCTATTATTTTGCTATCTATGCAGTTACATATAGAGCTGGGGGTTTCACTGGAGTCAAACTTTTTATCCCTTGGGATGTAGAGATTATTTGTCTGTCTCTCACATTCCCCACACCCTAGCGATAGCTTTTGGTGTCGGTGGGATATACTAGGTATGGTGGTTGTATATCATTTTTCGGTTTAAACTATAATCTTGAATCCAAGGTTTGTGTTTTTGTCTTTTGGACTCTAGAATAATTTTCGTACTTTCTTCTTTTTTGTCTTTCGGACTCTAGAAGAGTAAAATTTGTTTCATGTTTCATCATGTAGGTCAAGTTGACTGAATAAAATAAATTTTGTCTCTCATATTAGTTATTTTTTCTAGTTTACATTATTTTTCTATTATTGTCATTAAGGACGATAAAAACGAATATGTTTTCCTAACACACCCTATAATTATAGTATAATAGGACAGACGAATTTCAAGACATTGACATTTACTATAAAAATTTTTGATTATCCAAAATCTCCAAATTTATGCTGAGGTTTTGCTAGGCACTTCACAATATATTCCACTTTTTATCTACTTTCTAAAGTGTCCATACAACACCAATAATCCATGAGCAAGAAATATTGAGTTCAAATATCTGCATATGTAACATTTGTTTTTTCATTTATACTAGGAGAGATTAATGGTTTCTGGTTCAATTTCACTCGGGAGAAAAATCTTTGAAGTGTTGGTTATGATATCAAACCATCAATATTATGAGCGTGAGACTACAACAACACATACTCAAGATATCCCAAAAACAGTAAAAGCTATCGCTAGGATCTGGGGATGATGAGAGACAGGAAAAAAAACTATAACAGATAAATCATGTTAATGACATAGTGCTTCTTAAAATATTTTAAGGGGTAAATCATATAATATGACGCTAATATTAATGATGCACTGGGAGTATAATATCATGTTAATTTTAATGATGTAGTGTATCTTAAACTATTTGATGACCATCAGATTAGAATAGATAAACCATATTATGGGCTTGACATTTTCGTATGAAGAGCGAGGAGCTAGTGTGATAGTCACATCAAACATTGGGCTTTGAACTGGGTTCAGAGTGGCCCATATCAAACTTTTAAGGCCCACTTTGTACTTGAAAAATGAAGGGTAAGTTGAACGTAACTACATAACATCTTAAATAAGTTTACGTCTATTTTTTCAGGTAAAATAACATCTTAAATATTCAACTATATATGGTTACTAATTTTATAAAATATAACGAGCATCATAAGAAATTGCCAACGGTATTTATTACAAGCTGATATGATATTTGCACTCACTTAGAAATTAATAAAATGAAAACATAAAAAAATAAATTAACTGATTGACCTTTTAATAATTTTTATAATTTCTCATATGGTACGTCTGTGTTAGACAACTCCATGCACATCGCCTCTCTGTTCTGAACTATTACTGACGTGTCCTATGTTTGGAATCATGTGTATGGTGAACGTTATTGGTTGTAAAAAAACACGTACGTGTTTTGGTCAAATCTTCGTCGTTGTATATCATAACGACATCCCAGTCAAATCCTTCATGTCTATTTGGACCCAACATGGAATCTAACCACAAATTCAAGGCTGTCTTTATTGTGACCTTTTCCGATGGCCCTCAACGCATTTCTGGGAAATTCATTCAATTTAATATCGGTTGAAACATTCAAAATAATCGCATCATATTCCTTCTTAAACATGCAGTACAAGTGAACCGTCATATGTCGAGCATAGGATATTGTACAAGCCTATTACTACTTGAACTATTGGGAATTGAATTGAAAGAGTAGAATGAAGGTGTATATGAAATTCATTTGGCTTTATAGAGTCGGAAAAATATTTTGTACAGTTTTGTTAAAACCTGTAATGGAACCTTTGAGATTTTGTCAAAATTATAATGAGGCAAAACCGTAACCGACCCTTTGGGATTTTTTTAAAACTGTATTGGAAAATATGTGATTTTTAACCAAAAAATAAAATGAATACAAAACGGAATAAAATAACATAGACCTAATACAATATAAAGTGATAAAGATAATACAAATATAATATATATATATCAAAACTGTGCACATGTGTGTCTCAATAGAAAATGACATAGGCATAATACAAAGACACTACACATCTCAAAAGTGTCTACTAGTACTAAAATGTTTCTTATGACTTGGCCTTTGACAACCTCTACTACATCTGGATGGAACACTAGTTCTTCGGGCAGCTGCGGCTGTCACTATGAATGCGGTGGTGGCATAGCGGTCTCATGAGATAGCATAGGCATATGTGTCTCTAGTGATGCCAAATATGTCTCTAGATCTCTAACATATTAGATGAGTGAGGGATCGCAAAAAACCAAGAGTGTCTATGTCATTTATGTCATCCTGATCGTCGTGATCAAATGCATGTCTATCATTGACAAATGGTGTGCGGAAAGATGTATCTGCTTACGATGATGCTCCAGCTCAAGACTTGCATACGCATGTGCATGTGCTTGCGATGATGCTTATGTGTATGCATCTATCGGCGACCAATTCTCAAGTGAGACTTGTCAAAATGCAAAACATAGTCATTAGCAATTTGCTGGTTGGAGGAGACTAGAGGTCCTTGCGAAATAAGATCCAAAACGCTATGTCTTAAGCCTCCGCGACGCAAGCTTCATTACTCTATCGTCTTCTGACTCAATTGTAGGATAGTAGATCTCACCATAGTTTTGGCCTACAGTTTAAATGATAGAAACATCAATAAACAAGCATATCTAATTTATGAACTCAGTTAATTTATAACGAGACAATTAAAAATAATAGAAAATATAAACGTACCACTTGCATGTAACTAGATGTGGAACCACAAAACCTGTCACCGTGTATACGCTCAACATGAGGTCGACCAAGTCTAAGAAGTGTCTGAGGTCTATAATATTTCATATACAATGAATCATATATCATGACGCTTGCGTATGGTGTAGCTGGCTCGATTTGTTGCACTTGATCATTCTAATCATGTATAAATATAGCATGAACATGTTCGGAATTGAATTCACTATCCACATTACAATCTGGTGCAACATAACATCCCTACCGATATACCAAGGTGGCACCTCCTTATTAATTCAAATTGTCTTATCACCCTATGAAGGAGGCGATGCTTAACAATGTGTCACGATATCAGTGGCACCTGAGCAAGCCATAGGAGTACATCTTTGATACAAAGAGATGACATCCGAGCCAACACATCGGGACTATACGACACCCACAAAAAATTTGTCCACGACTATACTATCCAGCCGATCACACACAGCAACCACCATGTGTCGTAGCACCTGAATGAAGCTACAACCATTAAGCTATGTGGCTGCTTGGGGCATATCAGGCTACATTTCAAGATGATGCCCAACAAGTAGAGGACAAAATATATCAAATCTCTCTTATATCCTGAACTGCAGAAGGTGGATTCACTCCACAATCTAATAGGTCTTCTTCACAACGGTGACCGCACAGAGATTTTGGTACAAGCATGGAAGCACGGGGCCACCCTAGATATATCTATGTGTACCGGACAAGTTCTGCAAAATGTACAAATACACTAACGGGCATCTATCCTTAGAATTATCTACAAAAACTCATTAAAAGTGGGGAGATGTATGCCCTAGATCTCTGGATAATCTGCTCGCTAGATGGATTCCAATAGTATGATAGCAGTAAATAGGGCAGTAAACGAGCCGAACGAGCCGAGCATTGCGTTGTTCAAGCTCGGTTCATTTAACTTAGCGAACGAACCGAGCTTGTTCGTTTATTTAAACAAACATATTTAATTGTTCAAGCTCGGTTCGTTTAACTCACGAACAACATTAACGGGCCGAACACTTTAAACGAACGGTTCCATTTACTGAGCTCGAACAGAAAAAGTGGTTCAAACTCGGTTCATTAATCTTTTATCCGAGCCAAACTCGAGCTCGAGCTCGGGCCAAACGAACCGAACAACCGAACGGCTCGGTTCATTTACAACCCTAGCAGTAAACCACTCTATAAACTTATTCCAATGTATATGGTTGCCTAAAATATCCAGAACATCCGAGCTCATCCAAAAAACTCTGTACAAAGCCCAAGCCAGTGCAATTGACTATATAGGGCAGCTATGGTGTTGTTTAAAGGTAAGTGAAAATAGTGGGTTTTCTGTCACCACTGTCATCTAAAATAGTAATCAACCCCTGATCTACCTTAATCCTAGTACAATGAATTACTCCACGTAACCCGATGTATGTCTTAGAATTATTAAGATGATATGATCTCAATATATATCTACCATCTTTAACACATCTAATGTCGTGTACCTAGTACTACTCCTAATTTGAAGGGTCCTATGCTCTTCCTGTAGTATTAATAAGTCACCTATCTCTGGTCTCAACTCATCAACAACACCACTGCCACTAGCAAAGGATGTCATGGATACACCTAAATATGTAATGATATATTAAATGCAAATACAAGGTAATTAAAATAAACTAAATAAAACAGGAACATAAATACATTATATCAAAATGATAAATAACAATAATTAAATACTACTATAAGCTCATGCAATTTCAAGGCCACTAAATGATAAGTAGATACTTCTATATATTCATGCAATTAAAACCAATAAATAGCAATAACTGAATACTACTATACATTCATAACAATATAAATAAACAAATAACCACATTCATAACAATAAAAAATAAATCAGCTTGATGTAATTAAAAACAATAAATACTAATAAACAAGATTCTACTATTAAAAACAATAAATAAAAATAAATAAGAATCATGCAACTAAATCTAGTAACTAACAATAAATAAATAATTTAGAAACATAAAATAAAAAACTAACAATTTTTTCTAACTCATCTATGTTCGATTGTGTTTTGTGTTGTGTGCAGATCGTGTCATCATGTTTTTGCTATTTCAACTATCAGAAATTTAGAATACACAAATATGAAAAATGAAAAAAATGGGCTCCTATTTGTAGAAATAGTGGTAGGGCATGTAAGGCCAATAGAAATTGCGGAAGCATAAAAGTTACCTCCGGTCATTATCGCTTAGTCGTCGCCTTCGAATCAGAAACCTGCTGCAGAGAAGAATCCTTGCGGAAATGGAGCCTTCCAGCCTATGCCTATCTGAATGCTGTATAGCTATGATTAATGGAATATCACAGGCCCTCTATTTATAGGCTAGGCCGGGGACCCCCTTCCATATTTGACTGACAATTAATTCCTTCCATCAAGGAAACTTAATAATTGCCAATCAATCAGAATCAAATCAGATAATTAATGCAGTCAATAATTGCAATGTATCTAGCCAATATAACGTACAGATACATTATACATGTGATCCACATTAGTGATTTACAAATAAATCACGAGATTCTTGCAATCAATTATATTAATTATAATTGATTCTTACATTCTCCCACTTGGATCACATGTCGAATGCTAGATAACACGGCATAAGTGACAAAACAATATGACCATAATTTTATTGTCACTTGGATCTATTGACTATCAAACTTAGATTGAAAATACAACACACGAATCAAGGCGGTCATGCTTTGATGTCAAGCACTCCCTTCCAAGAATTACAATGCATCATACACTCAATCGTGTTGAGAAATATGTTTGGATAATTTTCAAAGTCATGATTTTAAGTGATGAATACTTAAAAATGCCACACATGGTGTTATATGTGATTAAAAGTTGAACAAGTTCACATCGATCGATCTATGTAAGGCAGATAAGTTTAAGACCTTTCTGTGAGACATCGATCTCTAAACCTAAGACACATCAATCGATCGATGTATATCAAACTCTCACTTCGATCGATCGATGTAGGTCAGAGGCAAAACCTGAACCTTTATGTGAGACATCGATCTATGAAGCTGAGGCACTTCGATCGATCGATGTCTAGAGTTTTTAGAAATAATTTTCTAAAATGCAATAAAATGGTTGTTTTCATTTGTACATGATTTATATATGCTCATTATGTGCTTATTATGTGTTTTTGGTGATTATTATTGTCTTGCGACTAACGTGCCTTGGAAATTTCTACAACTTACCAAAAAGGGCAAAATTGGTATTTTAAGTTTTGTAGGAACATCATATGGTGAAAAATATTTCAAGTGCATATTATTATCTTGGTTATCATGACAAAGGTGGTATTGTGATTATTTTTGATCATCGGGGGCATTTCTGGAGTTTTCTCACACCAGGGGTATTTTGGTCATTTTACCCCCAAGGGTATTTTTGGTATTTTCACTCAAGGAATCTCTTGAGTATATTATTATCTTCATTCTGGAGCTGTGTTATTATTATTTTGAAGATTATATGGTGATCTTATATCTTATTCTCTCAACCGATGATATTATTGACTATAGCTGGATATGTGACGATTTGAGATGTCACATTCTATTTTTTCTTGAAGACCCTCTTATATATGTTATAAGAGGATATTAATCATCATCTTTTAGAGATTACAAGGTGTCCTTGGTGCAAGATTCATCACAATATGTAAAGGAGAAGAAAGTATGAATTTTGGTGTTATATGTTGACATAATCTTGTCAACACTTATTCATTATTTTTTATTCACAAAATATGAGTTGGTATACATACATACAACATCAAAAACGTTCATAAACAGGTGGAGAAGGTGGTATACTCATTTTATGACTTTTGGGCAAGAAGACAAACCAAAAGCAAGCTAGTTGGCAAAAGTTGTCAACTTGAAATTTCAAATTTGAAGTTAATGGAGACAAGGTTGTTGGAGATGATTATGGAGGTGCTTTATTTCAAAATTCTCAGCCATCACATGGTCTAAAAGTTGGAGAGAATATGCCATCCATTCACACTATAAATAGGAGGCAAGGTGAAGAAGAGAAGACACACACTTGAAAGCAAAAATTCAAGATTGTTGTCTTGCTATTCTCTTCTCATATTTTCGTTCATACTTTGTGTAGCTAAGGTGTTCCATTTCTAGTTGTTGTCCAGCTACACTATACACACCTTCTTGTGTCTTATTTGTAAGATTGATTAGCCAAATCTATAAGGCTACATCAATAGGTGATAGAGGTGTTGCAACCAAGAGTTGCATAAAGGTGTTCATCCAAGTCTTGAATAGGGTTGGTGTTTAACCTAAGGATCAAGCTTGGTTCTAGCTGTAATTTGGTTCATACCATAGTGAAATCCAAGGAAAGGTGTTCCTTGGGACTGGAGTAGGTCACATTGACCGAACCAGGATAAATTCTCGGTGTTCTTCTCTTGTTTCTTTATTTCTATTTTCTGCCCGTTTTTGACTGCAGTTTTCACACCACTTCTCACAATTTAAAAAAAATAGCTAAACATTTTCAAAATTCGTGATTTTTGGTGGAGTTATACTTCAGACTGTTAGCTTTCATTTGCAACAATAATCACTTGATTTGAGCAAGGGAAAGTTAGTCTTTCAGTCTTTGCAAGATAACTGCTCCAATCTGGCTGCAATCTGACCAGTTTTGAGAAAACTTAAATTCTGTATTTTTCAAGAGTTGGTTAAGGTCAGGGCCTTTTTGAAACTTCATCTACACATCCTAAGGAGTGTTTTGATATAAAGATCAACCTTTTTGGTTGAGTATTCAAAGAGAAACACGTTTTGCAAAATCAGCAACATTCTGTCCAATTCTGTCCAGATTGACCATCTGAATCTTTTTATTTATTTGAAGGGTCAAACGATCTTATTTTTGTCTGAGTTTTGGATAGAGTCTTGTTAACTCATTGAAGTTACATTCTGGAAAGTTTCATAATTTTTGGAGTTGTGTACAATTATTTGTGAATTTTTGAAAAACGGGTTCTGAATCTGAGGTGGTTTCAGATTTTGTTTTCAAAGGGGATTTTAACAAAGGGTTGTAGTGTAATTTCCACTAACCACTATTCACCCCCCCTCTAGTGGTGTTTAATGCAGGTGCACGGTCCAATATTTGGTATCAGAGCCAGACAAACACCACTCAAAAGAAGCAAGATTCAACACCATACAAGGCCAAAAAACAACGATTCATTATATACTACTTATCTCAAATCCAAGGTACATACTATGGCTATTGTTTCTCACAAAGGTGAAATGGAAGGTATGTCTACCCAACGCCCTCCTCTTTTTGATGGCAATAATTTTGTTCATTGGAAACTAAGAATGAGGCTATTCTTAATGGCTATAGACATCGATTTATGGTCTATAGTTGAAGATGGACCGTACATTCCAATGAAAGTTACACAAGTTAGTGAAGTAACTCAAGAGGTTGAAAAATGTAAAAGTGAATGGTCATCAGATGATAAAAAGAAAATGTCTATGAATGCTAAAGCTATGCAATTACTTTTGAATGGACTTACAACTTCTGAAGCAGGATATGTGTCAAATTGCACAAGCGCACACGACATGTGGAAATCACTTGTATTAAAGCATGAAGGTACTAGTGGTGTTAAAGAGTCAAAAATAAACATGCTTATGACTGAATTAGAGACTTTCAAAATGTTGCCAAACGAATCCATAACATCTATGGATTTGAGGATTACTAATATTTTCAATGCCCTTGAAGCTTTAGGAAAGTCATTTTCGAACAGTGAAAAGGTTCAAAAGGTGTTACGAAGCCTCCCTGCTGAATGGGATCCAAAGGTGACTGCAATCGAGGAGACAAAGTCAATCACTAAGATGGATGAATTGATCGGGTCTCTTAAAGTTTATGAGGTTAAATTAAACCAACGAAAGTCTGAATCGTCTAAGTCATCCGGTAAGTCAATAGCTTTCAAAACAACCGAAACACATGCTAGTAACGATGATAGTAATAGTGATACTGAATTAGACGATGAGTTGATATTGATAGCTAGAAAACTAAGAAAATTTTTCAAACGTCCAAATAGGAATAGACAACGTAATTCTTCTTCTTCTTCTTCTCAACCTAGGAAGAATAACATAAACAAATGGAATAATAAAGAATTAAAGTGTTATGAATGCGGTCAAAAAGGACATATTTCATACGACTGTCCCACGAAGAAAAATAATAATAACAACAACAATAATAAACAAGCCAAAGACAAGGAGGCTCAAACGACAAAGACAAAGGAGTCTAAGGCAAGAAAAGGGAAACGAGCAATGAAGGTGAGCACATGGAGCGACTCATCCGACTCAGAATCCGAAACTGAGGAAGCTCAAGTCTGCTTCGTATCCAACGAGGTATGTTCTTCTTCTGATAGTGATTCTGATAGTGACATGACACTTGATGAAATGTATGAAGAATTCCTAAGAATGCATGCTCACTGTAAGAAGCTCTCTAAAACAAAGAAGAAACTAGTTGAAGAAAATGACAAGTTGAAGACGTCCAACTTGGAATTTTCCGATCAACTAGAATCTCTTAAACAAGAGTCTACTAATACTCTTGATTCTTTAGAGAATAAAATTGAATCATATAGGAAAGATGAACATAAGATAAAAATGGAAAATAAGATGTTAAAATCTAAGATAGAAAGTTGTGAACATGAAATAACACAACTTAAGTCGTCTAAACTTAACTTAGAAAAAATGTTAGAACAATTTAAATCGGGTGCAAATATGTTAGATACACTTATCTCATCACAAAAGTATGGTAATGATAAAACCGGCTTAGGCTATAAAGAAGAAAATGAAAAAGTAAATAAAAAGACTAAGTTTGTTTCATCTAGTACAAAGTTACCATATAATACAACAAAATCAACTTTGCCTGCTTCTACACCTTCGTCTACTTATATCAAGGCAAAAATGCAACATACACCCATAAAAGCACACACGCATAAACATACATCTAGGCCAAACTTTGCATCTAGACAACATATAAATTATGCCTACATGTATACAAATGCAACTAGACCGAATAAAATGCATACAACTTATTATGAACCTAAGTATAGGCAACACTCTTATAAGTCTTATAAAAATGCCTACAAACACACTTATATAGCGCCATATAAGAAACAAATTCACATGCCTTATACCCATCATAAATCTCGGCCATCCTATAATGATTATCAACCATGGCACAACATGTATACCAATGAATCTTCACTTATGTGGAATAATCATGTATATGCTAATTCTTCTTATTTTCCAAATTATAACAATGCTAAAAATGTGCCTAGAAGGTATATTCAAGTTTGGATACCTAAGGGATATCTAAACAAGAATAGTGCCCCTAACATTCAAGGACCCAAATAAAGGGTACATAAAACTTTGTCTCCATTGTAGGATAAACGCAAGGAATGCAAGAAGGAGGCAAAGTCAAAGAATCTAAAAACCAAATGGTTTTTAGATAGTGGATGTTCGAGGCATATGACGGGGAACCCCAAACTATTCATCGAATTAGAACACATCAAGGATGGAGGAAAAGTAACATTCGGTGACAACAACAAAGGACAAGTTGTTGGAAAAGGAACAATTGGGGACCCTAACACATTTCAAATACGAAATGTGTTATTAGTAAGCAATCTATCTTATAATTTACTTAGTATTTCTCAACTTATAGATTGTGGTTATAATGTCTCCTTTCTTCCCAATTATTGTGATATAATAAATGAAAAAGGAGAAACGGTCTTAAAAGGAAATAGAGATGGAAATATTTATACTCTTACCTTAGATAACATGTTAGATGCTAAGGTTAAGTGTCTAATATCACATGACTTATGGCATAGAAGATTAGGCCATATAGGAATTTCAACTATTAAGAAATTATCTAAGAAGAATTTAATTAGAGGAATGCCTAAGTTAGACTTAGATAATTTTCAAATGTGTGAAACATGTATTAAGGGAAAACACATTAAAGAAACCTTAAAACCGAAACATGAAGTGAGTACTAGTCATGTACTAGAATTGCTTCACTTAGACTTATTTGGTCCAAGTAGGACAAGAAGTCTAGGTGGACACTACTATGTGTGTGTCATAGTAGATGATTACTCACGCTACACATGGACATTGTTCTTAACACACAAAGACGATGCTCCATTAGCAATCAAAACTCTTATTAAGCAACTTGAAAATATTTATGAAGAAAATGTTAAAAGAATTAGAAGCGATAGAGGTGGTGAATTTAAAAACAAAGACGTAATAAAATTTTGCGAACTATATGGAATAAAACATGAATTCTCACCACCTAGAACACCACAACTTAATGGAGTTGTTGAACGTAAAAATAGAACAATTCAAGAAGTTGCTAGGACAATGCTGTGTGAAAATAAATTACCTAAATATTTATGGGCTGAAGCTGTTAGTTGTGCATGCTATACTATAAATAGACTCACTATTAGAAAGAAATTAAATAAAACGCCTTATGAATTGCTAAACAATAGACAACCTAAGATAGATTATCTTAAAGTATTTGGATGTAAATGTTTTGTGCTGAACACTAAGGATAATCTAGATAAATTTGAACAAAAGTCTATTGAATGCATATTTGTTGGGTATTCAACTAACTCAAGAGCATATAGGTGTTATAATCCTGCATCTAGAAAAATAATTGAATCCATACATGTGAAATTCAATGAAAATGCATGCTTTGAAGTTAGTGATAAACATCAACATAAACAAGAAAACAATGTTGAAAATATGTTTGATGATGATGATATATTACTTGAGCCTGTTCATGATCATCTAGAACCAACTTCCCCTGAACAAGATGTGCATGAACCTTTAGGTGAAATAAATCAAGAAATTTTACAATTGGAAGATAATCTATCTAACTTACAGGATGTTCCAATTGTATATGAAAATGTTCACACGAATGAAACATTTGAACTAGAAGAAGGTGAATCTAGTCAACTTAGGAATTGGTGGCTTATAGAAGATAAACATAAACACCCCAAAGAGCTAATCATTGGTGATCCAAGTGTTGGGGTTAGAACACGTAGAAATATAAGTCAACTTGAAGGACATAGCTTAATCTCACAATTAGAACCTAAGAACGTAAAGGAAGCCTTAGGTGACATATCATGGATAGATGCTATGCATGAGGAATTAAATCAATTCACAAGGAACAACGTGTGGGACTTAGTACCTAAACCTGAAGACAAGTCTATCATAGGAACTAAATGGGTTTTTAGGAATAAAATGGATGAACAAGGAAATATTACAAGGAATAAGGCTAGACTAGTCGCACAAGGTTATAATCAACAAGAAGGAATAGATTATGAAGAAACATTTGCACCCGTTGCACGACTAGAAGCAATTAGATTATTACTTGCGATTGCAAGTATAAGCAAAATTAAGCTCTTCCAAATGGATGTCAAGAGTGCGTTCTTGAATGGATACATCCAAGAAGAAGTGTTTGTAAAACAACCTCCTGGATTCGAAGATCCGAAGAATCCGAACCATGTTTATAAGCTTAAGAAAGCTCTATATGGTTTAAAACAAGCTCCAAGAGCTTGGTATGATAGATTTGCAAACTTTCTTATTGCAAATAATTATCAAAGGGGGACCATCGACAACACATTATTCCTAAGAAAAAAAGGTAAAGATTTGTTAATAGTTCAAATATACGTAGATGATATAATCTTTGGTTCAACCAACCCTACTTTAGTAAAAGACTTCGAAGAATGTATGAAGTCAGAGTTTGAAATGTCAATGGTAGGAGAGTTGAATTATTTCTTAGGACTTCAAATCAAACAAACCCCTCAAGGAATTCACATTAGCCAACTTAAGTATGTCAATGATATGATTAAGAAGTTTGGCTTTGAAGAGTTGAAACCTACAACTACCCCTATGAGTGTTAGTACCAAACTTGATAAGGATGAAAACAGTAAACCTTTTGATGACACACTTTATAGGTCTATGATTGGCTCATTGTTATACTTAACTGCATCAAGACCTGATATTATGTTTAGTGTGTGTATGTGTGCTAGGTTTCAATCTTGTCCTAAGGTATCACATTACAATGCAGTGAAAAAGATCTTTAGATATCTTAAGCATACACCTCACTTAGGATTGTGGTATGATAGAAACGCTAAGTTGGAATTACACGCATATAGTGATGCTGATTATGGTGGTTGCGGGTTAGATAGAAAATCCACTAGCGGTACATGTCAATTTATAGGAACCAATTTGATCTCTTGGTTTTCTAAAAAGCAAGCTAGTGTAGCTCTTTCTACCACTGAAGCCGAGTATATTGCTTTGAGTTTGTGTACTATCCAAATACTTTGGCTTAAACAGCAACTTAGTGATTTTGGCATTAAAATGAATAAGATTCCAATTTTCTGCGATAGCACAAGTGCAATCAATTTTTCCCGGAATCCGGTACTTCATTCTAAGGCCAAACACATTGAGGTGCGATACCACTTTCTTCGCGATCATGTTCAAAATGAGGACATAGTGATAAACCATATAAGAACTGATCACCAAATCGCTGACATCTTCACCAAACCCCTTAATCAAGCCACTTTTGAAAACTTACGAGCCAAATTAGGAATGATGACTTACGATACCATTGTATAGTTCTATCTTTTGCATGATTTGCAAAATAAAGGGGGAGATAGAATAAGAACATGATTTTAGTTGGTAAGTCATGTTTTAGTTGGTAAGTCATGATGAATCATATGCTAAGTTTTTATTGGTATAAATTTTGGAGCATAGGTTAAGGGGGAGAGTATGAGTTGAGGGAGAGCAGCATACTATTTAAACGTTGAAAACATAGTTGAAAACATTTGGTTAAACTTTTGGTTATAAGTTGTGACATTAAAATCATGTTAGGTTATTTTGAAAATCATCCAAAAGGGGGAGAATGTTGAGAAATATGTTTGGATAATTTTCAAAGTCATGATTTTAAGTGATGAATACTTAAAAATGTCACACATGGTGTTATATGTGATTAAAAGTTGAACAAGTTCACATCGATCGATCTATGTAAGGCAGATAAGTTTAAGACCTTTCTGTGAGACATCGATCTCTAAACCTAAGACACATCAATCGATCGATGTATATCAAACTCTCACTTCGATCGATCGATGTAGGTCAGAGGCAAAACCTGAACCTTTATGTGAGACATCGATCTATGAAGCTGAGGCACTTCGATCGATCGATGTCTAGAGTTTTTAGAAATAATTTTCTAAAATGCAATAAAATGGTTGTTTTCATTTGTACATGATTTATATATGCTCATTATGTGCTTATTATGTGTTTTTGGTGATTATTATTGTCTTGCGACTAACGTGCCTTGGAAATTTCTACAACTTACTAAAAAGGGCAAAATTGGTATTTTAAGTTTTGTAGGAACATCATATGGTGAAAAATATTTCAAGTGCATATTATTATCTTGGTTATCATGACAAAGGTGGTATTGTGATTATTTTTGATCATCGGGGGCATTTCTGGAGTTTTCTCACACCAGGGGTATTTTGGTCATTTTACCCCCAAGGGTATTTTTGGTATTTTCACTCAAGGAATCTCTTGAGCATATTATTATCTTCATTCTGGAGCTGTGTTATTATTATTTTGAAGATTATATGGTGATCTTATATCTTATTCTCTCAACCGATGATATTATTGACTATAGCTGGATATGTAACGATTTGAGATGTCACATTCTATTTTTTCTTGAAGACCCTCTTATATATGTTATAAGAGGATATTAATCATCATCTTTTAGAGATTACAAGGTGTCCTTGGTGCAAGATTCATCACAATATGTAAAGGAGAAGAAAGTATGAATTTTGGTGTTATATGTTGACATAATCTTGTCAACACTTATTCATTATTTTTTATTCACAAAATATGAGTTGGTATACATACATACAACATCAAAAACGTTCATAAACAGGTGGAGAAGGTGGTATACTCATTTTATGACTTTTGGGCAAGAAGACAAACCAAAAGCAAGCTAGTTGGCAAAAGTTGTCAACTTGAAATTTCAAATTTGAAGTTAATGGAGACAAGGTTGTTGGAGATGATTATGGAGGTGCTTTATTTCAAAATTCTCAGCCATCACATGGTCTAAAAGTTGGAGAGAATATGCCATCCATTCACACTATAAATAGGAGGCAAGGTGAAGAAGAGAAGACACACACTTGAAAGCAAAAATTCAAGATTGTTGTCTTGCTATTCTCTTCTCATATTTTCGTTCATACTTTGTGTAGCTAAGGTGTTCCATTTCTAGTTGTTGTCCAGCTACACTATACACACCTTCTTGTGTCTTATTTGTAAGATTGATTAGCCAAATCTATAAGGCTACATCAATAGGTGATAGAGGTGTTGCAACCAAGAGTTGCATAAAGGTGTTCATCCAAGTCTTGAATAGGGTTGGTGTTTAACCCAAGGATCAAGCTTGGTTCTTGCTGTAATTTGGTTCATACCATAGTGAAATCCAAGGAAAGGTGTTCCTTGGGACTGGAGTAGGTCACATTGACCGAACCAGGATAAATTCTCGGTGTTCTTCTCTTGTTTCTTTATTTCTATTTTCTTCCCGTTTTTGACTGCAGTTTTCACACCACTTCTCACAATTTAAAAAAAATAGCTAAACATTTTCAAAATTCGTGATTTTTGGTGGAGTTATACTTCAGACTGTTAGCTTTCATTTGCAACAAGAATCACTTGATTTGAGCAAGGGAAAGTTAGTCTTTCAGTCTTTGCAAGATAACTGCTCCAATCTGGCTGCAATCTGACCATTTTTGAGAAAACTTAAATTCTGTATTTTTCAAGAGTTGGTTAAGGTCAGGGCCTTTTTTAAACTTCATCTACACATCCTAAGGAGTGTTTTGATATAAAGATCAACCTTTTTGGTTGAGTATTCAAAGAGAAACACGTTTTGCAAAATCAACAACATTCTGTCCAATTCTGTCCAAATTGACCATCTGAATCTTTTTATTTATTTGAAGGGTCAAACGATCTTATTTTTGTCTGAGTTTTGGATAGAGTCTTGTTAACTCATTGAAGTTACATTCTGGAAAGTTTCATAATTTTTGGAGTTGTGTACAATTATTTGTGAATTTTTGAAAAACGGGTTCTGAATCTGAGGTGGTTTCAGATTCTGTTTTCAAAGGGGATTTTAACAAAGGGTTGTAGTGTAATTTCCACTAACCACTATTCACCCCCCTCTAGTGGTGTTTATTGCAGGTGCGCGGTCCAACAAATCGAACAAAATGAATGATTTACTATAAATCATCTCAAAATGGGTCCTCGTCCATGGATCAAATAGATCCTATAACTTTAAATGCGCATATTCAAAGTCAACAAATGTCTAGACAAATTAAGATCAAAGTACGAAAAATCAAGGAGAACTAAGAAGTCTCATATCAGTAGCGTGATCCCTGAAAACTTTAACCGGTAATTCTTTAGTCATAGGATCAGCTACCATTGACTCCGTACTAATGTGTTCAATCTTTATTTCTCCTTGTTTAACATGATCTTTGACCTTCAAATACTTTATGTCGATATGTTTACTGCGACTCCCACTTTTATTATTTTTCGCAAAGAACACAACAGCTAAATTGTCGCAGAAAATCATTATGGGTCTATCAACAGTATCGACCACTTTAAGACCACTAAGGAAATTCCTCATCCATAAGGCATGTGACGTAGCTTCATAGCATGCAATGAACTCAGCCTTCATCATGGATGAAGCAATAATGTTCAATTTTTATTTCTCCCTCGACAATAGGTGACGCAATGGACGCACAATTCTGCATAGCAAATTTCTCAAGTACTTTGATTATGTAGGCCTTCTGAGAAAGACCAAGTATTTTACTTGTTCTATCTCTGTGAATCTCTATGCTAAGGACATAAGAGGCTTCACCCATATCCTTCATATCAAAGTTCAAAGCAAGAAATCGCTTAGTCTCATGTAATAACCCAAGATCACTGCTTGCCAGTAGAATATCCTCCACATATAGGACTAAGAAAATGTATTTGCTCCCACTCGTCTTGAGGTATATAAATTGATCAACAATGTTCTCTACTAAACCGAATGAAAAGATTACCTCATGAAACCTGATGTTCCATTGACGTGAAGCCTGTTTAAGCCCATATATGGATTTATTCAATTTGCAAACCAGTTAATCATTATCAGAATTGACAAAGCCTTCAAGTTGACGCATGTATACCTCTTCATCAAGAACCCCATTTAAAAACGCAGTTTTCACATTCATTTGATGTAGCTCAAGATCAAAATGAGCTACTAATTCCATGATTATCTGAAATGAATCCTTCTTTGAGACTGGAGAGAAGGTTTTATGGTAATCAATGCCTTCTTTCTGAGTGAAACCTCTGGCTACAAGTCTAGCTTTATATCGTTCAATATTACCAAACGAGTCTCTTTTGGTCTTAAAGACCCCTTTACATCCTACCACAGAGGCTCTGTTTGGTAACGGAACAAGTTCTCAGACATTGTTTTTAGCCATTGATTTCATCTCCTCTTTCATGGCATCGTACCATAGTGACGATTTGTCACAATTCATGGCTTGTGAAAACGAGATAGGGTCATGATTTAGTCCAATGTCATAATCGGACTCTTGAAGATATACAACATAATCGCTAGAAATTGCTGGCCTTTTAGTTCTTGAGGATCTTCGTACTCCCACTGGTTCAGTAGATGTGAGATTAGTGGGTTCGGTTTGTTCTTGATGTGATTCTTCAATTTGAGGTTGTACAATTGGTGGCTCTTCATTATGATGAATAGCAACCGAATTGTCTACATATAAAGGTACAATATGTGTATCCCTTATTTCCTCAAAATTGAATTCTCGATTCGAATCACTCCCACTAACTTCATGATCCTCTAGAAACTTAGCATTTCTAGCTTCAACCACTTTAGGAGTATGTGAGGGACAGTAAAATCTATATCCTTTGGAGTTAACTGCATATCCAATAAAATAACGGCTTTTCGTTCATTCATCCAGTTTCTTTATGCTTGGGTTGTATACCCTAACTTCAACTGGACAACCCCATATGTGTAAATGTTTTAAACTTGGTTTCCAACCATTCCACAACTCGAAAGGTGTTTTAGGAACAACCTTAGATGGAACCCTATTTAAAACATACACAGCGGTTTTTAGAGCTTCACTCCAAAAGGATATAGGTAAATTCATTGTGCTAATCATGCTTCTGACCATGTCCATAAGAGTCCGATTCCTTCTTTCAGCAACACCATTTTGTTGTGGTGTGCCAGACATGGTGTATTGAGCAACAATACCCTCCCTTTGAAGGAATTTGGCAAATGGACCAATCGTTTGTCCCTTTTCTGTGTAACGTCCATAATATTCACCACCTCTATCGGATCAGACAATTTTAATTGTCTTCTCATTTTGTTTCTCTACTTCTAATTTGAAGATTTTGAACGCAAAAGTGCTTCATATTTTTCAAATAGAAGATAGAGATACATGAACCTTGAATAGTCGTCGATAAATGAAATAAAGTATTTCTGACCATTCAAGCAAGGTGTATGAAAAGGTCCACAGATATCTGTGTGTATGATTTCAAGAGGTTGAGAACTTCTTTTGGCATCCTTAATGGTATTGTTGGTTTGCTTGCCCTTTATGCATCCCACACAAGTACCTAAATCAGTGAAGTCTAGAGTTTGTAAAACTCCTTCATTCACCAATCTTTTCATTCTTTCGATTGAGATATGTCCCAATCTTTTATGCCAAAGACTTGATGAGTTCTCATTGATAATACAACGTTTTGTACCACTTTCTGTTAAAAGAGTATGCTCGTAAATGGGATCTAATTCAAGTTGAAACAGAAAACCATTCAATTTCGCAGAACCAATAACTTTATTCTCTTTCAAAACATTCATTACAAAAAGATATGAATAGAAATCATATCCAATAATCGAAAGTCTTGAAAGAGAAACTAAATTTCTGGAAAAAGAAGGTACACAAAAGGTGTTTTCCAAATCAAGTTGAAAACCAGTTTTCAAAATGAGCCTATAAGATCTCACTCCTTCAACAGTAGAGCGCATCCGGTTTCCAGAATAGATGCATTGCTCACTTTCATTTGGCTTCCTCAGGTTTAGAAAGCCCTGCATGGTTTTCGCAATGTAAATTGTAGAACCACAATCAATCCACCATGTATTATCAGAAACCTCAGTAAAATTAGATTCATGACACACAAAAGACAAATTACCTTTCTTCTCCAGTCATCCCTTATATTCCAGGCAATCTTTCTTCCAATGTCCCTTTTTCTTGCAAAACCGACATGTGTCTTTATTGCCGGTTTTCTTCATTGGAACACCTTTGCCCTTCTTTGCATTTCTCTTAAAATGAGTCGCAAGATGCACAGACTCAATGGACTCATTCTTCAACCTCTGCTCCTCTTGAACACACATGGTCAGAAGCTCATTAATTGACCAGTTTTCTTTATGTGTGTTGTAAGAGATCTTAAATGGAGTGAACTCCGAAGGGAGAGAGTTGAGTATGAAATGCACCAGGAATGACTCCGAGATTTCAATCTTTAGGGAGCTTAATTTAGCAACAATGTCCCTCATCTCCATGATGTGCTCGCGCACACCACGGCTTCTGTCATGGGTCATATTTGAAAGCCTCTTCATAAGGGTGCTGGCTACCGCCTTGTCAGAGCTTACAAATTGATCATCAATGGCTTTCATGTAAGCTTTGACATTATCAAGATTAGGGATAGAACCCCTAATACTTGGACTTATACGAGACTTGATGAGCATCATGCTGAGACGATTAGATCGCTCCCAGCGTTCGTAACTAGACCTCTCAGATGGCGTACTTGATTCCGTGGGATTTGATGGTTTTTTCTCACGGATTGCCAGGTCTAAGTCCATACACCCTAACGTCAAAAGGATATTATCCTTCCATTCAGTCAAATTGTCACCAGTAAGTATTGGAGTTTTAACAGAATAAAGCAGTAGTGGGAATAACTGCTTAACCAAAGAAACACATATCATGCTATGAACACATATAACCAGAATGAATTAATCAAGTTAATTCAAATAGTATATTCTAAACCTTCCTGTGGGCAGAGGTTGCACTCATGCATAGAATACACTTAAAACGGTATGAAAATTAAACAAGTCAAAATATTTCCATACCTGTGGGCATAGGAAATGTTTATGTTTAATTTTCTTGATCAATAAAATAACCACTTCCCTGAGGGGCAGAGTGACTATCTTATTAATCAAAACCATAGGTTTGATGACATTTAATTTTCTTTATACCGTATAATTTTAAGATGTTGTGACTAATCTTAAAATTATGAAAATAATTCCTTATATGCCATCAACTTTATATAGTTTTTTTAAAACGATATGAAAATTAAACAACCAAAATATTTCCGTACCTGTGTCCATAGGAAATGTTTATGTTTAATTTTCTTGATCAATAAAGCAACCACTTCCCTGTGGGGCAGAGTGATTACCTTATTAATCAACACCATAGTTTGATGACATTTTATTTTCATTATACCGTATAATTTTAAGATACTGTGGCTAATCTTAAAATTAAGAAAATAATTCTTTATATGTCATCAACTTTAAAAAAACGCTTTATATGACATCAACAAAAGATGAAATCATAATGAAAATGTGAAGTGAACCGATTCGGCAATACCCCAGGAAAGATCATGAATCAATTTCCTAGACAGGTATTACCATTCCACGTAAAGTCCCAGGCCGTGCGGTGTGGTCACAGACGGTCCCGCTTAAGTACCGACTTTCTAGACAGAAATTACGTGTACGGTGTATTTATCACACTTTCAATAGTTCACCTTTTGCATTTGCTACAAATATTTTTTTTTTCTCAAACGGATGCATAGTTGTAATAAACAAAGTCAAGTTATTATATGGATAGAGATTATCATCAGCAGATTCCATTGTCTATTAAAAGGAAAGTACCACTTTAAGTTCTTGGTTTTTCGCAAAAGGTCGGTAAAAAAAAAATTAATACTGCATGCCCCAAATGTAATACCCTCCAAAATCATCTTTGTCCAATTGTTTTTAATCTTTAATCATAAAAACAAGATGAACATTACATATCAAATCCATTTGCAGTTCTTCCACCATACCGGCAGCGGCTTGCAACAATTAGTTTCCAGATTTCAAAAACTCGAGGTCAAGGCAATTCTTAACAACAGATTTATGAATCCAACCAAACAAAAGATTCAAGAATTTCGGATTCAAAACCAGGCACACTTTCCGGCTATCTCAGATATGAAACTCCGGCTACAGCAGCGACAACATCAAAATTTTAACAGAATTTTCATAGATTAAGGCTTTGCAAAAGTATCCATAGTGCAGAAAACTATCCATTGTGCAGCAAAGAAATTACACGGGCACAGCACATATCCAAAAAAAACATTAGCTGTTCCATTAATCAATAGACTAATGTTTCTAGCCCTTCTAATTCCAATTAGATTTAATTAGTTACGAAACAGAATACTTTGCTATCACCTTTTAATTAAGCTCTCAGTGCGGGAATCAACAACAAAATCAAACCCTTAAAGTAAGATTTCCTTTCTCCAATCAAACAAAATAAGCAACCCAACATCTCTGTTTGAATTTTCGTGTCCTCTTAATTCCAAAGAACAATACCACCTACTCTCTTAATTTGCAAAAATTGCACGGAAGGAAAAAATAAAACAATAGGGCTAGAAACAATAAACAAACCACACCTCAAATAAACAAACCCTTAAAATTGAGATATTTCCACACCTCAATAAACGAACCACAGCCGCATGCATAGTTTCAACATTGAAGGCCTCGAAAAACTATAATCCCGTAACCTTTGAACGATTAGATTACATTAAAGGGTACGGAAAAAAAGTTTTCTAAATACAAACGATATGGTCAGAGGTGTCTCTGATACCAAATTGTAAGACCAATAGAAATTGCGGAAGCATAAAAGTTACCTCCGGCCATTATCGCTTAGTCGTCGCATTCGAATCGGAAACCTGCTGCAGAGAAGAATCCTTGCGGAAATGGAGCCTTCCAGCCTATGCCTATCTGAATGCTGTATAGCTATGATTAATGGAATATCACAGGCCCTCTATTTATAGGCTAGGCCGGGGACCCCCTTCCATATTTGACTGACAATTAATTCCTTCCATCAAGGAAACTTAATAATTGTCAATCAATCAGAATCAAATCAGATAATTAATGCAGTCAATAATTGCAATGTATCTAGCCAATATAACGTACAGATACATTATACATGTGATCCACATTAGTGATTTACAAATAAATCACGAGATTATTGCAATCAATTATATTAATTATAATTGATTCTTACAGGGCACACCACGATTTTCAAAAAACTATGGTGTGCACCATGAGATGGATTACAAGGAGGTAAATGATAATTATAGTTGTATAATGGTGAGAAACATTATGAAATATTGATTTTGCAAATGCGTTTCGCATGTGATGTTAATACACCCATGACATATGCTTATATTATGCATTTAGGCTCCCATGGCACCACATAGTTAAGCCTGATTCAATCAAATAGTTGTGAGACTGTCTGATGTGGCATATATACTGAAAAGTAACATATCATTGGCTTCTTTTCCACAGAAGTTTTGTAGTGCTGTTTGGGCATCATGCTGGCAAAATTTTTGGCTGTTAGATCATGCATCTGATTCGCAGTGATCTTGATGTCAAAGACATATCTTGAGTTTGGACGAAGTCTGGAATCTGTACTACAATGTTATTAATGTGCTTAGTTTATCTTTCTCAACACTTCGATTTTTCAACATAGTCTCTCATTTATCTCGATAATTTTTGCTGTTGTTGGATATACTGAATATAGTTGTTGTTGTCTGTACTTCGTCTTTTAAGATCATGGCATGTGTGTCTTTCACTTAGATGACTTTTCTCAATAAGTAATATGGAGCCTAAACCACTTTTCTAGATCTCCACTGCGTATACATTCGTCATAATTAATGCTAATAAAAGATTAAAAAGATGCAATGCATTTGGCGCAGTTAAGAACTTCTAACCATGTCCAAGTCTATGGCCAAATGTATGCATCATTAGATTGTCAGAAATTATGACTGTAGTTACATGCTTATTTAACTGCTTTTGGTGCATTAGGCTCCCGCGTTTGTACAGGATCTGAGGAGGGGTAGAATCGTTTCAAGATCTGATGTACGCAAGTTTACCCGACACTTTGTGCAAGAGGTTGTTTTTGCGGTTCGCGATCTGATGTACGCAGGCTTGTCTTACACTTTGTGTAAGAGGTTGTTTTTACGGCTCGAACATATGACCTCAAAGTAACAAAACAACAACCTTACCAGTTATGCCAAACCACGCCATATATACGTCACTTTTAAGATGGATCCTATATTCACGAATACTGATCTTCTTCCTTTTTTTTTTTTCTGTGGTTGCCCTGGGGGCTTATTTCTGTTTCTGGGTGATTGGGGGGGGGGGGGGGGGGCTGTTACACAGGCGTTGAGGGAGATTTTGCTACCTTTATTCAGATTGAAGTTTCACGTTCTTTCCGTAATTTTATCTCTATAGATAGTCTGCCTGTTTCTCTTTTTCTGGAGGGGTAAGCAAAAAAGACGTTTCTCCACGGTAGAGTTGCCCAATAAAAACTCATGCGCGAAGTTGTTTGTTTTGAATCCCTCTGCACTAATCTTGGAGCAAAAGGTCATTCCCTGACCCTGGAACCCTCACCATCCCAACTTGAAGTTTTATAGATGATGCAAATCAGAAATCCAGCAGTCTCTTAGATTCGGTGAGTACTTACGTGGTGAACCACACAAGGTGTCCCCGTGCAAACTAGGTCTTCCGCTTAGCAGCAGTGGAGCACTCACATTGTGCGTGCCTCTGGATTCGAACTCTTGACCTCTTGGAACAAATCTCAACCCGAGTACCAACTGGACTATGCCCTAAGGGCCCTCTGCAGTAATCTTAATTGGCAAGATGTCGTTACTCATGAAGATACATTCCAGTTGGAACTACCAAATATGAGAATTTAGCAAGGGATTTGATCCTTGCGAGAGATGCAGTTAGATGCTTGTCACATGGATCCCCTCAAGTTAATGTACTACATATGATCTATAAAGAAACAGAAAAGATGGGAGCTATTTATGTGTGCTTGATGCTGAATGTAGGTAATCATGATCTGCTGGGTGATAGAAAATGGACATGCTAAAGCTTTGACTAATATTTCTCTTGATGATGTTCTTTATGATTCTACTAAAAGATTACAAATTCTGTATTTTTGTAGTTATAATGGCCTACATCTAAAACCATTAACAGTGCAGTTTAGTTCACCGTTAACTTTTAAACTGGTTATGGTGTCCAATAGGGTAAAAAAAATGAAACAAAAGAAATGAAATTCATGCATCTTATGTTTTTGCATTGAGCCAATTGATCCTTCAAGGTATATCTTTGATACCATCACCCTGTGAGAATGGGAAATAATCGTACATACCATAACAAGAAGATTAGGTTGTAATCATTGTAATAAATACCGTAATTATAGGACCGTAATTATAGCAATTAACATTAGTATAGATTGATTCATTTGATTTGTTTTCCTTGTACAAGCCTGATTGTCCACTATAAATAGGTGTACAATTGATATGAATATACACAACAGAAAATTCTCTTAAATCTATTGTCTTGCTATTTTTATACTAATTTGATATGGTATCAGAGCAGGAAATATTCCTCTCTGTTTGATTGTTTGAGCGATTAGGCTCAGATTCAAACCTCATCATTGCCTTTGTTGCTACCGTTCCTCACGGCAGCATCTGTTCTTAATCCTTTCTCTGCCAAGTGCAGTCTTGCGTAATACCTGTTCTTACCTTGATCATCTGGCTACCCAGACTGATCTACCTGCTTGTCCCCAGAATTATCATATCATGCAAAAACACCAGAACAAATATGTCACACAATCCAGAAAATCCATCAGAAACACCAGAATCATCCAACAAAATGCCCAAACTTCCTGACAATTTTGACATCTCCGCTGAATTTGCCAAATTTTTATAGACCCAACTCGTTCCTGCATCCCAAAATTTAGTTCCAACCCCCACGGTATCAGACAATCTAGTGCTCAAGGTGAAGCTGAATTTTGGGAATTACCCTCTGTGGTGCAATTTAATGCGCAGAGCCATCTTAGGAAGGGGGAGGAGCATCCACATCACAGGGGTTCCTCCACCCCCCCCGCCAACTGACATAAACTATGCCAAGTGGGAACAAGACGACCAACTTGTTTTTACTTGGTTGATTGACAATATGGATGAAAGCTTGGTCAATAATGCATCTAGCTATCCAACCGCGAAAGCACTATGGGATGGATTAGCGGTTACGTACGGATCAGGGGTAGATCCGCTCCAGATCTTTGACTTACACAAGCGGGCATACACCCTGAAACAAGGCACTAATTCATTAGATGATTGCTGGAATCAACTCCAGAATCTGTGGCGGACGATTGACAACAAAAGCTCCAATCCCATGGAGTGTCCACAGGATATTCAGAGATTTAACCAGTTTATACAAGAACGACTTTACCAACTCTTGATGGCTGTTGATGACAGATTTGCAGCCACCAAGAAAGAAATACTGAAAAGGGACCCAGGCCAACTGCAGAGGCCGCTTATGGCGAACTTCGCAGGTCTGACACGGAGGACAGACTGCTAAAACTCACCCCCTCAGAACCTTCATCGGGGGTGAGCTTGGGATAGGGACTCACTGGGAAAGGGACGGGAGGCCATAGCAAAAATACCTTCGAACCATCGAAAAGAGGAGGAGGAAGCAACCCCCGCTCAAGTCCACCATCACGGCGGAGGAAGGAGAAAAACAACCTTGAATGCTCACACTGTAAGAAAAAGGGACATAGCAGGGGAAAATGTTTCAAACTCCATGGATTTCCCGATTGGTGGGAGGAGTTTAAGAAAAAGAATCAGGCCTCCGCTGCACAAGTCACCGAAGATGGTGACAGCAACAAGGCGGCAGCTGACTCAACCGGAGAAAGGCCCAGAGACCCTCAGCAGTGAACGGAGAACAATGGAGAAGAAGGAGGGGTTAGTGCAGCCGCCGTAGGTATTAGGGTTAGGGTCTCAGACCCTAACCCTGGTTCTTTTTATACTCACAGCCCTTCCATATTTACCCCAATACCCCCTCTTATTTCTGTTAATCCCGATGAGACCCCTGCTGTTTCTGTTAATTGTATACAGGACCCTGAGAAACCTAAAACATCATCTGACATCCCTCATATTCCCACTAAATCAGCTGTGGACCCTCCATTCCCGCCTAATGACCATTGCGACCCCCAACCTCACCAAAATACCCCTTGTGACCCTCATATTCAGGAAATTACCTCCACCACCCACCAGATGTCTAGTCTCGTCCTCCCAACATCCTCAAGTCACAACACCAAAAATACCAGTTCCTGGATATTTGACTGTGGAGCCACCGATACTATGTCCTACGACCCAAATGACTTTTGTATCCATACACCTCCTATAAAAAGGAGTGTTGAAACTGCTGATGGCACATCCATTCCGGTTATGGGAGGTGGCGCCATTTCCATTACACCCAATATCACCTTGAACAATTGTCTCTATGTTCCCGCACTCTCAACCAAATTACTGTCTGTTAGTCAGCTTACGAAAGAATTAGATTGTGTTGTTCTAATGTACCCGTCTTTTTGCCTCTTACAGGACATTCGTACCAGGGAGATCATTGGGCGTGGTACTGAACGTCGTGGGTTGTACTTTGTCGATGCAGTGGCGCAATAGGAACAGTCTAATCTGGCCACCGGGACAAGTAGCCGACAGTTATGGCTATGGCATCGTCGACTAGGTCATCAATCTTTTGCATACTTAAAACACTTATTTCCTACTTTATTTACTTCCAAAACTACTATTTTGCAGTGTGATACTTGCCTTCGGGCCAAACTTACTCGGGCCTCATACCCTCAAAATAATACTCGTGTTGATCGTATATTTTCTCTAGTACATTCTGATGTGTGGGGTCCTTCTCCCTACAATACCCCTCTTGGTTTCCGATATTATGTACTTTTTGTGGATGATTTCTCTAGAATGACATGGTTATACATTCTCAAAAATAAGTCTGAGGTCTCACAAAAATTTCGCACATTCTACCACATGATCAAAACACAATATCATACCTCCATCCAAATCCTACGGTCTGATAATGGGGGTGAATATATAGATGGGGAATTACAACAGTTCTTGTCTGAAAATGGGATCATTCACCAAACATCCTGTACACACACCCCCGAACAAAATGGAGTAGCCGAAAGAAAAAATCGAGTTCTCTTGGAAATGGCTAGAGCCATGGTGTTTGAGTCACGTGTCCCGATGAGTTTTTGGCCTAAGGCAATATCCACTGCGGCCTACCTCACAAATCGCCTACCAACTAAAGCCCTCCAATTACAAACACCACTCCAGATATTATCCACCCAACACTCCATTCCCTCTATATGCACTCTTCCCCCAAAAGTGTTTGGCTGTACTGTTTTCGTCCATAACCATAAAAGTGAACGCACCAAACTTGATCCCTGTGCCGACAAATGTATATTTGTTGGCTATGCCACCACCCAGAAAGGTTACCGTTGTTATAACCCTAGAACCCACCGTATCCACATTACCATGAATTGCACCTTCGTTGAAACCGAATTCTATTATCCTACCCAATCTCGGGTTCAGGGAGAGCCCTATGCCAATGATGGAACCCTAGATTGGATGTCATACTACAACTGCTCCGAGACCATTCCAACGCGGCCAGTAGATGACGCTGACTGTGCTATTGCTCCCGACACAGAACTACCTGCTGCAGATGTACCACCCAATGGTCAAACAGAAACGAATGTCCTGTCAGAGGTAAGAAATGGTAATGGTAATGAGCAATCTATTCATTCGTTTTCTGATAACAACAGTAATGATACTTCTACTATGCTTCCATACGATCCCGAAAATTCTTCAGAACCCCCTATGTGTCCCACTAATACATTACAGGAACAGCAGGAGGTCCGGACCTTACCCCCAAGAAAACCGAGGAATACCACCAGATCGATACTCCCCTGACAGAATCTCCAGAACCTCAAGATACCCTCTAAAGCATTCCAGAAACAAAGTAAGTGACGTTGCTCAAGGGTTCTTTGGAGCACTTTGTTCTAAGGAAATTCCAAGAAATGTTGATGAAGCACTGAAACGACCAGAATGGAAAACCGCTATGCTTAACGAAATGAATGCTCTCCGAAAGAATGAAACATGGAAAAAATGTGCCTTACCTCCCGGAAAGAAACCAGTTGGGTGTAGATGAGCGTTCACTACAAAGTACAAAGCTGACAGAAGTATAGAACGACATAAGGCCCGTCTAGTGGCTAAAGGATACACACAAACATATGGCCTAGATTACTCTGAGACTTTCTCACCAGTAGCCCGAATTGACACCATTCGAGTCCTATTCTCAGTTGCAGCCATACGACACTGGCCGCTAAGACAGTTTGATGTAAAAAATGCTTTTCTCCATGGGGATCTGAGGGAAGAAGTCTACATGGAACCACCTCCAGGGTTCTCAACAGAATTTGAAAAGAATGAAGTATGCTGACTTAGGAAGTCTCTGTATGGGCTGAAACAGTCCCCTTGAGCTTGGTTTGGCAGGTTCACCGAGGTAATGAAAAAGGATGGCTATACCCAAAGCAATGCAGACCATACATTGTTCATAAAGCGACGAGGAGATCTGGTCACTTGCCTAATAATATAGGTTGACGACATGATCATTACGGGTGACGATAAGGAAGAAATGACTCGACTACGCCAATATTTGTTCACAAAGTTTGAAATGAAGGATCTTGGAGGTCTCAAGTACTTTCTTGGAATCGAGGTCCTTAGGTCAAAATACGGAATCTACATCTCACAGCGGAAGTACATACTGGATCTTCTTACAAAGGTAGGTATGCTCGACTGTAAACCCTGTGATACCCCTATGATGCAAAATAATAAGCTACAGGTAGTTGATGGAGCACCCCCTGCAGACAAAGGTCAGTATCAGCGACTGGTTGGTAAGTTAATCTACTTGTTTCATACTCGCCCTGATATTGCATTTTCTGTAAGCTTGGTTAGTCAGTTTATGCATGCACCCCAAGAACATCATATGGATGCTGTTATGCGTATTTTACGATACTTAAAACATACTCCTGGTCGAAGTATTCTTTTTCAGGACAATGGACATCTCGACATCCAGCCCTACACAGATGCTGACTGGGCAGAGAATCTCGTGGATAGAAAGTCTACTTCGGGGTATTTCACCCTTGTTGGAGGAAATCTTGTCACCTGGAGGAGTAAGAAGCAGAAAGTCGTTGCCCTTTCAAGTGCCGAGGCAGAGTTTCGAGGGATTGTTAAAGGAATTACAGAAGTGCTTTGGCTACACAAGTTGTTCAAGGATTTGGGCCTACCCGTCAATCAGCCTACGCCACTGCTTTGTGACAATAAATCATCTATCAGCATATCAGAAAATCCAGTACAACATGACCGTACCAAGCATGTGGAGATAGATCGACACTTCATTAAAGAAAAATTGGACACAGGACTCATCGCCTTACCTTTTGTTCGCTCCGAGGATCAGCTGGCAGACGTGTTGACTAAAGCTATCAATGGAAGGTCTTTTTCAACCACATTGTGCAAGTTGAACATCGTAGACCCCACGGTTCAACTTGAGGGGAAGTGTGAGAATGGGAAATAATCGTACATACCATAACCATAAAAGTAACAAGACAATAGATTTAAGAGAATTTTCTGTTGTGTATATTCATATCAATTGTACACCTATTTGTAGTGGACAGTCAGGCTTGTACAAGGAAAACAAATCAAATGAATCAATCTATACTAACAAGAAGATTGGGTTGTAATCATTATAATAAATACCGTAATTATAGGACCGTAATTATAGCAATTAACATTAGTATAGATTGATTCATTTGATTTGTTTTCCTTGTACAAGTCTGACTGTCCACTACAAATAGGTGTACAATTTATATGAAGATACACAACAGAAAATTCTCTTAAATCTAGTCTTGCTACTTTTATACTAATTTGACACACCCTACAAGACTGCTGATTCAATAGGATGCTCTTTTTAAAATGAATGTAATAGCACATACGCATCAGCGTACATGTAGATTAATTAGTTGATCGACCATTCACGAATCTCTTTAGAACTAAGACCGTGGAAATCTTGGGAGTCAACACCTTTTACATCCAAGATTAATTAGTTGATCTGTTTTCTTCACTTCCACGTCTCTATCATTTAGGTGAAGGCTGTAAGACACCTTGAAGACACTTAACTTCAGGTTAAGTGTCAACTTTTAGCTTCAGTCTTGTTTGAAAATAGCTGCTTCATAACAGTTGTTTATGTAAATTAATTTGTACACATGGATATCTCCTTCTCAATAGCAACAAATTTTGGGCGCTAAGTTTCTAGTACATAACGAACACTTCATACATATTCTTTAATAAGGGCGAGTCTTGAAGTAACTGGTAAGGTTGCTGCTTACGGGTTCGAACTGCAGAAACAGGCTCTTCCACCAAAAAAAAAGTACATGGTAAGGCTGTGTACATCAGATAACGAAGCGATCTAGCCCCTCCTCAGGCTTTACGCAAACGCAGTAGCCTAGTGCACCGTATACACCCTGATATTGCGTCAAAAATCTTAACCACAGATACTATTTTTCATGGTGATCTTAAACAGAATGCATAACCATTTCACCTTTGTTTCATCCAAATGAGAGGTTTTTTCTCTTGATAAAGGGCAACTAGCACATGAAAGAAGGAAGCAGAGCAGAAGCAGAGAGTTGCTAGATCTTAGAGAATAAGTGAAAGTAGAGAATACATATAATGTACTGCAAGGGACATAGTAAATTACATATTGGGGGACTAAGCTCATGGCAAAAGTTGATTTCTCCAACAATTCTCTATAATGCAAAAGCTGAATTCTACTATGATCTCTCCCCATGTTATCCATCTAGATAAGAATAAATCGACAATGACGATAGCCTGCGAGAAGAAAAGAATCACACAAATGTTACTACAACAGCTTCATTCAAGTAAACAAGTGTTTGTAAAATTGACACAAGCTCATTGCGGGGGTTAATTATAATTTATAAAATGATGGATTTCCATAAACGAATTTGTTGATTACAAGTTAAAGAACTTACTTGGGTCGGAGCTAATGAGCATTGCTGTGCCTCCAAATCCACAGATACCTCCATTCCTCTTTGTCTTCTGCCAATAGCTATTGAAAGCATAAGAAGCATGAGCAACCACTGTATCAGGAGAATAGCAACTGCCCTGAGGCCGAATCGCTTCGCAATCTGCTCCGCCTTCTCCACAAGCATAATCAAGGGCCTCTTGCAATGCCTCTGTTGGCACACTAGGCTTTGCAACACACCATACCCCTGTCTGCACCCCAGTTACTGGGGCAGCAGCCAGATGACCACCATGAGATGGGTTACAAGGAGGTAAATGAAGACCAAAAGGAGGGCTAGCTGGATTTATCATTGGAGGCAGCTGAGGAGCAAACGGAAAAGACAGAGGAGGTGGTGAAATTGTGCCAATCAATGGTGGAAGTGGGCTTCTTGCAGCAACAGAAGGGTTATGGGACCCACTAGGGCCTGCAGCTGGGGACAATGGGGATGGCCTTTCTGGGGAGGAGCTAATCATCTCAGAGTACATAGATGAAAGCTTTCTACTTGTGGGTTTTGCTTCTTTTGGGATCTTAGTGATGACACTCATCTTAGTTAGGTTCAAAAAGCCAAGATTTTTCAAGGCCTGTGAGTGAGAGGTGAGTGAAATCAAAGCCTCATGGGGTCTAAAGGTCAAAATAGAAGGTGGGTTCACTAAATAAATGGACTCAATATCTTGCAAGAAGCTCAACAAAGGCTTGATGTGTGATTCCACAACGTTATCTTTAAAAGTTCCTGACTTGGTGTGGAGACAACTAGAAGAGAAAGAAACAGAGGGCTTGATTTCTTTCTGCAGGCCCCATCTAGTGAGAGAGTAATGAATGTTTCTTACAGTAGGTAGAACCAAGCTAAAGTTGTGTTCTTGGCCTTCCTTACAAAGAAGATTGTGGCCAACAACAATGTTGGTGATATTCATGGCTGGATAATGAGCTAAGACATGGGTTCTTGTCCAAATCTCAGCTGTAAGAACACTAGCAGAGACTTCTTGAAGCAGTTCATTTGGTAAAGCAGCAACAACTGGAGCTCCTTCAGTAGAGAGAGCTTGTTGAGTGGAAGTTGAGTCATGGAGTTTGAAGAACTCAACAGACTCTTGACCTGAAACTGCAGATAAATATGATTAAAAGCTTAATCAAGCAGAGATTTTTCAGGAAAAAAGAGCAAAAGGGAACTGAAATTACTGCTTACCTGAAAGAGAAAACAAGAGACACAGCAAGAAGAAAGACCAAGGCATCATTTTGAAACTCCTAGCCATCTGCAAATGAAAGAAATGGCAGAAGCAAGAAAAAGTGGAGGTGGGATATCTTCTTTTAAGGTAATCAATATATTTGCTGTAGCCAGTAAGTGAAGGAAGTTAATTTCTTGGAAAGCAAGGTATAAAGATGCAATGAGGGGTTAATTAAGTCTAGATTATGTAGACCTTAGGTACAAAACAATATTACCTTATTAACTTAGAAGTTCAAGTCTATGACAATGTATGAAAGAGTCGCATATACAAAAACATATCTATGTATTAGAAATACACATAGTTACCACGGGTATGTAGACCTTAGGTAATTATTAGTAATAATATTTGGTGTCTTACAAAAGCGTTCGGATTCCATGACGCTTGTTATGGTGACGCTTAATTCACGCGGCCAATGCCTGGCCGCCACGTGGCCAGGCAGGCAAAACCTTTTTTTTTTTTTTAAATTTCGTTTTTTTTCCATTTATTAAATAAACTTCCCCCCCAAATTTATTTTCAGCCCTAAAATTTCGACACCCCATTTTCTTCCTCAGCCAGCATCGCCAAAACAGGCAACACCCTTCTTCTTCCTCCCCAATCCGGCGTCATCTCCAACCATAGCATCCGGCGTCATCTCCAAATATAGCAGGTAATTCCCTCCTTCAACCATCCCTAATTCCCTCCTTCCCTCCCCTTTCTTCTTTCTCTGCCAACAATTGTCCACAAAAAATGCTCGCCGGAGATTGCAGAGATCAACTACTCCCACTTCCACCAAAGCTTTTCCAAATCAAGCAAGATGATAATAATTTCTCCTCCAAAATTTCCTCCAAAGATCAAAACCCAAAAGCTGAAGCATCTTTCCGAGTTCTCTACTATGGCAAAGCCTCCTGTGCCGTTCCGTTCACCTGGGAAACCCGTCCGGGGACTCCTAAACACAATTTATTTCAAGAAAACTCTCTTCCTCCATTAACCCCTCCGCCGTCGTACTTATTTAGCCCCAAAATGATAATTAATAGCTCCGGGAAGAAAAATCTGAAGCCAAAAATTGATTTCATATCAATTTTAGCTCGGTTTTCTTTTAGAGGATCCCATGAAGACGGATCTTTGTCCTCGTCGTCTTATTCTTCATCGTCGGTGAGTTCTTTAGCTACCATGACCGTGAATTACAGTACCCAAACAAAGACTAATATGTAAGGCTTTTACAGTACAAATGAGAAAAAAACAAAATTTAAAAAAAAAAGGTTTTGCCTGCCTGGCCACGTGGCGGCCAGGCATTGGCCGCGTGAATTGAGCGTCACCAAAACAGGCGTCATGGAATCCGGACGCCTTACAAAAATGCTTACCTGCTAGAATTGGACCGTACGTTGGGATTTGGACCATTTAGTACTGTTGCTTTTTCACTTTGCACTGTTTACCAAAAGAAGGTCAGGAGCATAGGACTTCACATGACTTGGTCGAAGTTTTTTTTTTGAGGAATACTCGGTCGAAGTTAAAAGGGCAAATTACAGCTACCTGCTTTTATTATACATTTTATTTCATCAGTCTATATGATTTTCTCTCTTTTCTTTAGAAAAACGAACATTGGTTATATTCACCAAAGGTCATACCATCGTTAAGTCACGGCTGTCTTGTTTTTAAAGAGTTTCGTATATAATATAATTAGAAAATCTATTATCTCTTTTACATGGGGTCTTTACTTATAATATGTCATGTCTAAACTTGTTCCGGTAAAAAAAGTTGATGGCATGACTTTAACACATATACTGCAACCGTTAAGGTTATCTTGTTTTTAAAGAGTTTCATAGAGAATGTAATCAAAAAGTCCATTATCCTTTTACGTGGAGGTCTTTACTCACGATGTGTCATGGCTAAATCTGTTCTGGTAAAAAAAGCTGACGGCATGATTTTAACACATATACTGCAACTTTTAAGAATTGAAAGGGCAACTTAATTACCATTTCTTAGACAATAACAGGTTACTAATAGTGCAATTAAAAAATGAATGAGGATATCATTTTCCTTGGTTCGTTATTTCTGTCTCCTTTGGATTTTTACGTGTCATGTTCTGTATCTTTTTTATTTAAATTTTATCAGATGAATTAATGTACCAATAAATACGAGCTTTACCATTAGTTCAATTCAAACCCCTTATATTTTTTAAGGTTGAAGGTTTTGTCTTTCATAATTTTCTCAGTTTGCCTTTGAAGTTCTTAATTTAAAAAATCTAATAAAAGAAGCTAACAAGTATGTAGAAACATAATCCACTCGTATAAAGAAAAATGTAATTAGCCTTACACCATCTAAGTGTTTTAAGCAAAGTGCATACAGTAAAAGTGTTGATCATGTGATCAAAAATCACGAACTCTAAGTCAAGAAAACAAACTTTTTACAATTCCAAATGATAAATATACACCATGTTATTTGACCAATAGTCAATAATGGATGACGACCAAATGTTAAATACATATCATGTTATTTAATCAATAGTCAATAATGAATGATGAAATGAAAGTGTAACATAAGTTTGTGTACATCAGATCACGAAGCGATCCGGTCTCTTCTCGGACTATGTGCAAATGTGGAAGTATAGTGCACCGGAAACGTCAGGTTATAAATATAAAGTGAAATCACGCATATTAGCCTTATTCAAATGTTTCAGTACGCCATTTCACATTGGGTTGGAGTGGATCACATATCATTGGTTAAAAATCTAATCGAGAAAAATGAAAACAGAACATATGATCATGTTGTTTGACTAGAAAAGAGATGTTAGAACAGTGCTGAATTGATTAATGGTTCTCTTATTATGGCTCAACAACAGTAATGTTTACAGCTTTATTGCTTATTTCATTATTATTTTATAAACGTTAGAGGAAATAAAACACACAAAATATCTACACAAGACATATGCGGATTGGAATCATCTACAAAAAATTGGATGCTAAAGTAGGATACCAAGATACGATTTAAGTAATTTTATTTTTTTTAAAAAAAACACACAAAAGTATAGAGAGGCGCGCCTTGGAGCAACTGATAAGTTGCTGCTTTGCGACCTTGATATCACGAGTTCGAACCATAGAAACAACATGTTGCATAAAAGTGTAGGATAAGCTGCGTACATCAGATCGCGAAACAATTCAGCCCCCTTCTAAATCCTGAACAAATGTGAGAGTCTAGCTTTTATTTAAAAAAAACACACACTTAAATTTATAATATGTTTACAGTTCACTATATATATCATTTAGTAAAACTACTTAGTTTAATCTAAACATCTTATTTTAATACTCAAGTTTAATGGATGATCTTAGCGGAAAAATAATGAACTTGAAGCTGTGGATAAGACAAAAGAAATAGCCCAAACATAATAAGCCGAAGAAACCACGATTCTCGGTGCCCCTAAAAGCTAACGGGAAAGAAGAGCAAGATAAAATAGGTACACAGTAAATAGGTGGTCTATATCCCTTTTTTCCTTTCTATTTTTCCCTGCCATAAATACAGTCGTTAGATCAATTAGTAAAGTTGTTGTTTTATAACTTTGAAGTCACGGCTTTGAGTTGTGAAAACAATCACTTGCACAAAGTACAGGATAAAACTGCGTATATCAGATCGTAAAGCGATCCATACCCTCATCAGACCCTATACAACTACAGGAGCCTAGTGCACCGGGATCGTCTTTGACATGTAAACTCTTTCAAAGATGTACAGATATCATTTACTGTAGTTTAAAGACAAATTAAAAGATGTACTTCAATGATAAGAGATCCAATACAAAACTCACAATGCATTAGAATTTCATTATGCGACATGACATCCTAATACATTAAAACTTTTCTAAATCATGTTCAAAATATTTTGGCTCTATTAGGATGGGTAGAATGTAAAATTCGAAAAGAGAAGGGAAGGTAAAAGAGGATTTAACTTGTTTGCATTTCTTCTCTTTGATGTTAATTTGTATTCCCATTAGATGGATACATATACATTATATTTGTTCAAATTGGATAATTCATATATAACTGGATTTTAAGTGCACAAAATTTTAATATTAATCGAACGTGGAGGTAACATTAGAGGAACCTGGTATATCCGACTCATTATAGTATGTGTGTATATATATGTGCGCGTATACATACACATAGATATAATATCTTTTAGAAAATTTTTTCTCCCTAAATGAGACATTATGCTTTTCGTTATAAAAAAATAAATAACACATTTTCGCGCAAAATGCAGTCATAGTTCAAGCACGTCAACCTACATCAAGAAATACATAATTTAATCAGAGTAATAAAAGTATGATAAATTACTTGGAATATTAATATGAATTGGTCGACATTACAGAGTGCAAAAAAAGTGCATCTGGACGATACACATTATTTAACATATACTTAAAATCTAGACGACTGTGTATTTTATTTGTACAATAATATGTATTTATATATGCACACATTAATATCATTTTTATAAGTTAATCTAAAAATATGTTAAATAATGGAACGTAAAAAATTCGTATTTGCGCTAAGCTCAAAAGACGTTACTGTTGAAAGTGCTTGTCATTCGAGGGATGGTGAGTTACAAAGTGTCGTAGATGACAAAGGCTGAAGGGTGAGCAGTTGATACGTTGAAGCAAGGAAGGGTAAGTACACAAAGGTTGCGTGTTGGTTGAGGAGAGCTGATGGAACGAGTGTGCGCGCAAGAAGAAGGAGGCTGAAGGAAGAAGAAGAAGGAGGTTAAGCGGGAATGTTTTAAATGATGTGAAAAGACGTTTTTGCTCTTTGTAGTTAGTGTTGTGTGTAATTACAATTGAGG
The DNA here is from genome assembly GCA_036186865.1 of Eustoma russellianum. NCBI lineage: Eukaryota > Viridiplantae > Streptophyta > Magnoliopsida > Gentianales > Gentianaceae > Eustoma > Eustoma russellianum. The sequence goes on along the minus strand of AP025054.1, from coordinate 28,715,883 downwards.
GTATTCTTGTAATTTCGGGACTGGCGGTTATTTTGCAGACAGTTTCTTTTCCCTTTTTGTACCCGTTCTGCTGGCAGTTTTCAATTGATTTGGAGTTCATTCTCTTCCTCATTTTCCTCTGGTTATTCTCTCCAGTATTTGAATACTTTTCGGCAATTCTCCTTTTGTGTATTCGTATTGCGTTGTTGAATTGATTCATCCTTGAATCTGTTAGCTCCTTGAGTTTGCCTTCTTGTTGTTGTGTAAACTCAATTTGATCGCAATTCATCTATTTGAATTGCACAACTTTCGATCTCAACATTTTTCACATGGTATCAGAGCTTTGTCTCAGTTGCGAATGAATTTGGGCACATTCATGAATTCGGATGCGCACTCTCCTAGTAGCTCCAGTAGTCCCAATGTTGCAGGAGCCATTGATCCGTATGATGATCCACTGTACATTCATCCGAGTGATAGCCCGTCACTTGTTCTTGTACAGCCCCTGTTGGACGGGAATAACTATCATGGATGGAGTAGGACGTTTAGAAGAGCCTTGGAGTCGAAAAACAAGGTAGGCTTCATTATTGGAGCCATTGTCAAGCCTGCAGAGGGAAGTCGAAGGTATGCAGCATGGAGCAAGGCGAACAATATGGTGGCATCGTGGATTGTAAATTCCGTGATTCCCTCGATTGGACAGAGCGTGATGTGGTTTGACAATGTGATTGATATTTGGAGTGATTTGGAACACAGGTACGGGAACGCGGATGCCTTCAGGTTGTCCGACCTACAGGAGCAGTTTTATGGCATAAAGCAAGGTGAGTCCTCGGTTACTGAATACTACACAAGATTGAAGGTTGTGTGGGAAGAGTTAATGGTGCTCAGATCTGTACCTAGTTGCACATGTAAAAGATGCACTTGTAACGTAACCAGTCAGATTAATAAGTTTGTGCATGATGACTATGTCATCAAGTTTATTAAAGGCCTTAATGATGAGTTTGAACCCGTAAAATCACAAGTTCTGCTGTCTGTTCCCCTGCCTGACCTTAAAACTACGTTTTCTATGGCTGTCAAGCTTGAAAGGAAGTTGAATTATTCAAGCAATCAGAATCAGTTTGTTAACAATCCCACTCTTGTTATGAATGTTAACAATAATGGCAAGTACAATGATTATGTGCCTAGACCAGGAAATAGTGGTGGTGCTGGTACAGGTTGGCATAAGGCTTCTGGCAGGGGCTTCAAGAAGGATTATAGCAGAAATGGGCAGGGCAATGCCAAGGTGCCAATGTGCACACATTGTAACATGCGGGGTCACACGGTTGACAGATGTTACAAAAAATACGGGTACCCCCCGGGCTATAGACCAAGGAGCCAGGCTAACTGTGTGAGTAGTGATGCAGCCAGTGAGGTAGAGCCTGGAAGATATGATAGAAGTGAGTTTGATGGTAACCAGTTTGATGATGGAAGCACTGACAGCATTGGTGGTGCAGCACAGCAGGCTGGCCCCAACTTGACTCATGATCAATACGCCCAGTTGATGAATATGTTGCAGGAGTATAAAGAAAGAGCAAAGCCAAACCAAGGAGAGGCTGGTGGCTCAAGGGATCATCATGCAGTGATGTCAGCTCAGTTCACCAAGGTCTCTGGTAAGGAAAAAGGTAATGTGTGTTGCCAATCTTCAATTGTATGGGTTCTTGACTCAGGTGCTACTGACCACATATGTTCATCACTTTCATTCTTTGATTCCTATCATCCAGTGAGTTCCATGTCAGTGAAATTACCCAACAAACAGTGTGCTGCTGTTGATCATATAGGCACAGTCAATATCAGTGCACATATCACACTCTGTGATGTCTTACATGTACCCTCGTTTGCTTTCAATTTGTTGTCGTTAAGCAAATTGACACAGTCTGGTGAAATTGATGTATACTTTCATTCAAACACTTGTGTTCTTCAGGACCATATGACCAAGAAGAGGATTGGTTTAGCTAAAGTGAATCAAGGCCTCTACCTCTTATCCGGACCATCTCAGCCAAGCCACGATAAAGATCTTCCTTCCTCTTCCATCATTCAGTCATGTTCAGTTTTCTTTTCCAAATCAGACCTATGGCATTCGAGACTTGGACATCCTGCTGGTTCCAGGATGTCTGAAATCCACAAGATTGATCCTCAAGTGTCTGTATTAGAAGACGTTAGCACTTGTAGTGTATGCCCTTTGGCAAAGCAAAAACGAATGCCATTTTCAATTTCAAGTTCTGTAACTCATTCACCTTTTGACCTTCTTCATATGGATATTTGGGGTCTTTATAAACACCCAACTATGTACAATCAAAAGTACTTTCTTACTATAGTTGATGATCATACCAGATTTTGTTGGGTTTATCTGTTAAAAGCTAAATCTGAAGTCAGAAATATTATCCAAAGTTTCTATACCTTTGTGTCTATTCATTTTAACAAATCCATCAAGTCCATAAGAACAGACAATGGAGTTGAATTCAAAATGCACTCATACTATGCAGAAAAGGGCATCCAGCATCAGACAAGTTGCACCTATACTCCCCAACAAAATGGGGTAGTTGAAAGGAAACATCAACACCTTCTTTCTGTAGCCAGAGCCCTGATGTTCCAATCCAGCTTACCTATCCCATACTGGGGGTTCTCTGTGCAGCATGCTGCGTACCTTATTAACATCATCCCATCCCCTGTGCTACATAATCACACCCCATATGACCTCCTTTACCAGACCAAACCTACATACCATAATCTCAGAATATTTGGATGCCTCACATATGCCACCAACATTGTCCCGGGCAAGGACAAGTTCAGTCCTAGAGCTAGAGTGTGTGTATTCTTGGGTTTTTCCTACAATACAAAGGGGTACATTGTTCGGGACCTAAATTCAATGGATGTGTTTATAAGCAGAGATGTTCAATTCCTTGAACATATATTCCCCTTCAGCCATTCCACCAATCCAACAGCACAGAAAACTCTATCCCCTGTTCACTCAATGCCCACAGCCATACCATGCCATGCCCGTGACCATGTCACCTTATCTGATCAGCCAACTGGGGGGGCACATTTTCACCCAACACATGCACATGACAATACAGAATCCACAACTTCTCTCAACCATCCAAATACATATCAGCAAATCAACACCCTTGATGAGTTACAGACGCAATCCACACCTGCCAATAGATCCATACCAACTCCAACCAATAGATCCATGCCAACTCCAACCAACTATTCTAGTCCCAATTCTTACTGTCCATCCACATGTATCAAGAGTCCACATGAAATTCCTGATCACACTCCTAGCTGTATATCTGCAAACATTCCTATTCAGTCCATTGAGATTCCCCTAACCATCTCCAAACCTCAACGTGCCAGAAAGCCACCATCATACCTCCAAGAGTATTATTGCAATCAAACCTCAATGCCATCAGTCCCAAAACGTGCCAGTCATTCTAAGCATCTTACTCAGCCTAACACTACACCACATTCTTTGGACAAATACCTCACTCTTGATCTCCTGGCACCTAAGTATAGAACTTATGCGTTGAATATTAGTACACACACAGAACCTAGTTCTTATGCAGAGGCTTCTTGTGATCCTGAATGGCAACTTGCTATGAGGAAGGAGATTGAGGCATTAGAGAACAACCATACCTGGAAGCTGGTTCCATTGCCAGAGAATAAGAGGCCCATAGGCTGTAAGTGGGTATATAAAATAAAACGCAAGTCTGATGGATCAATAGAAAGATATAAGGCAAGACTTGTAGCTAAGGGTTATACCCAACAGTACGGAGTGGACTACCAAGATACGTTTTCACCGGTAGCAAAGATGGCAACTGTCAGGATGTTGCTAGCAATGGTTGCTAGGTATGGATGGCATGTACATCAACTTGATGTAAACAATGCTTTTCTGCATGGGGACCTTCATGAGGAGATATATATGGTGCCTCCACAAGGGATTGAATTGACAAATCCACAGCTTGTATGCAAGTTGCAGAAGTCCTTATATGGACTGAAGCAGGCAAGCCGAGAATGGAACTCCAAGTTAACGAAGTTTTTGATTTCTCAAGGCTTTGAACAGTCAAAAAATGATTACACATTATTCACAAAAGAAACCAGAGGAAGCTTGCTTGTGTTGTTAGTATATGTGGATGACGTGATTGTGGCTTGTGAGGATCTGAATGCAATTGAGGACATCAAACACAAGTTGGATTCAGAGTTTCAGATTAAGAACTTGGGAAATCTGAAATACTTTCTTGGTATAGAGGTTGCTAGATCAAAAGGGGGAATGTGCATAAATCAAAGGAAATATACGCTTGAGCTATTAGAAGAGATGGGGTTCATGGGATGTAAACCAGCAATTAGCCCTATGGAAAGTCATGTGAAGCTTATGCATAATGATTCTAGTCTGCTGAATGATGTGACGCACTATAGGAAGCTAGTTGGAAAGCTGATCTACTTAACGATCACTAGGCCGGACATCTCGTACACGGTTCAACAGTTGAGCCAATTTCTTGATTGCCCAACGGAAAATCATTTGAGGACAGGGCATAGATTGTTGAGATATTTGAAGGGAACCATTGGCCAGGGGTTATTATTTCCCAGCAGTGGAGACATGAGGTTGAAAGGCTTTGTTGATTCAGACTGGGCAGGATGTCATGAGACCCGAAGGTCAATTACTGGGTATTGCATGTTTTTGGGAGGAGATTTAATTTCCTGGAGAGCTAAGAAACAGACTACCGTGTCCAGATCTTCGGCAGAAGCTGAGTACAGGGCAATGGCACTTGCAGTCTGCGAAGTTCAGTGGTTGTTATATCTGGCTAAGGATTTAGGATTGCGTGGGCAAGAACCAGTGGAATTGTTTTGTGATAGCAAGAGTGCCTTACACATTGCCGAGAATCCAGTATTCCACGAGAGAACCAAGCACATAGAGATTGACTGTCACGTGGTGAGAGATAAGGTTGTGGATGGTACGATCAAACTGATGCCTGTTCATACTCAGTTACAGTTGGCTGACATCTTCACTAAAGCTTTAGATAGTAAGAGGACTACTCAGTTGCTGAGGATGTTAGGTGGGTTCAATTTGTACAACAAGTTGACCTTGAGGGGGGGTGTTGAAAGTGCTTGTCATTCGAGGGATGGTGAGTTACAAAGTGTCGTAGATGACAAAGGCTGAAGGGTGAGCAGTTGATACGTTGAAGCAAGGAAGGGTAAGCACACAAAGGTTGCGTGTTGGTTGAGGAGAGCTGATGGAACGAGTGTGCGCGCAAGAAGAAGGAGGTTGAAGGAAGAAGAAGAAGGAGGTTAAGCGGGAATGTTTTAAATGATGTGAAAAGACGTTTTTGCTCTTTGTAGTTAGTGTTGTGTGTAATTACAATTGAGGGTATTCTTGTAATTTCGGGACTGGCGGTTATTTTGCAGACAGTTTCTTTTCCCTTTTTGTACCCGTTCTGCTGGCAGTTTTCAATTGATTTGGAGTTCATTCTCTTCCTCATTTTCCTCTGGTTATTCTCTCCAGTATTTGAATACTTTTCGGCAATTCTCCTTTTGTGTATTCGTATTGCGTTGTTGAATTGATTCATCCTTGAATCTGTTAGCTCCTTGAGTTTGCGTTCTTGTTGTTGTGCAAACTCAATTTGATCGCAATTCATCTATTTGAATTGCAGAACTTTCGATCTCAACATTTTTCACAGTTACCCAAGCGAACAATATGGTAGTGATCTTCCTTTTCATTTTTGCGTGCATGCACTTTTTCAGAAATCTCCAGTCAGCCCAGCTACACTAAACGTCGTACTACTTTGGAACCATGTGTCCTACACGAGGCCATCATCTAGGGCTAGACATGAGCTGAATCGGGTTAAATAGTGAGTTTTCATGTTTAAAATTGTTTAGATAAACGAATAGTTTGGTTCGGTTTGTTTAGTTTAACGAATTTAAAAATTTGTTTGAATTTGACTCGAAAACATTATAACTCTTTAAACGAACCAAATAATTCACGAACTGTTTGGCTTGTTTTCGTAAACGAATCCAATCAAGTATTCAAACTTGATTCATTTAATTAAAAAACGAATGTACTCAAACCAAACTCGAATTGTTTACAAAAAGTTTGGTTTGTTTCACGCCCTGTCCTCTCATCCGAAGCTAGTCTCTTCTTTTAGCATGACAATTAGCAACATTTTTTAAGGAAAAATTGCCACAACTACAAATTATTTGGACAAAATTACTCAGCACTCTCCGATATTTTTGAATGTACTTCCCGCTAGATATATATTTTTTTTTCAAAAATGTTCTTGTGTAAGATCGCGGCTAAACAATCTCCCTTGATGTGGTTATATATTTTTTTTTGAAAAAAAAAAATTGGAAGGAGAATTAAACTCGAGACCCGAGAATAGAATAAATGCTAATCAACCGCTAGACCTAAAGGTTTTTTTTGTGTGATGTGGTTATATATATATATGTATATATATATATATATGTGTGTGTGTGTGTGTCTATATATATATATATATATATATATATATATATATATATATATCAAGTTTATCGTGGTTCAACAAATAAACACTTGGATCCCAATTGTATAGTTATTTGTTATAAATACATATATATATATGTATATATATATGTATATATATATACATATATATATGTATATTTATTTGTTCAACAAATATACATATATATATATACAACAAATATACATATATATAAATATATATATGTATATTTATTTGTTGAACAAATATATATATATATATATCTATATCTATATATATATATATATATATATATATATATATATATATATATATATCAAGTTTATCGTGGTTCAACAAATAAACACTTGGATCCCAATTGTATAGTTAGGGAAATCGTATTGATGATGATAGTTTGAAAAAGGTATTGTGATATGAAATTGAAATACTAATATTTCCAGTTTTATTGGGCAATTGGTGATCACATTGTTACCTTCATCGGAATCATATTTGATGGGACAAAATCCATCTGCTTAGATAAGACAAAAATTTCCAGTCAGTCAAATGGTCAACGTAACTCATGCTCAGTTATTTGACTAGTCAACCTTAGCCAGAAGACACCAGCCTCGGCCTCCGTCATCAATAGTTAAGGCAGTTCATCTAAAGTAATTAAGGCAAGTCCAAGTATAACTCTTTGTCAGTCCAGCTCGGCGGATTTCACTACTTTTGGCCAAACCACACAGAGCAATTCAGCTTGGCCATATTCCTAGCAAAACTCTAAACCTCGGCTCAGCAATGTACTGGTTAACCAAGGTAACCACTTTTGGTCGGCCTAAACTAGTAAATATTTAAATATCAGATCAGCAGTGCAAACTTCTAAAGGAACCAGATTATGCTCAGCCTCGGAACATCCTCGATCTCAGCTTCTTGACTGCTCAGAGCCCTAACCTCGGCCTCAGTCTCATAAGGGTTTTTGCCCCTAAATAACTCGGCTAGTTCATACAAGATATTCATCAACTGCCACCTGGGACCTACCAGAACAATTCTGCAAATACTTTCCAGGTGTCAAGCATCGTTTGGTTGAGCAGAGAGACATTATTGCTGGCCGCCTACGTGTCATAGACTCAGCTACCTGCGCAGCTACTTAGCCATGTATTTATCCAATCACACTGCACATGTGCGACAAAGTAGCCCTCTTATACACGCAATAGTCCCATCATCGGGCAGAGAGACTGATCTAATCAATTTTGTGCATAAAAGACCCTCGAATACAGACAAAGTGGGGGAGGCCAATACAACTTTCGGAGTCTTCTTCTCTAAGGAAAGAACTCCATATTCTCTAACCTTCTAACTCTCAATGAGAGATCTCCTAAATGGCGCCTCAGCCGACATCTAAACAACCACATTCTCAGTGAGAACTTGACACAGATTTCTTCTTAACCTCTATTCCAGCATAAAATGCATACTAAAATATCCATAACTGACTTGAGCGTCGGAGGATTTTCCCCAGGCCAGTGCCCATGGGCCTCTAACGTTTCCTTTACTTTTCAGGCTCCATTAACGGACCCAAATGGAGAGCTAACGTCATACTATAAGGATCGTCTCAGATCCACCTGGTGAAGAACCGGCTTCATCATTTGGCGCTAGAAGGAGGGCTTGAACCTCCGTATTCCTTAAAAACAGCCTTTCAAGGGCCTTCTAGGCAACCAGCCTACAAATCCATGGATAGGAGGATGGATAAAAAAGATTAGAAAGGGTCCAAACGACCTATGACCCCCAGGAGACATTGGAGGTGTCCTCAACTACAACCAAAATAGGTTTCCCGGGACCAACATAATCTTCAACCCCTACTGCTGCCTTCACCTATGAGGAACACTTGCGAGCCATCCGCTATGTGGCCTAGAATCCTAACGTATTCCAGGAGGTGGTGAAGGAAATAAAGGAAAAAGCTCCCACTGCGGGGCCCAATGGGCTTCGTCACAGTGATTCTCCTCCACAAAGGAAACTTATGTAGTACTCTCCAACTCGGCCTGAATATTATCCTGAGCTTCAGAGTGGATTCATGGCCGATGCTAGACGCTCAGGACAGCGGTCTAGCCGCTAGCACTTTGCATCCGAGCCGTTAAAGGCTCTGGACTATTATTTAAAACGCGCACGGAAAGCGCTCCTGCCACTTAGGCGTGGCAGAGAAGTTGACAATAAAGGCAGAGCACAACCACAAGAAAGGCGCTCAGCCAAAATTCAGTTGGGAGGCAGAGGCAAAGAAAGAACATCTCTGCTGGCCTCCAAGGCTCATGTTCTCTCCTACACGAGGAGGGAAATTCTAATGAGAGATCCCAGCCATTAGCAGGACCTATTCACAAAGGTTCTACAATCCGAGGTCGAGGCTACACATAAGTCCAGCCTCCTCCTGGTGAAAGTTTCTGGCCTGGACATCGGCACAGGTCGCCAAAAGACAAAGGTCCAGATTCACCGGAGCAGAGACTGCAGGTTTTTGAGCGCATACAGATGACCTGAAGGCAAAAGCATGCAAAGGATCCTAATTCACCTTTCTGGCATGTATCCGAAATTTTCATGTACATATACGTACTCTAAATGCATTGTCTTTCAAATGTTTATTATGAATTTTCCATTGCAGATAAGTTGTCCAGATATTAAGCAGGGCTTTTTTTGACAAAGGAGACTTGAAGCCCCCATGATATTTTATTCAAGTTATTCGCCCATTCAGCCCGGCAGTAAATTTGCCTAGAAGACTTGTCTCTTTATTGAATATGAAGAGCTTTATCTTGGTTAACGGACAAAGATATTCCCCAATTATTCTATTCAAGTCTCTGATCCAGCTCAGCTTGGCCTTATGATATAAGAAGATGAATCTTTATCCAAATTTGTGCCCGGCTCAGCCCATCTAATACTTCATCCATGCTTTGACTAAACGCCCTTCCATGTTGGGGGCCTCAACTATTTGTTTTATGCCTTATGGTTTTCAGGGAACACCGAACGTAACAGGTTTCACGTCTCGGCAAAAATGCAACAGGTTTTGCACTCTTAAAAAGGTGGTCCAGGTGGCCACCCCCATTCTCTGCCTTATGGTTTTAAGAGAACACGAACATGACAGGTTTCATCGCACTCTTAAAAAGGTGGTCCAGGTAGCCACCCCTGTTCTCTGCCTTATGGTTTTAAGGGAACACCGAACGTGACAGGTTTCATGTCTCGGCAAAAATACGACAGGTTTCACACTCTTAAAAAGGTGGTCCAGGTGGCCACCCCCGTTCTCTGCCTTATGGTTTTAAGGGAACTCCGAACATGACAGGTTTCAAGTCTCGGCAAAAATGCGGCAGGTTTCACACTCTTAAAAAGGTGGTCCAGGTGGCCACCCCGTTCTCTGCCTTATGGTTTTAAGGGAACACCGAACGTGACAGGTTTTACGTCTCGGCAAAAAGGCGATAGGTTTCGCACTTCTCAAATAATGGCCTAGGTGGTCACTCTCATTCTCTGTCTTATGGTTTTAAGGGAACATCGAACGTGACAGGTTTCACATCTCGGCTAAAAGTAATTTTTCTCCTCTGCCTTATGGCTCTAAGGGGATCTAAATTGGCCATTACAAGGAAAACCTGGACCAAATATTATAATCTCGGTTGCAACAAATGGTGTTTCGGCCATATTATTTAAGCTCGACCAAAGCGAAGACAGACACTTAGCTTCAAAAATCTTAAATTAGATTTGGCAAGAAGCTGCACAGGCTTGAATTGCCGAATAGTGAAAGACTTGGCATAATTCTAAGTTATCATCTCAAACATTATTTAGTCTGATCTTGGCTAAATCAGATCAAGCCTTCTAGCTCAGCTCAATGCTCAGGCAGGCCTCATTATTATCCAATTCTCGGCTCAGCTCATCAGGATAACAGGTTTATTCTAAATATAAAACTTGCAGACTTAGTTTATTTTCATTAAAACTGGCTGCAAAGTTATAAGTTTGCCAAGTGCAAAGCCGACCCTGAATCTCGGCAACAACAAGTTTCAAAATTACTTAGCAGAAATTCTAAAAATGCGAAATGCAGAATAGAATAGAAAGTTAAAAAAGTGGTCAAACACTTAGAAATTTCATTGAAGATTTTCAAGTACAAAGTACAAAGTACAAAGTACAAAAGATGTCTGCTTAGCCCTATTACAAGAAGTTTAAGTCTAATCCTCGGCGTCCCTAAGATTAGCTCCATCCAAAAACTGCTTAAACTAAGTGCTAAAATCTTGATCAGCAGTAGGATGTTAGAGATCAATGATTCTAGGATCCTCCTTATTTAATTGGGGGCAGACTTCTGAGCAGACATCTGCTGCCTTTGTCTGGCTCATCTGCATGACCGGGCCAGCAGCAGCAGATTTCTTACAAACAGTTGAGATCTTCTAAACTCTGCAACTGCTTCAGCCTTCGCTTCTGCATACTATTGAGGCAGATTTTTGGACCGTGCTCCTTCAATAAACACCACTAGAGAGGGGGTGAATAGTGGTTACCGGAAATTACACTACAACCCTTTGTTAAAATCCCCTTTGAAAACAGAATCTGAAACCACCTCAGATTTAGAACCCGTTTTTGAAAAATTCACAAATAATTGTACACAACTTCAAAAATTATAAAACTTTCCAGAATTGAACTTCAATGAGTTAACAAGACTCTATCTAAAAATCATACAAAAATAAGATCGTTTGACCCTTCAAACAAATAAAAAGATTCAGATGGTCAATCTGGACAGAATTGGGCAGAATGTTGCTGATTTTGAAAATAGTGTTTCTCTTTGAATACTCAACCAAAAAGGTTGATCTTTATATCAAAACACTCATTTGGATGTGTAGATGAAGTTTCAAAAAGTCCATGACCTTAAAAAATTCTTGATAAATACAGAATTTAAGGTTTCTAAAAACTGGTCAGATTGCAGTCAGATTGGAGCAGTTATCTTGCAAAGACTGAAAGACTAACATTCCCTTGCTCAAATCAAGTGATTCTTGTTGAAAATGAAAGATAACAGTCTGAAGTATAACTCCACCAAAAATCACGAATTTGGAAAGTGTTTAGCTATTTTTTCAAAACGTGTGAAGTTGTGTGAAAAGTGCAGTAAAAACGAGCAGAAAACAGAAATAAAGAAACAAGACAAGAACACTGAAGATTTATCCTGGTTCGGTCAATGTGACATACTCCAGTCCAAAGGAACACTTTTCCTTGGATTTCACTATCAAATGTATCACCTTACAACAAGAACCAAGCTTGATCCTTGGGTTATACACCAACCCTATTCAAGACTTGGATAATCACCTTCGAAGCAACACTTAGTTGCAACTCCTCTACAACCTATTGATATAGCCTTATAAGAATGCTAATCAATATTACAAATGAAGCTCAAGAGGCTTGTAGCACAACAAAAACAACAAGAACACCTTTGCTATAAAGAATGGAACAAGAACAACAACAAGAAGAAGATGATAGCTAGACAATTCTACAAATGCTTGTGAGCTTCAAGTGTGTTTCTTCTTCTTCACCATTGCCTCTATTTATAGTGTGAGATGAACCTTAGAGATAAGACTTCCAATGTGTCACCATCTTCATCATCAATTCTAAATTTCATCTCATCATTGGTTGGCCTTGTACACTTGCCAAAATAAAACACAATGATTGGTCAACCTTGGCAATGTCATGTTGGCCGAAATTTCCATCATGGCAAGTCTCATTTATCCTTTGCAAAATGTAGATAATAAGAGAAGATAATTGCACCAAAATAACCTCAACTCCTTGCTTGAGAATAGGCATGTGTGATTTGAAGAATTCAAATACAAAATTCAGCTCCAACAATTCTCATAATAGCCGTTGGTTTTCTTTGAATTTTACCAAAAATATATTTTGATTTTCCTTAATAAAATAAGAAAGGATAATACCACAAAATTATCCTCAACTCCAAGGACAACAATAGGACATGTGAAGTCTTCATTTGACTTCAAAAATCTGCTGAAAAATATCGATAAAGACCAAGTAGCCGTTGGCTACAAATTTGAAAATTCCAAGTTGGCAATTTTGCCAACTAGCTCCTTTTTGGTTGGTCCACTTGTCTCCAACTCATAAAATGAATTACACATCATATCCAAATGCCCATGCATGTTTTTCAACATATATATATGTGTAGCAACTCAGATTTTTGAAGCATAAATCAATAGATAATAGTTGACAAGATTATGTCAATGTGTAACACCGAAATTCCCAATATTTCTCCTTATATATCATGAACATTTTCACACCTTTGACACCTTTAATATCTCTGAGTAATGATGATAAATGTTCTCTTATAGCATATAATAAGAGGGTCTTCAAGAAAAAATAGAATGTGACATCTCAAATCGTCACATATCCCGCTATAGTAAATAATATCATCATGTGAGAGAATAAGATAAAGAATCACCATATTATCTTCAAGTTAATAATAAATCAGATCCATAATGAAGATAATAATATGCTCAAGTGATTCCTTGAGTGAAAATACCAAAAATACCCTCGGGGATAAATTGACCAAAATACCCCTGGCATATGAAAACTCCAGAAATGACCTGGATGGTCAGAAATGCTCATGATATCACCTTTTCATGATAAATATAATTAGAATACATCCTTGAAATATTTTCACCATGTGATGTTCCTACAAAACTCAAAATACCAATTTTGCCCTTTTTGTTAAATTGTAGAAACTTCCGAGGCACGTTAGTCACAATACTTTTAAAATCATCAAAATCATATAAGATTCACATAATGAGCATGTATAAATCATATACAAATGAAAACAACCACTTTAACATTTTTTAGAAAAATATTTCTAAAAACCCTAAACATTCTGTGAGACATGGATCGATCCATGTGAGGGGCTGACGTACGTCGATCGATCCACGTGAGGGGTTGATGTACGTCGATCGATCCACGTGAGAGATCGATGTCTCATAGTAAGTTTTTGGTTCTTCTCAGTTCAACATGGATCGATCCATGTGAGGGGAAGACGTACATCGATTGATCCATGTGTCTCTGCCTGAGAGATCCACGTCAGTTTTCTTCATTTTTTCATCCTTTAATCACTTATAACACCATATTTGATATTTCTAAGTATTCACCACTTAAAATCATGACTTTGAAAATTATCCAAACATATTTCTCAGCATTCTCCCCGTTTTGGATGATTTTCAAAATAACTTAACATGATTTTAATGTCACAACTTATAACCAATTGTTTAACATCATAAATCTTACCAATTGTTTTCAAACTTTGTTTTCAACATAATAGTTATGCCTCCCCCTCAACTTATACTCTCCCCCTTAACCTATACTCAACTTATACCAATTGAAACTTATCATACCAAATCATGACTTACCAACTAAAATCATGTTCTTATTCTATCTCCCCCTTTATTTTGCAAATCATGCAAAAGATAGAACTATACAATAGTGTCGTAAGTCATCATACCTAACTTGGCTCATAAGTTTTCAAACGTGGCTTGATTAAGCGGTTTGGTAAAGATATCTGCGATTTGCTGATCAGTTCTTATATGATTTATGACTATATCTTCATTTTGAACATGATCGCGAAGAAAGTGGTATCGCACCTCAATGTGTTTGGCCTTAGAATGAAGCATCAGATTCTGAGAAAGATTGATCGCACTTGTGCTATCGCAGAAAATTAGAATCTTTTTCATTTTAATGCCAAAATCACTAAGTTGCTGTTTAAGCCAAAGTATTTGGGTATTACATAGACTCAAAGCAATATACTCGGCTTTAGTGGTAGAAAGAGCTACACTAGCTTGCTTTTTAGAAAACCAAGAGATCAAGTTGGTTCCTATGAATTGACATGTACTGCTAGTGGATTTTCTATCTAACTTGCAACCACCATAATCAGCATCACTATATGCGTGTAATTCCAACTTAGCATTTCTATCATACCACAGTCCTAAGTGAGGTGTATGCTTAAGATATCTAAAGATCTTTTTCACTGGATTGTAATGTAATACCTTAGAACAAGATTGAAACCTAGCACACATGCACACACTAAACATAATATCAGGTCTTGATGCAGTTAAGTATAACAATGAGCCAATCATAGACCTATAAAGTGTGTCATCAAAAGGTTTACCATTTTCATCCTTATCTAGTTTGATGCTAACGCTCATGGGTGTAGGTGTTGGTTTCAAATCTTCAAAGCCAAACTTTTTAATCATATCATTGACATACTTAAGTTGGCTAATGTGAATTCCTTGAGGGGTTTGTTTGATTCGAAGTCCTAAGAAGTAGTTCAATTCTCCTACCATTGACATTTCAAATTCTGACTTCATACACTCTTCGAAGTCTTTTACTAAGGTAGGGTTGGTTGAACCAAAGATTATATCATCTACGTATATTTGAACCATTAATAAATCATTATCTTTTCTTCTTAGGAATAATGTGTTGTCTATAGTTCCCCTTTGATAATTATTTGCAATAAGAAAGTTTGCAAATCTATCATACTAAGCTCTTGGAGCTTGTTTTAAACCATATAAAGCTTTCTTAAGCTTGTACACATGGTTAGGATTCTTTGGATCTTTGAATCCAGGAGGTTGTTTGAAAAACACCTCTTCTTGGATTTATCCATTCAAGAACGCACTCTTGACATCCATTTGGAAGAGTTTAATGTTTCTTAGACTTGCAATTGCAAGTAACAATCTAATTGCTTTTAGTCGTGCAACGGGTGCAAAGGTTTTTTCATAATATATTCATTCTTGTTGATTATAACCTTGTGCGACTAGCCTAGCCTTATTCCTTGTGATATTTCCTTGTTCGTCCATTTTATTCCTAAAGACCCATTTAATTCCTATGATAGACTTGTCTTCAGGTTTAGGTACTAAGTCCCACACGTTGTTCCTTGTGAATTGATTTAATTCCTTATGCATAGCATCTATTCATGATATGTCACCTAAAGCTTCCTTAACATTCTTAGGTTCTATGTGTGTGACTAAGCTATGTCCTTCAAGTTGACTTATGTTTCTACGTGTTCTAACTCCAACACTTGGATCCCCAATGATTGATTCTCTAGGGTGCCACCAATTCCTAGATTAACTAGGTTCACCTCATCTTGTTCAAATGTTTCATTAGTGTGAACATTATCATATGTAATTGGATCATTAGTTGTATTATCTTCTAAATGCAGAGTTTCTTCATTTATTTCATCTAAGGGTTCATGCATGTCTTGTTCATGGGAATCGGTTCTAGATGATCAAGTACAAGCTCAAGTAATACATCATCATCAAACATATTTTCAACATTAGTTTCTTGTTTATTTTGATGTTTATCACTAACTTCAAAGCATGCATTTTCATTGAATTTTACATGTATGGATTCAATTATCTTCCTAGATGAAAGATTATAACACCTATATGCTCTTGAGTTAGTAGAATAACCAACAAATATGCGTTCAATAGACTTTTGTTCAAATTTATCTAGATTATCCTTAGTGTTTAGCATAAAACATTTACATCCAAATAATTTAAGATAATCTATCTTAGGTTGTCTATTGTTTAGCAATTCATAAGGCGTTTTATTTAATTTCTTTCTAATAGTAAGCCTATTTATAATATAGCATGCACAACTAACAACATCAGCCCATAAATATTTAGGTAATTTATTTTCACAAGGCAGTCCTAGCAACTTCTTGAATTGTTTTATTTTTACGTTCAACAACTCCATTGAATTGTGGTGCTCTAGGTGGTGAAAATTCATGTTTAATTCCATATAGTTTGCAAAATTTGACTACGTCTTTGTTTTTAAATTCTCCACCTCTATCACTTCTAATCCTTTTAACATTTTCTTCATAAATGTTTTCAAGTTGCTTAATAAGGGTTTCGATCGCTAATGGAACATCGTCTTTGTGTGTTAAGAACAATGTCCATGTGTAGCGTGAGTAATCATCTACTATGACACACATAGTAATGTCCACCTAGACTTCTTGTCCTACTTGGACCAAATAAGTCTAAGTGAAGCAATTCTAGTACATGACTAGTACTCACTTCATGTTTCGGTTTTAAGGTTTCTTTGATGTGTTTTCCCTTAATACATGTTTCACACATTTAAAAATTATCTAAGTCTAACTTAGGCATTCCTCTAATTAAATTCTTTTTAGATAATTTCCTAATGGTTGAAATTCCTATAGGGCCTATTTTTCTATGTCATAAATTTACATCTAAGTCATGTGATATTAGACACTTAACCTTAGCATCTAACATGTTATCTAAGATAAGATTATAAATATTACCATCTCTATTTCCTTTTTAAACTGTTGCTCCTTTTTCATTTATTATATCACAAGAATCGGGAAGAAAAGAGACATTATAACCACGATCTATAAGTTGAGAAATACTAAGTAAATTATAAGAGAGATTGCTTACTAACAACACATTTTGTATTTGAAATGTGTTAGGGTCCCCAATTGTTCCTTTTCCAACAACTTGTCCTTTGTTGTTGTCACCGAATGTTACTTTTCTACCATTCTTGATATGTTCCAATTCGATGAATAGTTTGGGGTTCCCCGTCATATGCCTCGAACATCCACTATCTAAAAACCATTTGGTTTTTAGATTCTTTGACTTTGCCTCCTTGCATTCTGTACGTTTTTCCTACAATGGAGACAAAGTTTTAGGTACCCTTTATTTGGGTCCTTGAATGTTAGGGGTAATATTCTTGTTTAGATATCCCTTAGGTATCCAAACTTGAACATACCTTCTAGACACATTTTTAGCATCGTTATAATTTGTAAAATAAGAAGAATTAGTATATAGATGATCATTCCACATACGTTAAGATGCATTGTTGTACATGTTGCGCCATGGTTGATAATCATTATATAATGGCCGATTTTTATAACGTGTATAAGGCATGCGATTTTGTTTCTTGAATGGCGCTATATAAGTGTGTTCATAGGAATTTCTATAAGACTTATAAGAGTGTTGCCTATACTTAGGTACATAATAAGTTGCATGCATTTTATTATGTCTAGTTGCATTTGTATACATATAGGCATAATTTTTAGGTTGTCTAGATGCAAAGTTTGTCCTTGATGTATGTTTATGCGTGTGTGCTTTTATGGGTGTATGTTGCATTTTTGCCTTAGAATAAACAGAAGAAGGAATAGAAGAAGATTTAGCAGGCAAAGTTGTTTTTATATCTTTATAAGGTTGTTTAGTAGTTGAAGATACAAACTTAGTCTTTCTACCTACTTTGTCATCTTCTTCTTTATAGCCTGAGCCGGTTTTATCATTTTTATAGTTTTGTGATGAGATTAGTGTATCTAACATATTAGCACCCGATTTAAATTGTTCTAACATTTTTTCTAAGTTAAGTTTAGAAGACTTAAGTTGTACTATCTCATGTTCACAATTTTCCAACTTGGACTTTAACATATTATTTTCCGTTTTTATCTTGTGTTCATCTTTCCTATATGATTCAATTTTATTCTCTAAAGAATCAAGAGTATTAGTGGACTCTTGTTTAATAGATTCTAATTGATCGGAAAATTCCAAGTTGGACGTCTTCAACTTGTTATTTTCTTCAATTAGTTTCTTCTTTTCTTTAGAGAGCCTCTTACAGTGAGCATGCATTCTTAAGAACTCTTCACACATTTCATCAAGTGTCATGTCACTATCAGAATCACTATCAGATGAAGAACATACCTCGTTGGATACGAAGCAGACTTGAGCTTCCTCAGTTTCAGATTCTGAGTCTGATGAGTCACTCCATGTGCTCACCTTCATTGCTCGTTTCCCTTTCCTTGCCTTAAACTCCTTTGTCTTTGCCATTTGTGCCTCCTTGCCCTTGGCTTGTTTATTATTTTTGTTATTATTATTTTTCTTCGTGCGACAATCATATGAAATATGTCCTTTTTGACCGCATTCATAACACTTTAATTCTTTATTATACAATTTGTTTGTGTTATTTTTCCTAGGTTGGGAAGAAGAAGAAGAAGAAGAACGTCGTCTATTTCTATTAGGACGTTTGAAAAACTTCCTAAGTTTTCTTGCTATAAATATCAAGTCATCATCTAATTCAGTATCACTATTATTGTCATCATTATTTGTATGTGTTTGAGTTGTTTTGAAAGCTATAGACTTACTTGATGATTTAGATGACTCGGACTTCCGTTGGTTTAGTTTTACCTCATAGACTTTAAGAGACCAGATCAATTCATCCATTTTAGTGATTGACTTTGTCTCCTCGATTGCAGTCACCTTTGGATCCCATTCAGTAGGAAGGCTTCGTAGCACCTTTTGAACCTTTTCATTGTTCGAAAATGACTTCCCTAAAGCTTCAATGGCATTGAAAATATTAGTAATCCTCAAATCCATAGATGTTATGGATTCGTTCGGCAACATTTTGAAAGTCTCTAATTCAGTCATAAGCATGTTTATTTTTGACTCTTTAACACCACTAGTACCTTCATGCTTTAATACAAGTGATTTCCACATGTCGTGTGCGCTTGTGCAATTTGACACATATCCTGCTTCACAAGTTGTAAGTCCATTTAAAAGTAATTGCATAGCTTTAGCATTCATGGACATTTTCTTTTTATCTTCCGATGACCACTCACTTTTATACTTTTCAACCTCCTGTGTGACTCCACTAACTTGCACAACTTTCATTGGAATATACGGTCCATCTTCAACTATAGGCCATAAAACGATGTCTATAGCCATTAAGAATAGCCTCATTCTTAGTTTCCAATGAACAAAATTATTGCCATAAAAAAGAGGAGGGCGTTGTGTAGACATACCTTCCAACTCACCTTTGTGATAAACAATAGCCATTGTATGTACCTTGGATTTGAGACAAGCAGGCTACAAAGAATAATTGTTTCTTGGCTTTGTATTGATTGTACGGTGTTGAATCTTGCTTCTTTTGAGTTATGCAGACCTCGCTCTGATACCAATTGTTGGACCATGCACCTACAATAAACACAACTAGAGGGGGGGCGAATAGTGGTTAGCGGAAATTACACTACAACCCTTTGTTAAAATCTCATTTGAAAACAGAATCTGAGACCACCTCAAATTCAGAACCTGTGTTTGAAAAATTCACAAATAATTGTACACAACTTAAAAAATTATGAAACTTTCCATAATTGAACTTCAATGAGTTAAAAAGAATCTGTCCAAAAATCAGACAAAAATAAGATCGTTTGGCCCTTCAAACAAATAAAAAGATTCAGATGGTCAATCTAGACAGAATTGGACAGAAAGTTGCTGATTTTGAAAATAGTGTTTCTCTTTGAATGCTCAACCAAAAAGGTTGATCTTTATATCAAAACACTCATTAGGATGTTTAGATGAAGTTTCTAAAAGGACCTGACCTTAAACAATTCTTGATAAATACAGAATTTAAGTTTTCTCAAAACTGGTCAGATTGCAGCCAGATTTGAGCAGTTATCTTGCAAAGACTGAAAGACTAACTTTTACTTGCTCAAATCAATGATTCTTGTTGCAAATGAAAGCTAACAGTCTGAAGTATAACTCCATAAAAAATCACTAATAGTGAAAGTGTTTAGCTATTTTTTCAAAACGTATGAAGTTGTGTGAAAACTGCAGTAAAAACGGGCAGAAAACAGAAATGAAGAAACAAGACAAGAACACCGAGGATTTATCCTGCTTCGGTCAATGTGACCTACTCCAGTCCCAAAGAACATCTTTCCTTGGATTTCACTATCAAATGAATCTTCTTACAACAAGAACCAAGCTTGATCCTTGGGTTATACACCAACCCTATTAAAGACTTGGATAATCATTTTCTAAGCAACACTTAGTTGCAACTCCTCTACAACCTATTGATATAGCCTTATAAGAATGGCTAATCAATATTACAAACGAAGCTCAAGAGGCTTGTAGCATAAAAAAAACAACAAGAACACCTTTGCTACAAAGAATGGAACAAGAACAACAACAACAAGAAGATGATAGCTAGACAATTCAACAAATGCATGTGAGCTTCAAGTGTGTTTCATCTTCTTCACCATTGCCTCTATTTATAGTGTGAGATGAGCCTTAGAGATAAGACTTCCAATGTGTCACCATCTTCATCATCAATTCCAAATTTCATCTCATCATTGGTTGGCCTTGTACACTTGGCAAAATAAAACACAATGATTGGTCCACCTTGGCAATGTCATGTTGGCCGAAATTTCCATCATGGCAAGTCTCATTTATCCTTTGCAAAATGTAGATAATAAGAGAAGATAATTGCACCAAAATAACTTTAACTCCTTGCTTGAGAATAGGCATGTGTGATTTGAAGAATTCAAATACAAAATTCAGCTCCAGCAATTCTCATAATAGCCGTTGGTTTTCTTTGAATTTTACCAAAAATATATTTTGATTTTTCTTAATAAAATAAGAAAGGATAATACCACCAAATTATCCTCAACTCCAAGCACAACAATAGGACATGTGAAGTCTTCATTTGACTTCAAAAATCTGCTGAAAAATATCCATAAAGACCAAGTAGCCGTTGGCTACAAATTCGAAAATTCCAAGTTGGCAATTTTGCCAACTAGCTCCTTTTTGGTTGGTCCACTTGTCTCCAACTCATAAAATGAATTACACATCATATCCAACTGCCCATGCACGTTTTTCAACATATATATATGTGTAGCAACTCAGATTTTTGAAGCATAAATCAATAGATAATAGTTGACAAGATTATGTCAATGTGTAACACCGAAATTCCCAATATTTCTCCTTATATATCATGAACATTTTCACACCTTTGACACCTTTAATATCTCTGAGTAATGATGATAAATATTCTCTTGTAACATATATAAGAGGGTATTCAAGAAAAAATAGAATGTGACATCTCAAATCGTCACATATCCCGCTATAGTCAATAATATCATCGTGTGAGAGAATAAGATAAAGAATCACCATATTATCTTCAAGTTAATAATAAATCAGCTCCAGAATGAAGATAATAATATGATCAAGTGATTCCTTGAGTGAAACTACCAAAAATATACTCAGAGGTAAAATGACCAAAATACCACTGGTATATGAAAACTCCAGAAATGACCCGGATGGTCAAAAATGCTCATGATATCACCTTTGTCATGATAAATATAATGAGAATACGTCCTTGAAATATTTTCACCATGTGATGTTCCTACAAAACTCAAAATACCAATTTTACCTTTTTTGGTAAGTTGTAGAAACTTCCGAGATATGTTAGTCATAATACTTTTAAAATCATCAAAATCGCATAAGATTCACATAATGAGCATGTATAAATCATATACAAATGAAAACAACCACTTTAACATTTTTTAGAAATATATTTCTAAAAACCCTAAACATTCTGTGAGACGTGGATCGATCCATGTGAGGGGCTGACGTACGCCGATCGATCCACGTGAGGGGCTGACGTACGTCGATCGATCCACGTGAGAGATCGACGTCTCACAGTAAGTTTTTGGTTCTTCTCAATTCAACATGGATCGATCCATGTGAGAGGATGACGTACATCGATCGATCTATGTGTCTCTGCTTGAGAGATCCATGTCATTTTTCTTCACTTTTTTCATCCTTTAATCACTTATAACACCGTATTTGACATTTCTAAGTTTACTATTATTACTTTCAAAATTATCCAAACATATTTCTCAGCACAGATGAGCCAGTTGATCTTCTCGAGCTTTTTTCTCCTGCTGCAGTTTAGTTTTTAAAGACTCTACCTCAGGCAGAGCTTGAGTTTAGGAGAATTCCAGTTCGGCACCTTGCCTTCCAGCTCATCCACTTTAGAATTGGAAGTAGCCCAATTTGTGTCAGCTTCTTCCTTTTCTTGGCGAAGAGTGGAGACCTCGGTCTTCAGTGCCTCAATTTCTCTGGTTTGCTAGGCCATCAGTTGGGTAGCCTCGTCAAACTCCCTAGTCTTGGCCTAAGTGCCTCACTGAATTTCTCTCCTCGTTCATGAATTTCTAGTTCTTGGGCTCGGATCTACCATACAGGAAAGTTAGAAAATTTCCAAATGTTATCATTCAATCAATGCAAACAAACAGAAGAAAAAATACTTACCAAGGCAAGGTTAATTTGGTAAGCATTGCTGAGATCTTCCCATGATGGAGCCTTGAACCTCTCACGGTCTAGGGGCAAAACCATCAATTTATTCAGACGTCTGGCTGTGACAGAATCCACAAAAGAGTCTTGTTCTGAAAATTCACCCAGGATCAGTCCTGGGGTTCTTGATGGCTGAGGTGGAGTCACCTCAGCTAGAGCAGATGGACCTTCATCTCGGCCCCTTTTTCTGCGTCTAAGGCCTGAGCCTCGCCGACCTCTATTGATTGTTCGGATTCAGCAAGGACCTGAGCCTGAGGAATGGGCTCAGTCACCTCATCCCTTATTTCAACTATCGACAAAGCTGCAAACATACACAAAAAGCAAGTTAGTGACCAATGTTGTCCCAAATAATTGAAAGTAAGAAAACTTAAGAAGTACTTGGCTCAGCCGACGCAGTCAGATTATCAGCCTCATATTGGATGGGCTCGAATCTTGGTTCAACAACAGGAATATTCCCCGCAGGGGGCAGAGCAGAGGCAGATCCAACCTCGGCAGAAGCAGTCGTAGGTTCCCTCTTTGTTCTCCTTGCTTTCTTTCGAGCTGCGATCTCGGCGACTCGACAGACGTAATCATCGTTTCCAGAAGCCATTGAGCATGCATAAGGAACAAAACAGTTATCAACTGAAATTTAGATAAAACACAAAAATTAACGCAAACAGAGACCAACCTTTGACGATTGCTAGGCTATCTGGAGTAAGTGGTCGAAAGTTCTGACCCGAGGCCAAATGGCCCAGGTCAGCTGCCTCCAAAATGGTTGTGTCCACCTTCTACCAATCAATCACAACAGGCAAATTCTGAAGTCTGGCCGTTTCATTGCAATACTCTACGCTCGGCTTCTGGATGTCTGCCTGGTCAGATTTCCAGACGTTCCATTTCGGCAGTTCATCTTTCTTGATATAGAAAAATCGACCCTTCCAGTTTTTTGTAAAAGAAGGGATTTTGATGGCAAAATTAAACTCGCTGGTGGGAGCTCGTTTACTAAAATAATACCAGCTATCCGAGACTCTATAAGAAAACAGACCCCTAAATACACTAAGATGGAACGAAGACTCAATTATTCTGAGAAAAAGAAAATAGCAGAGAATGATCTTCAGACCGTTTGGTTTTATTTGAGGAAGTCTGAGATTGTAAGAAAGAAGAATACGGACAAGGGGTTCAGGAACAAGAAGAGTGAACCCCGATTTGAAATACTCTTCGTAGACGGCCTCATAATCCTTTGGGGGATCATAAGCTGTCTGACCAGGCAGAGGCAGAAGAGGGCTGAACCGATCTAGGGCAAATTTATACCTCTTACATATTCAGTTCAGCTCGGCCTCGGACAAAGTACAAAAAGATTCTTGGACTTGGAACGGATGGCAGATCCCTATTAATTACCCCCGTATACAGAGATGGGGCCCTCTGCAGAGCCGGAGGATTTACAGCCGCCGGAATAGGAGCAACCTCTGTTCGCTCTGGCAAGGAATCGACCACGGTGATGGCCCTGCTAGATTGAACACCCCGACTGGGTCCAGCAGAGCCACCAATGGCCTTGCGCAATCTTACTTACGGACGGTCATCGCTGGAGACCGTCCTCCCTGACGAAGATGGAATATTAGGGTTTTCTCCACCACCGCCGGCGTAAGATGAGCCTTTTGAAACATTCTGAGAACCATGAGAAGAAGCCATTGCAGAACAAGAAGAAGACTTACCAAGTAAAGAAGGTGACTGGGGAGAGAGGCGAAGGACGCTGCTGGAACACGGCTGGTCGAAGAGAAAACAGTGAAACCGATGAGGACTGCCGGAGAAGAAAGCAAGGGCAGGAATAGACGATGTGAGAAAGAAAAAGGAGATTTCACAAAGTTCGCCAGACAGCCCTAGTTATAGCCCCAACTCAGCCATCTCAAAAGGTGCCTTGAGGGTCTCGTCCTCGATACCTTCAACCGCCGGAAGTAAAAAGGTGCGTAACTGATGCTTCACAGTCTGCCCAAATAGTAAATGCGCAGTACGGCCCAACCAGAGGCAGACACGTCACTACTTGACAGGACAACGCATTAAAAGCTCTGAATTGATTAGCCTGCCCTTTCTGCTCGGCTCGGCTCGGCTCGGCCAGACTAATCTGGGGGAAAAGTGACGAGACAAAATCTACCTGCTTAGATAAGACAAAAATTTCCAGTCAGCATGCTCAGTTATTTGACTAGTCAACCTCAGTCAGAAGACACCAACCTCGGCCTCCGTCATCAACAGTTAAGGCAGGTCATCTAAAGTAATTAAGGCAAGTCAAGTATAACTCTTTGTCAGCTCAGCTCGGCGGATTTCACTACTATTGGCCAAAGCACACATAGCAATTCAGCTCTGCCATATTTCTAGCGGAACCCTAAACCTCGGCTCATCAATGTACTGGTTAACCAAGGTAACCACTTCTGGTCGGCCTCAACTAGTAAATATTCAAATATTAGATCAACAGTGCATAACATCTAAAGGAAGCAGATTCTGCTCGGCCTCGGAACATCCTCGGCCTCAGTTTCTTGACTATTCCGAGCCCTAACCTCGGCCTCAGTCTCATAAGGGTTTTTGCTCCTAAATAACTCGGCTAGTTCATACAAGATATTTATCAACTGCCACATGGGAACTACCAGAACAATTCTGCAAATGCTTTTCAGGTGTCAAGCATCGCTTGGTTGAGTAGAGAAACATTATTGCTGGCCGCCTACGTGTCATAGACTCAGCTACCTGCGCAGCTACTTAACCAGGTATTTGTCCAATCACACTGCACATCTGCGACAAAGTAGCCCTCCTATACATGCAATAGTCCCATCATCGGGCAAAGGAATTGATCTGATCAATTTTGTGCATAAAAGACCCTCGAAGACAGACGAAGTGGGGGAGGCCAACACAACTTTCGGAGTCTTCTTCTCTAAGGAAAGAACTCCATATTCTCCAACCTTCTAACTCTCAATGAGAGATCTCCTAAATGGCGCCTCAGCCGACATCTAAACAACCACATTTTCAGTGAGAACTTGACACAGGTTTCTTCTTAACCTCTATTCCAGCATACACTGCATACTAAAATACCCATAACTGACTTGAGTATCGGAGGATTTTCCCAGGCCAGTGTCCCTGGGAGTCAAATGTTTCCTTTCCTTTTCAAGCTTCATTGACGGACCCAAACGGAGAGCTAACAACATACTATAAGGTGTTGGAAAAAGTACTTAAAAGTACTTTAAATCTTGTGATCCAACCTTGTATAATGTTATGTAACCTTTTGATAGGAGATTGGATGAAGTTTGGAGTGTTTTATGAACAATGGAAGGAAATGGGGGTGTTCCAAACACTTTAAGCGCCTAATGTAGGCGTTCAATGTCACATGAAGCGCCTAATGTGATTTTGTACAGTCGTTCAATGTCACATGAAGCGCCTAATGTCATTTTGTACAGTCGTTC
>AP025054.1:28641685-28680909 GCA_036186865.1 Eustoma russellianum | reverse complement strand
TCTTTTACTTCGAAATCCATGGAGCCCTCTTCTTCGGTGCATAACTCAATGTGCACTTTGAAAGCCAACGACCTTTCTGAACTATGTCAGCATTATAATGTTGACAGGAGTACTTTTGCTCCCATTCTTCCCCTTCCTCATCAAACTGCTAATGACCCCCAACCGGCTACGAAGCAGTTTATGAGGAGTATTTTAGATCTGACTTCAATTTACCCATTCCGGCTCCCTTACTCCAAATACTGTTCTGTTACAAACTTAGGCTTCCTCAAATAACGCCTAACGGACTGAGAGTTATTCTTAGTTATCTGCTCTACTTAAGAGCATCTGAGAAGAACTTCTCACTTGCAGTCTTTAGAGAGATATTTGTATGTAATCAGGAGGGTAGTTGGTATAGTTTCGATAGGAGATCTCAGAGTAGTGGGGGGTTTTTTTTGTCATAAACCTTCCCCCCTCTTCCAAAGATTGGAAGAAGAATTTCTTTTTTGTTAAGAGTGTAGGATTACCTGAAGGAATCCCTTGGAACACTGGTAGTGTAAATAACAGGAGGCCAAGTGAACAATTTCGCAATGAAGCCTCTTAATTGTTACTTTCGCCCCGGGTTGTAGATTGGAAGAAAGTTAATAGGAACCTTGTAGAGGTTGCTGACCTGGAACATTTGTGGTCAGAATATGATTTTCGACCTCTCATTCCCCTCGCTTTGTGGATAGTTCGGGGCATATGGCAACATTTTTGAAAATCTTTGACTGATTTTGATATTGCACCTGTGTTTTGACTGTTTTGTTCCTTGAATTTTGCAGAAATCATGGTACGTGGGACCCTTGAGAGGTTGAAGAACTTGGTCCCCAGGAAGAGAACATGGTCAGAATGCCAACCTTCTACTTCAGAACAAGCCTCTGCTAGCTCTTCATCTGAAGTGCAGACACGTCCAGGTAGAAGTTTGCCCCACAATAGTCTTGGACATGTTTCATTCCTATGTAATCATTTGAATATTTTTCCTTTTCAGTTGAAACTTCTGATAATCCTCCCCAAGCCGAAGCCCTGGTTCCTGTTTCAACCTCAGCTCAACCTGGGGACGGGAGTGGGGGAATTGATGCCCCCATTTCAATTCCTTCATCTCATGCTGCTGAAGAGGAGAATGTACCTCCTCCAGGTTGGGCTGCTGATGAGGCCGGGGAAGGACCTTCTGAGGTGAAAGCATCGGAGGAAGAGCACCCAAAGGAAATAATCTTGAAAGGGAACCTTCCGGGGCAGACGCACCTGAAGGAGAGTCCTCTGCGAAGAATACAGCGGAGGGGGAACCCTCTTCCCGACCGCAGCGGGGCAAAAGGACGATAGAGTTCAGCTTCAACAATTCTGCCGAAGATCCTAAAGTAGCTAGGAAATTGACAGAAATGTCAATACTTCCTAAAGATTGGCAGACATATGACAGTCTGGACTGGAATACTGCCTTCAACTCATTTGCGAGAAATATGGCCCTGGTATGACTTCCCTCTACTTTCCATCTTCTAACTTGATTCTTCATGCTTTTCTTAACCAGTTTGACTTTTGCAGTATCGGGCCCAAGACTTCAACATTCTTAGACGAGCTGAATAGCTCCACTCCAGATTCTTCAAGCTCTCTGAGACCAATGCCCACCTCAAGAATGCCTATGATGAATTAGCTGAGGTGGCAAAACCTAATAGCACAAAGTTGTCCGGGCTGGAGGCTGAGGTGAACAATCTGAAGTCTCAAGTTGCCACACTTACTGAAGACAATTCCAGGCTTCAGATGGCAAAGCAGGGCTCAGATTCCAAGCTGGCCTTACTTATGGAAGAGAACTTCAAACTTCAAGCTGAGAAACAAGATTCTGACGCTAAGCTGGCCGATGTCAAATCCCAATTGATTGAGCTGAAAGAACCGTTAGCCAGCACTGAGTTAGTATCTTCCAAAGCTCAGGCTGAACTGGAGTTCTACCAGAAAGAACTCAGTACTTTTGATCAAGTATTATCCAACAGCAAGGCTGAGCTGAACCAGCAACTGGAAGCAGAGAAGAAAAGTAAGGCTGATCTCCTCCAGCAATTTGAACTTCAAGCTGAGGAAATAAAGAAGAACACTGTTGCTGAGTTTAGACAATCTGAGCTTTTTACCGGAAACTTCTTGAAGGTTCAAGGCTCAGCAATTATTGTTGGGCAAACTTGGGCGATTGATGCTTGTTTTGAGGTCTGTCCCAGCCTGGACAAGAACCATCCTCGTATTGCCGAGCTGTATAATCCTGAGGCTGAGAACCTTCTTGAAAACCAAATTGCTCAGTTCCAAAGTGGGGTTGATCTTAGAGAGGATGAAGAAGTTGTAAAGTAGAATATGATTTTTCTTATGAATTGTTGTAGTTGTAATAGACTTTGTATTTTAATGAAAGTCCGTTTTCCCAACTTTTGCTCTTCAGCTTCTTTTGGTTTCTTTAACTGTCTCTGTCTTCGGCATGTGAAGTTTTACTTGCTCTTTTTCCGTAGTTTGCAAGTGTTTGTCTTCAGTACTGCGAAGTTCCATTTTTATTCGCTTTATGTAAATATTTGTCTTCAACTTGCTCTATGTTAATAGTTTGCAAGTATTTGTCTTCAGCTCTGCGAAGTTCCCATTCTATTCGCTTTATGCAAATATTTGTCTTCAACTTGCTCTATGTTAATAGTTTGCAAGCATTTGTCTTCAGCTTTGCCAAAAGAATATCTTTTGTATGCTGGTTCTCTGCACAAGTTCTAAGCTTTATCTTTTATCCTTTGCCCTTCAGCTCTGCTGTGCCTTGATGAATTTTAAGATGTGGGAAAACTTTTATCCCCTTTTCATCAACCCTTTCGGCTTTGCTGAGTTAGAATATAGGCAAACTTATCTCATTGTTGATATTTGCTCAACCTCTCAGTTTTGCTGAGGTGGAAATATAGGGAACTTATCCTGTTGTTGAGACCTACTCAACCTCTCAGTCCTGCTGAGGTCTGCTGAGGTGAAGATATAGGGAGCTTATCCCGTTGTTGAGACCTGCTCAACCTCTCAGTCTTGCTGAGGTGAAGATATAGGGAACTTATCCCGTTGTTGAGACCTGCTCAACTTCTCAGTCCTGCTGAGGTGAAGATATAGGGAACTTATCCCGTTTTGTTGAGACCTGCTCAACTTCTCAGTCCTACTGAGGTGAAGATATAGGGAACTTATCCCGTTTTGTTGAGACCTGCTCAACTTCTCAGACCTGCTGAGTTAGAATATCGGGAACCCTGTCCCATTTTGTTGAGACCTGCTCAACCTCTCAGACCTGCTGAGGTAGAATATCGGGAAACCTATCCCATTTTGTTGAGACCTGCTCAACCTCTCAGACCTGCTGAGGTAGAATATCGGGAAACCTGTCCCATTTTGTTGAGACTTGCTCAACCTCTCAGATCTGCTGAGGTAGAATATCAGGAAACATGTCCCATTTTGTTGAGACCTGCTCAACTTCTCAGATCTACTGAGTTAGAATATCGGGAAACCTGTCCCATTTTGTTGAGACCTGCTCAACCTCTCAGACCTGCTGAGGTAGAATATCGGGAAACCTGTCCCATTTTGTTGAGACCTGCTCAACCTCTCAGACCTGCTGAGGTAGAATATCGGGAAACCTGTCATATTTTGTTGAGACCTGCTCAACCTCTCAGACCTGCTGAGGTAGAATATCGGGAAACCTGTCCTATTTTGTTGAGACCTACTCAACCTCTCAGACCTGCTGAGGTAGAATATCGGGAAACCTGTTCCATCTTGTTGAGACCTGTTCAACCTCTCATACCTGCTAAGGTATGCCCCCACTTTCGTTGTGTGTTATAGATAGGCATAATTTATTGCTCCATGCACCATATGGTGACTTAACTTTCCTGGCTGAATGCCAAATAAGAATACCTAGTTGAATATAAGAAATTGATCCCTTGATAACATAAGGCTGAGCTAGAAGATATCGGATGAGCACAAGATAAAATAAACCATGATTCGATTGAATCAGAGACTGTTGCTGTTATGTCAGCCTTATATGCTCAGGAACCCGTAACCTCGTTTCATCAGGATCTGAATCCTCATCTCTTAGAAAACCTTGATGAGACCCAGGTTTACAACTCTCATCTGGAAGGGGTTTACCAAAGTCTAGCCTGTTGTGGAGCCTAGACCTTGAATTATAAAAACGTTGCAGGTGACCCAACTCAATAAGACGCCTAATCTCTTGCCCGAGCGCCTACAATCTTCTGTATCATGCCCAATATCATGATGATAAAGGCAGTACAGTTGATGGTTTCTTTTGTGGATTGGTCCAGCCAGGGGCTGGGGTTCTTTTGCCAGAAATTTTTTCCTCATGTAGGAAAGAATATGAGCTTTTGAAGCCAGCAGAGAGTTCCTTTCCTTTCCTCGGCCTCCTAACCGAATCTTGACCGAGCACCTTTCCTGCAACGGTGCTTTGCCTTTATTGTCAACTTTTCTGCCATGTTTAAATGAAAAAGAGGCTTTCTGAGTACATTTTAAGCTCTGGTGGCTAGACTTTTGTTCTGGCCGTCTCGTCTCGACCATAAACTCAGCCTGACGCCTGGGGTAATAACCAGGCCGAGTGGGAGAATACTCCAGGTGTTCCAGTGGGTGAGAGTTACTGGAATGAGACCCACTGGACCTTGCTGCAGTGGCCTTCCCCTTCATCTCCCTTACCACAGCTTGGAAGACCTCTGGGTTTTGAGCCACATAGCGAATGGCTCGCATGTGCTCTTCATATGTGAAGGCAATGGTGGGAGTTGAGGATTCTCCCGGCTCCGTAGAGCATTGATCAGTTTGTCGCTGAGAAGACCTTTGGCTCCTCCTGGATGTCATAGGTTGCTTGGACCCTTGTCCATCGTTTTTACTCATCTTTCTCTCAATAGCTTCCTAAGGTAATTAGAAAAACTTTGAATAGCCGTTAGAAGAGTTTTGAGTAGCTATTTTCTGTGTTAAGGGACTAAGGGACCCTCCTTCTAGCGCCAAATGATGAAGCCGGATCTTCACCAAAGGTCTAGACGACCTCAAACTGGCTCTGTCAGTTAAATTGAAGAGTTGTTAACTGGGATTGAAAGTTGTAGCTGGAATATCCTCTAAAATATCCTGCATAAGAAAGCACAGATCAGAGGTCCCGGGGGGTTGGCCCCGGGAAAAACCCTCCGACGCTCAAGTCAGTTTGGGCCATATCTCACTGAGATTATAATTTTAAAAGGCGAGTTTAGAATTTCTCACAGTATGGGCCGAGGAGCAAAGGATATGAATTTGCTTTTTAGTATGAATGTTTGAATTCCGGATCCTCTTCTTTGTCTTGGTTGGCTTGCTTTTGTAGACCTTTTCCCTCCTTTGGCCTCTGATAGTGGATAAGACGTTTGCTTGGGGCAGAAAGCCTAGGACGCTGTAGGTCTGCTGATGTGATCAGTAGTCTGACTGATGTGACTAATAGGTCGGCCTGGTTGATGCAACTAGTAGGCCGACTGTTGTGACCTTGGCGTGTTCAGAAAGAATAACCAGCTGTACTTACTATATTCGAATTGCAATTCTGTTGGATGGTCCCACAAGGTAATATCATGCTGGGTCCTTTACCGAAGTGCAAGATCAAGTCTTGCTGAGCTGAAATGGTCTGAAGTGCGGCATTTGTGTAGAAGCTGAAGTTGCTGCCGAGGTGCAAACCTTGGCATATTCTTCGATGTTATAAGGGTGTCATGATGCCCTACTGAGGTGCTGTTGAGGCTGAACAGCCATGCTTGGGCGATGTATTGCTGAACTGCAGTACTTTGAGTGCTGAGCTACTGGAGTTAAACCATTGACTGTTGACTTACAGACGATTTAATTATGGTTTATCACTGAGTAATGAGATCTCTTTAAGCTGAAATTGATAGCTACCCAGTAGCATAGCATAATCCCATAACATGTGAAATTTCAGATTATCATCCCAGAAAAGGATCCTATTCAACATGCATCAGTGCTAACTCAGCTAGCAAGACATCAAACAATGACATAAAGTTTAGAGTCACCATGCTAACTCAGCTTGTTAAAAAGACATTTTCGGTACACTAGACTTCCGTGTTTGCGAAGAACTTGAGGAGACACCAAATCGCTTCACGATCTGAGGACGCAGCTTTACCTTACCCTTTTGTACAATAAGCTGTTCTGTAGCTCGAACTCGTTACTCAATGTCACAAAGCATCAACCTTACTAGTTGCTCCAAGTCACGCCCTCTAATTCAGCTGGCAAGACATTAATCAATAATGCAAGAGTCAGGAAAAAGTGTTGGATTCGGCACAAATTTGTAGTACACTTCAACAAGCCAATCAATCAGAATTCAGAATAGCCCTCATTCTCTCACTTACTTTTGTGTGGGCATGTAATCATGAACCCTGTTCATATTCTCAGCAATCTTGTAGAATTTGTGCACATCATCAATATAGTGAGTGACAACAAACTCATTGTTCTCATCTGCATCATCAATATCAACTATCTGTACCTTTGGGTTATTAAACCCACAGGGCAGCCTTGCTTCAAGCACTTAGAGTTGAAGCTTTGGTTTCTATGATGTTCTTCTTCTTCTAGACTTGCCTTGTTTCAAGAGCCACTTTAACTCGAGGGATGACTCTATTAGCCACCTTAGTTAATACATCCACATTCACAACAATAGATTTCTTCTTGTTTTTGAGGGTGAGCCTTGGATCAACTGGTAAGGTTACTGTTTTGTAACCTTGAGGTCATGAGTTTAAGCCATGGAAACAGCCTCTTGCACAAAAGTGTAGGATAAGACTGAGTACATCACCTCTCCGGATCCTATGCAAATGCGAAAGCCTAGTGCATTGTGAACGCCTTTTTTAGATTTCTTCTTGCTTCCAACAGCTACTTCTTTCTAAGCATTTGCGAGCAATTAGACATCAAAACTTCTTGTAACTGGACGAGAAACAAGACTTCTAATATCTCTGAGGATATCTCCTGGAGTCTTCTCCTTTGATATAGTAGAAAATCCTCTTCTGCAAACAAAAATATTTGCCTTCAGCACTCAGAGATGTTTCAGCCATTGAAAATGTTGTATGGTCCCTCAAAGTTTTGTCCAAACACAGCCAAGACTGCTAGGCAGAGGCTCCTGTAGCCTTTTTTTGAATCAATTTCTTAGAGTTTCGCCATCATATCCAGCAATCAGCATGACAAAGTGGTGTCTATTTTAGCAGCAACAAAGCTCAATGAATCAGATGACCTTCCAAGATACTAGGGGCCAGTATAGGTAACTTTCCTGCGGTATCACAAAATTGAGCAATATGAGTTCAAACAATAAGCCTTTAATGACATTTAAACACTTCATGAAGATTCTGGTATCACAGCCAAGGTTCTTTAGGCCAATTCCAAAAAATAGATTTCTGCACTATGACAAAGTCTCTATAGATGGCCTATTGAAGAGGATAGATTTTGGCTCCATGGTCAAGGCTCTACGAATGGCGTAACAAGAAGATTTCAGTTCTGTAACCAAGGCTCTTCTGGCCTAATGAAGATGGCTCAAAGGGATTCATGGCTTGAAATAGCTCAGTGAGATTCTGTCCATTGGTAAAGTACGACCTCGGCTCTACGGCCTTGGAAGAGTTAGTTATGAAAGAGTTGAAAGTGACACTTTGGCCTTTTGAATGGATTGTTTGAAATACGACCTCGGCTCTATGGCTTTGGAAAAGTTAGTTGAGCGTGGCACTTCGGCCGTCATCAACAAATTTAATGTTTTTAAATAAATGACACTTAGGCCGACATCGAAGTAAAAATATGTACAGATATTTGAAAAATATGGCACGCAGGCCGATTTCTGAAGAACAAGAAATCAAGCTTGTTTCTGTACAAGTAACAAGTTGATTGTACTAAGGTATTGTGACCTCTATAAGATTTCTGTCCTTGCGGCCAAGGCTGTCATTGCCTATTTAAGAGAAAGATTTTGGTATGATACCAAGGCTCTTCAAAGACTGTTCAGGAAGAAGATTTCGAAATTATGTCAAGGCTCTTCAAAGCCAATTTAAGAAGAAGA
The DNA here is from genome assembly GCA_036186865.1 of Eustoma russellianum. Lineage (NCBI taxonomy): Eukaryota > Viridiplantae > Streptophyta > Magnoliopsida > Gentianales > Gentianaceae > Eustoma > Eustoma russellianum. The sequence goes on along the minus strand of AP025054.1, from coordinate 28,672,883 downwards.
GTTAGAAAATATTGACAAAAAAATGTTAGAAAAAGCATTTGCACAGTCAGCTGAGAATAAGGCATCCAAGGATGTGATGCCAAGAGAAACTTGAACACTTTCCTACCAAGCAACAGAAATGAATGGTTATTTTTTTCTCATTTAGAAGTTTCAGTGCAATAATCAAGAGTGAATCAAGAATTGAGAAGAATTGAGACTTAGGCATCGGAAGATTTCAGCTCGACAACTAAGGTTCTTCAAAACCAATTGAAAAGATTTTATCTTGAAAGCTAAGGCTCTTCATGACCCATAAAGATTTCAGCTTAATGCTAAGGTTCTTTATGACATATCTAAAAGGTTTCAGCTCAACGCTAAGGTTCTTTATGATCTATTGAAAGATTAAACTCGATGGCTATGTCTCTTCTTAGCCTGTTTGAAAACAAAAGATTTCAGCACTCCGGCTAAGGCTATTCACAGGTCTGTTTGAAAAACAATAGATTTTTAAAGTCGTATGGGATTGAAGATTTCAGCACAAAGGCTAAGGCCTTCATAGTCTATTGAAAAAAATTTAAAAACAAGGTGTGCAGATAAAGATTTCTGCTCAAGGCAAAGGCTCGTCAAAGCTCAGTGTAAAGATTTGAAAATAGTGTGAAGTTGAAGAGAGAAGAGTTTTGATAATTGATGAAAGCTCTGCAGGTTGAATCTCTAAAAAAGAGTTTTCAAAATAGGGGTTGGGCCAAACGTATTCTCGTCATAGCTTCTTTTTCTTCTTTGAGCTAATGACTCTCATACCATGTCGAAGTTTCAGATGCGTAGGGTATGCAATCCGAAAGCGTGTTTTTAAAACATTTAGGAAGCACACATTGTAAATTACAGAAGGTGTTGTATTGTAAAATAGAAGAGCATAATTTGGAGGTTGAACTGGTAAAAAAGTTTTATTCAGACTTCCTCATCTTAAATGTACAAGTGTTTGTCTTTTATAAGGCTTGTAAGAGATAACAAACCTCAAGCCACTAACGGCTCTCTAACAGCTATATTCTATTTACAATTGTTTCTTTAGTCCACTGAACTAGTGGATGTATATAGTGTATTAGTATAAATACATGTCTCTCTTTTCTGTATTTTCTGCATTTTGCCATTGCACTGTCCATCTCTTCAGTACTGCCTCCGAGATTCTAGTATTTATCTAAGTTTGTTTCAGGTCGGCAGTGATATCTCTTTGTTGCCGCTATCAATATCTTTGTTCTGCTGTCATTATTGTGCTTAGCACAGCTTGACACATTTGTTTGTCTTTTCCTTTGCCTCGTCTCCTCAGCTTTGTATCCAGTCATTGCTGTTCACCTTTAGTGCATTTACTCGTCACCTTGACTGGGCATTCTTTCTTTTAGCTCAGCCACTTTATCACCCCGACCCTTCTCATTTTAGCTCATCTTGGCAATTCTTATTTTAGCTTGGAACTACATCTTGATTCTAATATTTCTTCACCTCGGTGCTTTATTACCTCCGCATTTACTCGGCACTTTATCATACCACCTCTGCATTCTCTCATTTCACTTCGGCGCTGCATCTTTTAACTCATCATTTCATATCCTTAGCTCGAGCAGTTTACTTCTGTCCTCATCTTGGCTTGGCACCTCAACTCGACACTCTTTTACTTCTGCCTCACTATAGCTAAGTACCTCAGCTCGGCACTCCTTTTATATTTGATCCTCATCTCGGTATGGCACCTCAGCTCAGCACTCTTTTTCTTCTCTCCATCGGCTAGGCACCTCAGCTCGGCTAGTCACTTTGCTTATTTCTGTAAACGATTCTTCAATACTCCTACTCAAGCTTAGCGTATTTATAAAACCAAGATTGACACCGTCTGCTGACTTCACCAACAGTTATGCCACTACATGAGAATATACAAGTTGAGAATGTCGAGAATAGTGGAGAAAATGAGTGTTATGAAGTCATTCTGATTACTTACATTTTATTAGTTCTGACTACCATATGAATGAGGAAGATTGTGAAGATGATGAGGTTTACATGGACCACAATGATGAGTATAGGGGATTGAGTGAGAAAGGTGATGTTATTGAAGATGAAACGGGCATGGAAGTGTTGAGTTTGGTGGAACTGAATTCAGCAGCCGAGCTAAGCTGCTAAGGTGAAATTAAGCTAACATGGATAGAACTAGGTGAACATTGCCGTGACAGAGCGGGATAGTGCAGAGCTAGAGAGTTCCGAGCTGAGATGCATAGCAAAAGTTATCTCGGACAGAAGCTTTGCCGAACATAACTGAACAGCAGAGCATTAACCTCAGCTCGACAGCACATCTATACGGAATGGAATATTCCTTGATTGGAGATTTGATTGAAGAGAATTTGTTCTGAATAGAACTTTCCACACTTATCTTTTTAAGGAATATATGATTGAATCCTATTCATGGTAATGTAACGATGTAAAAGGAAAACTCCATAAACCATGTTGATCTTTTACTCCCCATAAAATCCCCTGTTAGACGCAGATTTGATGTAACCGAAAACCTCTATTGGTCGATAGTGAATTTCTTGGCTTGTCGCTGCCGTGGGTTTTTCTTCTCTTGAGGGTTCTCCCACGTAAATCATGTGTTCTTTGTTTGTTGTTTTTCTATAATCATTGTTCATTACAATTGTGCGTCCTTGTTAACAATCGTCGAGGTTTTTTCTACTGTTCCACAACCCCAACAACTGGTATCAGAGCCGTAGGGTTCTTTGTTTGAGTAGGAGCAATGGCTGATGATGGTAAATCAAGGATTGAGAGATTTGATGGATCAAACTTCGGTTTCTGGAAGATGCAGGTTGAAGACTTTCTATATCAGAGAGATCTATATCTACCTCTTGAAGGGAAGGAGGTGAAGCCTACTGACGTAATGGATCGAGAATGGGAAATTCTGGATCGTAAAGCACTTGGTGTCATTTGGCTATCCTTGACGCAAACCGTAGCATTTAATATCTCAAAGGACAAGACCACAAAGGACGTAATGAATGCTTTGACAAGGATGTATGAAAAGTCATCTGCCTTTAACAAGGTGCATCTGATGAAGAGACTTTTCAACATAAAGAAAACTGAAAGCAAAACGATGCGGGAACACTTGGGTGAGTTCAACACTATTACTAACCAACTTGAGTCGGATCTTTGCAGCATGTTTGTCAGGCATATAATGATAGGAATAAGAAATATATGAGCTATGAACAAGAACGAGAACCAGATAATAGATCTATAGCACTTAAAGGAGAGTGAAGAATGTACTACTACGCATTCCTTACATAATTTTTTTTGACATACTTCTATGGAAATATGTAGTTTAAAGTTTTAACAAGTTCTTTAGATTTTTATATTATACATAATACGATTTTTAAAGCACATAGTATTCCACACTGAAAAATTGTTGTTTATCATGAAATTAGAGTTTTACAGAGAAACTAGACCTGTGAACTTGTTCTTCTGAGGAAAGTTACAAGTTCAGTTAAGAACAGATTGGGTGTTTACTGTTACTCCTGTTAAACATAAAACTTCTTCAATACAGATTGATCTAGATTGGAAATAATGACGTCTAAAAGAATGAAATGTTTTTCTTAATGCAGAGTTTCAAAAAAGTTTGGATGTATTACACCTGTTTTTATGATAACACTAATAAAAATATAATATGTAAACTTAAAAATCACTATATGGTTTAACTTGAAATTTTCTATGTCAAATTCAGGATGCACTATTTACTGCAGTTTACACGAAATGCATGTGATTTATAGAACAGCGAACTTCATTGGCAGTTTCTGTTTTGTTCTATCTCTTTTTGCCTACTACTTATTTTGATGTTCAAGAGGAGAACACACTTGCATTCCAGGCCCTTATGTTTGTTGGAGAAAATCGAAGGAAATGGATTGTCCAAGTTGCAAACTTTGGTTAGCAACATAATTTGAGTTTAATTATAATTAGTTTTTATTGATAACAAGTGGAAACCAATGAACCTTGAATTATTTAAGTAACGAGCATATGATTGTAGGCTTTATAATCAATCAATTACGATGCCGGATGAATGAGAAATTAATACTCAAAGTAAGAGTAAAATAGGTGAAAATTGGCAAAAGTAATTATGTGGGCTTCTTAGGGAAACGGATCATCAATTTGCGGATATGCCACATTAGACAAATGAAGTGAACTAGCCAATCATATATAGTGCTAGAATGGTTACTTTAGATGTGCCCTTAGAGCATGAGAAGTTTTGACCGGAGGGAAGACCTACAAGAATGACATGCGCACGCCGCCTGCTCGTCCGACCGGCTCGGCTCGGGTTGCGGGTCCTATCTCTTTGAAGGAATTTTACTTAAATTTTAAATTTCTCCCAGGTGGTTGTAACTTAATCTTTAATCGGTTAAGGATGCAATTTGAAAAAGGGTTAAGCTTAACCGTATTGTGAGCAGACCTGACGCGGATCGTGATCTAAGGGCTCAGGTTGAACGGTTATCTGATCTAACGGCTGTAGTTTAAACTGCTGAGCAGTTTCTGATCTAATGGTGGCAATCTCAAACCATCGATTTTCTTGCCTCGGTTTGCTTGCTATTGCTCAGGTTTAACAAGTTAGTGCAGCACTGCTAATCTGCTGAGCTGCTGTTAGCGCAACACTGCAGATGTGCTGAGCTCGGCAGGTCGGCTGTTTAGAGTTCTGCGAACAGGTCGGCTGCGTGCTGAGCTCGGCAGGTTGGCTGTTCAGAGTTCCTCTGGCAGGTCAGTTACTGCACTGAGCTCGGCAGGTCGGCTGTTCAGAGTTCCGCCGACCTATCCAGGATGCCTTGAACTGACTTGCGCTCCTTGGTCTGATCTGCCTGACGGACAAACCTGACCTACCAGCTAGGAGGTTTAGCTGTTGTTACTTTATTTCACATGAACACATACTGTAAAAAATCAATTTTGACTAACAATGTTCACCTAGTCTTGTAGTACTTAAGCTTGATGTTGTTTGGATCCCTAGCGAAACACGGCCATTCAAATATTTAAAGCAGAACTCTGGCCTTCCATACAAAGAACAAATCATGGTTAGCTTTCTTTAACACCCCCAAACTAGTCAACCCAAAATAGTCAGCCTAAACGGGCATCTCTTAAATAAATTAATAAACCGAAAAAAGTTCCTATTTTCGGTCCACTGTCACCTTGATTCCGTAATCTAAAAGCAAGGCAAATGTAGAAAACAAAGGCTAGAGGAAGACAGTTTGCGAAGGATTTCTTGTATATTTCATGGTATATTTCATGGTATATTTCTCATCATTGTACATGTATTTGTAGTTGCTTGATTGGTCTATACAAAGAAAATAATAAAAGTGAATCAAATTACAATTATGCTAATTGCTATAATTATGGTACTGTTACAACTATTTACACTGATTGTAGTACTTATGGTAAGTTAAATATCTTCATATTCTAAAGTTCCCCCTCAAGTTGAACGGTGGGGTCAACGATGTTCAACTTGCACAGAATGGTTGTAAAGGACCTTGCATTGAAGGCCTTGGTCAAGATATCTGCCAACTAGTCTTTGGACCGGACAAATGGCAACGTAACAAGCCCTGCATCCAATTTTTTTAATAAAATGTCGGTCAATCTCCACATGTTTGGTACGGTCGTGTTGTACTGGATTCTCAGATATACTGATTGATGCCTTATTGTCACAAAACAGTGGTGTAGGGTGATAAACGGGTAGACCTAAATCTTTGAACAACTTATGTAACCATAACACTTCAGTAATACCTTTCACAATCCCTCTGAATTCTGCCTCTGCACTAAAAAGAGCAACAATCTTCTGCTTCTTACTCCTCCATGTAACTAGATTTCCTCCCACAAGGGTGAAATACCCAGAAATAGACTTCCTATCCACATGATTCCCTACCCAGTCAGCATCAGTATAAGACTTGATGTCGAGGTGCCCGTTATCCTAAAACAAAATTTCTCTGCCAGGAGTATATTTAGATAACGTAGAATACGCATAATAGCATCCATATGATGTGCCTAAGGGCTATGCATAAATTGGCTGACCAGGCTCACGGCAAATGCAATGTCGGAACAAGTATGAGATAAGTAGATTAACTTGCCAACCAATTGTTGGTATTGACCCTTGTCTGTAGGAGGTGCACTATCAATTACCTGTAGTTTATTATTCACTATCATAAGAGTGTCACAGGGTTTGCAATCAAGCATTCCTACTTCCGCAACAAGATCCAAAATATACTTCCGTTGTGAGATGTAACTTCCAGACTTTCACCGAAGAACTTCAATTCAAGAAAGTACTTAAGGCCCCTAAGATCTTTCATTTCGAACTTAGTGAACAAATATTGACGGAGTCGAGTCATCTCTTCTATATTATCGCCAGTGATAATCATGTCGTCAACATATATAATTAGGCAAGTCACCAAACCTCCTCGTCGTTTTATAAATAAGGTATGATCTGCGTTACTCTGTAAATAACCATATTGTTTTATTACCTCAGTGAATCTACCGAACTAGGACTAGGGCGACTGTTTCAGTCCATACAAAGACTTCTTTAGACGACACACTTCACCTTTTCCAAATTCTGTAGAGAATCTGGGAGGGGTTCCATGTAAACCTCTTCTCTTAGATCACAATGGTGGAAAGCATTTTTTTACGTCAAATTGATGTAAAGGCCAATGTCTTATAGCTGCAACTGAGAATAAGACCCGAATGGTATCAATCCGGGCTACGGGTGAGAATGTTTCAGAACAGTCAACACCATAAGTTTGAGTATATCATTTGGCCACCAGTTGAGCTTTATGTCGTTCCTGTAACGGCCCGCTCCCTGTAGCCTACTACGAGAACTACAAGGCGTCGTTTAAACTTCTTTACACGTCAGAAATGACGTATAAATTTTTTGCGGAAACAATAATAGAATAAACATCTCCATTAAATTAAATCCATCGAAATTAAAACAAGTGCCAAAGCTGTCGAAAATCACTACCTCAAGTACGTAATACTGAAATAGTCTGAATACAAATAAAGAGTCTAGGTAAAAAGAGACATCTAACTATCCCACTGGAAGCAACCGATCACATGATCCTGGCTCACTCTGCCCAGCTCGCATAATCTGTCCCATCCTCGATAAACATATATACTCTTAATCCTGCTCATCTGTGGAGGGGAGGTGGGGGCTGAGTGATGAGAGTCACTCGTAGGTTACCCGTCTCTCCCGAAAAGGGACTGTCACATACTGAGTCGGGTAAATAGATAAAGCATGTAAAGCAACAACAGATAAATAAATAAAGCATTAATGCATAAATAAATAAATAACACATACCCGACCCGATCTGTATCCCAACACGTAGCACTGAAACAACTTAATAACAGGTCATCGATAATCACAACAATAACAATTGCAATGCGCAACTTTAGATGCATGCTCTTCTATCTCCGTGTCACACGCAGTCATTTAATATCACACGCTATGCTCTTTCTTTTCCATGTTATGCAATGCATGTCCTGGGTCCTATTAGGTGAAGGTAACCATTATTACCAACACCCATCACACGTCTCGTCAGACCACACGTCCTGTAGGACCACACAGCTCAGAGGCCAAATGCAATGCTCGTGCCATGAATGCGTCACACTTGCACACTTTCGTTTGTCCTATGTTGCATGCTCCGTTCTATGTTGCGTATTACCTATATTGCGTAATTACCCTATGTTGTGTGGGATTCATTATTGTATTTTATCTTCTACCGTTATTTTGTCTTTCTAGACTTTATTTTAGGTTTCTACACTTTATTTTATTCTTTCCTAGGCTCTCAAACACTTAAGTCTTTAATTTAAATATTTTTATCTTTCCCTACCATTTTTTTTCTTTTAATTTATTTAATAGGGTTCTAAATTTCTTACTTATAAAACATTATTAATATCGAATTAAATAAATTTATAATCATATAAAATTTCTTCGGCCCTCAGGTACTGTTCGGATTGTTACTTTATATTTCAATTTTTTTCAGTTATTTAATTTACTTAATTACTAAATATATTTCTTACTTAACAAAAATTTGTTAATTTAAAACATCCAGGTCTTTATTTTGGCCCTTATACGCTGGCCGTCTGCATTTTGCGCCAGCCAGCGCTGGCCTTATTTGGTATTTTTTATTTACTTGCAATCTGGCTTGGTACCATTCCTGCATACTGGCCCGCTAGGGGTAGCTGGCCCGCTGGCTTCATGCCTGTTTCTTTCCTTTTTCTTTTTTATATAAGCTGCAGATTGGGCCAATATTTCCGGCCTGCTGAAATTGTCACCGCAGGCTGGCCTGCTGAGGCAGCGGCCCGCCGGCTAGGGTTAGCCTGTTGGACTACGGCCGCCAGGCCTGAACTCTTTTTTTTAATTTTCTTTATTTAAATTCCAATTTTATTCAAAAATCCATATCTTTTTCGTTTTAGCTTCAATTTACCGCAAACCAGTTCCATTGGACTCCCTTTAACGGCCCGGAGATACTGACGCTGAACATGTCAGTGCGTGACATACACACGCCGCTCAGGGCGTGCGTGAGCCACACGCGCCTCCTATGGCCGCTGCGGGTGTACTACACGCGCTGCACGCAGACGCGTTTTCCACCATCTGAACCCATCCCAGTCTATTTCTGTGCTATGTGATCTATATCTAAGGCCAATCACGCAATTTCCGTATCAAAACATAAAGAATTTGCGATAAACATATAAAGAACACACATACAGTGATAATCAAATAAACCCAATACAGAATGCGAGGGAATCCAAAGTAATCTGACAGAGGGGATGGTAACCTACCTCTTGGATGAAACTTCACTGACAAACAAAATTAGATTTGATGTGGGTGGCTTTTTCCTCCTTCTCTCTTTCTTCCCCTCTTCTCTCTCTCTTTCTTTTCTCCTTCCTTTTTCTTTCTCATCTCTCTGCTGTTTTCTCTCTATCTCCCAAGGTAACTCTCTTTTTTCCCCTTTAGTTTGTGCGTGTGTGTGGGAGTGAATTGAGAGGGTTTTAAATATTGGGGGGGCGGTTATGAGGAGAAATTGGGGGGAGTGGGGAGGTAAATAGAGTAGTGGGTAGTTAAATTAGAGAAAAAATTAATTAAATTATTTATTTTTTTAGTTAGGTGGTTACCACATCCTACCCCCTTACAAATAGTTTCGTCCTCAAAACTTGCATACCTCATTCAAAGAGGTGCGGATAGCACTCGCGTATCTGTTCCTCGAACTCCCAGGTTGCTTCGCGCTCTATATGATTAGACCATCGAACCTTGACATATGGAATCACCCTGCGTCTCAGCACCTGATCCTTCCGATCGGCTATTCTGACTGGGGTCTCCTCATACGTGGCATCGCTCTTCACCTTTAATGCCCGTGCCTCTAGTATATGACTCGGGTCTGAAACATACTTCCGCAACTGCGAGAGATGAAAGACATTGTGCACCTGTGCCAATGTCGGAGGAAGAGCAAGTCTGTAGGTCAAGGTGCCAATCCTCTCAAGTACCTCGTACGGACCAATGTAGCGAGGAATTAGCTTACCATTTTCTCCGAATCTCATCACACCCTTGGTCGAAGACACCCTCAGGTAGACCTTCTCCTTACTGCAAACTCCAGAGGTCGTCGCTTCAAATCGGCCCAACTCTTATTCCGATCTTGCGTTGCCTTCAATCTATCCCGGATGACCTTGATCATTGCCCGAGTCTGCTCTACTAAGTCAGGCCCTGTGATAGTCCTCTCGCCGACCTCATCCTAATAAAACGGTGATCTGCAATTACGTCCATACAATGTCTCAAATGGAGCCATTCCGCTCGCGCTGTGATAACTGTTGTTGTAGGAGAACTCAATCAATTTCACCATATTGTCCCATTCCCCTTGAAATCCAAAGCACATGCTCTCAACATATCCTCCAAAGTCTTGGATAGTCCTCTCTGACTGGCCGTCGGTCTGAGGATGGAATGCCATACTCAATCACAACTCAATCCCCATAACCCTCTGATAGGCTGTCCAGAACCTGGAGGTGAACCTCAGATCTCGATCGGATATGATGCTCACTGGTACACCATGTAGACTGACAACATTATCAACATACAATGTCACCAATTTCTCCATCATGGACTCACTAGACAACGGCAGAAAGTGTGCGGACTTGGTCAACTGATCGACTATCACCCATATAACGTCATTGTCGTTTCTCGTCTTAGGGTGCCCTGCAACAAACTCCATCGTGATGCGTTCCCATTTCCATTCTGGTACCTCTAATGGCAACAAAAGACCTCCGGTCGCTGATGCTCAGCCTTTACCTGCTAGCACACAAGGCAACTCTCAACAAATTCTGCTATGTGCCTCTTCATACCGCTCCACCGATAGTTCTTTTTCAGGTCGTTGTACATCTTTGTAGAGCCCGGATAAATCGATATCTTAGAATGGTGCACCTCCCTCAATACTTCTTTCCTTAAGTCATCATCGTTGGGTACACATAGTCTTCCTTGATACCATAGACTGTCATCATTATGTATCTGAAACCCGTCGACATATCTAGTCATCATCTTCTCTCAGATCTCTCTGAGTGTCGTATCCTCCTTCTGAGCCTCCTTGATCCGCTCAATCAGTGAAGGTGTAATGACCAATGCCGCCAGAACATTCTCCGTGGATTCTACAATATCAAGGTCAAACTCAGTAATTTCCCTCTTCAACGGTGTCTTTCGGTCGTGACCTGACTTTCTACTCAGTGCATCAGCAACTCAGTTGGCCTTTCCCCGGATGATAGCTAATAGTCAGATCATAACCTTTTAGCAACTCTAACCACCTCCTCTGACGCATATTTAGCTCCTTCTGGGTGAACAGATACTTCAAACTCTTGTGGTCGGTGAATACTTCGCACTTCTCACTGTACAAATAATGCTGCCAAATCTTGAGTGCGAAGACCACCGCAGCTAACTCGAGATCATAAGTCGGATAGTTCTGTTCATAGGGCTCCAGTTTTCGTGAGGCATAAGCGATAACTCTGCCTCCTTGCATAAGAACGCACCTTGAAACGGAGAAGTTAGACCACTATCGGGACACATATAAGTTTAAAATCAAAATCATTTATATGTACTTAATCCATTCTTAGACGCATCGCTGTAGATGACGAACCCTTCTAAACCGGAGGCTGCGCCAAAACATGAGCAGTTGTCAACCTTTTCCTCAGTTCTTTGAAGCTCCTTTCATAGTCAGCGGTCCACTCAAACTTTGTCTTTTTCTGTGTAAGTATGCTCAAGGGTGCTGCTATAGTGGAGAAGCCCTCAACAAACTTCCTGTAGTAACCTGCTAACCCAAGAAAACTCCTCACTTCTGTCACATTGGTCGGTTTGGGCCACTCTGTGATCGCCTTTATCTTCTTTGGGTCTATTGAGATTCCTTCTTTTGAGACGACGTGACCCAAGAAAGACACACTCTTCAGCCAAAATTAACACTTACTGAATTTGGCATACAATTTTTTCTGCCGCAAAATCTCCAAGACTTCTCTCACGTTCTTCGTATGCACCTCCTCATCGGGTGAGTAGACCATTATGTCATCAATTAACACCACCACGAACTTGTCCAGTTGCTCCCTGAACACCGTGTTCATCAGATCCATGAAAGCGGTCGGTGTATTAGTCAATCCAAACGGCATCAACAAAAACTCTTGTGGCCGTATCGGGTGTGGAAAGCAGTCTTAGCCACATCTTCTGCCTTAATTCTCAACTGATGGTATCCGGATCGAAGATCAATCTTTGAGAACACCTTTGCACCCTGTATGGATGTGACACAGCGTGATTAAAATTGAAATTCATCTCTTAAATCAACGTTGCTGCAATTAACATTTACCTTAAGTTGGTCGAACGGGTCCTTGATCCGAGGTAGGGGATACTTGTTATTGATGGTGATTTTGTTGATATCTCGATAATCTATGCACAAACGCATGCTCCCATCCTTCTTCTTGACAAACGGAACTAGAGCTCCCTATGGCGATACACTCGAGCGAATAAACTTGCGATCCAACAACTTTTGTAGCTGCTTTTTCAGTTCTTTAAGTTCTGCTCGAGCCATGCAGTAAGGTTCCTTCGAGTTGGGTTCAGCTCCAGAGATCAGATTAATCTCGAAGTCTACTTCTCGTCTCGGTGGTAATCCAGGCAATTCATCTGGAAAGACATTTTTGAACTTGTTCACTACTAGAATCATATCGAGAGATGGTGCCTGCTGTTCTGCCCCTAGTGCGTAAACCAAGAAGCCTTCAACACCTTTTCTCAGCACCTAATGAGCTTGTGTCGCGGTTAAGTACCTCTGCTTGGGCACCTTCTCCAGTTTAGAGTTCTCCTGCAAAATAATCTCTTGCATGTTCGGGCCCCTGATGCTCACCTGTTTTTGCCTGCAGTCGATGGTAGCATGGTACTTCGTCAGAAAATCCATGCCTAGAATAACATCGAAGTCCTTTATCTGTATCGGGATCAGCGTCGCTGTAAACTCCTGATAATCAATCTCCAACTTGCATCCTCTATACTGCTGATGAGACACGATCACCTGTTCGCCTGCCGTCTGAACTCTGTATGGTGTTTCAAGCCAATCGAGTAGAATATCTAGGTTCTTAACGAACCTCCTAGAAATGAAAGAGTGGTTGGCGCTATTGTCGAATATAACATTAGCAGGTACCTTATTAATCTATATTGCACCTAACATTTTCCAAGTTAATTACGCAATAAAAGTTACTTACAGACAAACATTTTAATTAAAAGAAACGAAATTAACTACACGTAATTAAAGGTACCTGTCACGACGTCACCAACTTCCTCGACGTCGGTATCTGTCATCACATGCACACGAGCATTCGTCTTTGGCCGTCCTCTCCGCTGATGCCCCTGAGGCTGCTGCTACTGCTGCTCTGGACAGTTCCTAGCATAATACCCTGTCTTGCCGCATCGAAAGCACTGGTTCGTCTTCTTCCAACACTCGCCCGGGTGGGTGCGTCCACAATAGGTGCATGGCAGTGCTGGTCCCTTGTCCCTCGGTGGCTGCTGCTGACCCATCAGCTGGCGCCGGGGCACGTTCACCTAGCGCTCAGCTTTCCCTGAACTGGAATCCTCACGGGGCCTCTTGCCCCTCTCCTCAATCGCAACTCTTGCTAGGTCGTCCTCCCCTCACGACATACCTCCAAAAGATCCTCATAAGTCCTCGTCCTCGTGTATACAATCCTAGTCTGAATGCGAGAGTTTAACCGGTTCCGTACTTCAGCATCTTGACCCTCTCATTTTCTATGGTAGATGGCATGTACCTACCCAATGCATGAAAATGCTCAGTGTACTAGGCCACCGTCATAGAACCCTGAGTTAGCGTCTGGAACTCGATCATCCTATTCTTAATCACACTGCCTGGAATGCAGAACTTCTGAAACTCTTCTCTGAACTGAGTCCACATCATTGGTGCAGTTCGGCGGATCTGTACGCTGTGCCACCATTGCTCAGCCTCTCCTTCGAGGAATGACGCAACAACCTCAACCCTCGGCTCCTTAGGCACTTGCAACAGACGGAGCTGGTCAGATGCATTCTTCAACCATATCTCCGCCTCCTCCGGACAGGAAGCCTCTCGAAACATCGGAACGCAGGATATCTGCATCTTCTTGTAGTAGAATCATAGACCGAGTGAGGGCGGCGACGACGGCTGTATGTGTTGCTGATTAATGTGTTGCTGATGCTGTGCCATAACGTTGGCCAGAGTGGCCATATCATCGGTCAACGCTTGGGGTATGGCCCCCTGACTCTGATCATCACCTCCGTTCCCGCCCTTTCCCAGTGGATCACGTCTAGGCGGCATCTTTCCTATGGATTTTGCAGCAGTACAAACACTTCGTCAGTCCAGCAAAACTTGAGGGTAATTTAGGAAATTTGGTCGTTTATGGTAATTCGCTCTAAAATCTAGGGGTAGACAAATAAATTAGTAAATAAAACATTTGCTCACTCTGGTACCCTTAACCCGATCATAACTTAAGTGTAATATCATCACTTAACCCTATTTTGTTGCTTAAGGGTAAAATTGTCATTTTAGGAAAAGATCGCGGCTTATGTCTAAGTTATCTAGTTAATCCTGCGTTTCGAGGTGAATCTGGAGCCTTGGCTCTGATACCACATGCAACGCCCTGCTCCCAAACCCTAGCTTCGGGAACAGTGCACCCATCGTAGCCTACTACGAGAACTACAAGGCGTCGTTCAAACTTCTTTACATGTCAGAAATAACGTACAAATTTTTCGCAGAAACAATAATAAAATAAACGTCTCCATTAAATTAAATCCATCAAAATTAAAACAAGTGCCAAAGCTGTCGAAACTCGCTACCTCAAGTACGTAATACTGAAATAGTCTGAATACAAATAAAGAGTCTAGGTAAAAAGAGACATCTAACTATCCCACTGGAAGCAACCGATCACATGATCCCGGCTCACTCTGTCCAGCTCGCGTAATCTGTCCCATCCTCGATAAACCTATATACTCTTAATCCTGCTCATCTGTGGAGGGGAGGTGGGGGGTGAGTGATGAGAGTCACTCATAGGTTACCCGTCTATCCCGAAAAGGGACTGTCACATACTGAGTCGGGTAAATAGATAAAGCATGTAAAGCAACAACAGATAAATAAATAAAGCATTAAAGCATAAATAAATAAATAACACATACCCGACCCGATCCGTATCCCAACATGTAGCACTGAAACAACTTAATAACAAGGTCATCGATAATTACAACAATAACAAATGTAATGCGCAACTTCATGATGCATGTTCTTCTATCTCCGTGTCACACGCAGTCATTTAATATCACACGCTATGCTCTTTCTTTTCCATGTTATGCTATGCATGTCCCGGGTCCTATTAGGTGAAGGTAACCATTATTACCAACACCGATCACACGCCTCGTCAGGCCACACGTCCCGTAGGACCACATGGCTCAGAGGCCAAATGCAATGCTCGTGCTATGAATGCATCACACTTGCACACTTCCGTTTGTCCTATGTTCTATGTTACGTATTACCTATATTGCGTAATTACCTTATGTTGTGTGGGGTTCATTACTGTATTTTATCTTCTACCGTTATTTTATCTTTCTTGACTTTATTTTAGGTTTATACACTTTATTTTATTCTTTCCTAGGCTCTCAAACACTTAAGTCTTTAATTTAAACATTTTTATCTTTCCCAACCATTTTTATTTCTTTTCTTTTAATTTATTTAATAGGTTTCTAAATTTCTTACTTTTAAAACATTATTAATATCGAATTAAATAAATTTATAATCATACGAATATTTTATTATTATTTTTTGACCCTCAGGTACGGTTCGGATTGTTACTTTATATTTTGATTTTTTTCAGTGATTTAATTTACTTAATTACTAAATATATTTCTTGCTTAACAGATTTGTTAATTTAAAACATTCAGACTTTTATTCTGGCCCTTATACGATGCCCTCTGCATTTTTGCGCCAGCCCAATTCGACAGCCAGCGCTGGCCTTATTTGGTTTTTTTATTTACTTGCAATCTAGCCCGGTACCATTCCAGCAGACTGGCCTGCTGGCTTCATGCCTGTTTCTTTCCTTTTTTTTATATAAGCTCTAGATTGGGCCGATATTTCTGGCCTGCTGAAATTGTCATCGCAGGCTGGTCTGCTGAGGCAGCGGCTGGCCTGCGGCCGCCAGGCGAAACTCTTTTTTTTAAATTTCTTTATTTAAATTCCAATTTTCTTGAAAAATCCATATGTTTTCGTTTTAACTCCGATTTACCCCAAATTAGATCTATTGGACTCTATTTAACGGCCCGAACATGCTGACGATGAACATGTCAGCGCATGACATACACGCACCACTCAGGGCGCACGTGAGCCACACACACCTCCTGTGGCCGCCGCCCGTGTACTATACGCGCTGCCCCTAGGCGTGTTTTTCCACCATCTGAACCCATCCCAGCATATTTTCGCGCTATGTGATCTATATCTATGGCCAATCATGCAATTTCCATATCAAAACATAAAGAATTCGCGATAAACATATAAATAACATACATACAGTGATAATCAAATAATCCCAATACAGAATGCGAGGGAATCCAACGCAATTCGACAGAGGGGAGGGTAACTTACCTCTTGGATGAAACTTCAGTGATAAGCGAAATTGGATTTGATGTGGGTGGCTTTTTGCTAATTCTCTCTTCCTTCCCCTCTTCTCTCTCTCTCTCTCTTTCTTTTCTCCTTCCTTTTTCTTTCTCCTCTCTCTGCCATTTTCTCTCTATCTTCCAAGGTAACTCTCTTTTTTTTCCTTTAGTTTGTGCGTGTGTGAGAGTGAATTGAGAGGGTTTTAATTATTAAGAGGGGGGGGGTCGATTATGAGGAGAAAATGGGGGAGTGTGGAGGTAAATAGAGTAGTGGGTAGTTAAATTAGGGGAAAAAATTAATTAAATTATTTCTTTTTTTAATTAGGTGGTTACCACAGTTCCACTCTCCCATCAGCTTTGTATTTGGTGGTGAACACCCATTTACACCCTACCAGCCTTTTTCCAGGAGGTAAGGTGCACTTCTCCTATGTTTCATTCTTTTGAAGAGCATTCGTTTCACTAAGCATGGCACTCTTCCACTTTAGTCATCTTAGGGCCTCTTCGACATCTCTTGGAATCTCC
Organism: Eustoma russellianum; assembly: GCA_036186865.1. NCBI lineage: Eukaryota > Viridiplantae > Streptophyta > Magnoliopsida > Gentianales > Gentianaceae > Eustoma > Eustoma russellianum. The sequence continues at coordinate 28,656,229 of AP025054.1, read as the reverse complement.
TCAGAGCATAACGTTCCAAAGAATTCTTAGGCAACATCACTTATCCTATTTCTGAAAAACTCGGGGGATATCGAGAGGTTCTGGATATCTTGTCAGGAGAGTACCGGTCCGGAGGCATTCCATGATTTGCTCTAGGGGGTAAGACCCGAACATACTGCTGTTCCTATAATGCATTAGTAGAATACACGGGGGGTTCTAAACATTTTCTGGGTCATATGGGGATATAGCAAGGGTATCATCAGGGATAATGTTACTATTGTTATCAAAAGTCAAAAAAGTAGATTGCTCATTACTATTACCATTTCTTACCTCTGACAGGGCATTCATTCCTGGTTGACCATCAGGTGGTACAGGGGCAGTGAGCGTAAATTGTCGGGAGCTATAGCACAGTCGGCGCCATCTACTTGCCGTGCTAGAACGGTCACCGAACAGTTATAGTGTGACAGCCAATCTAGAGTTCCATCATGAGCATAGGGCTCCCCCTGAACCCGAGATTGGGTGGTATAATAGATTTCGGTTTCAACAAAGGTACAGTTCATGGTGATATGGACATAGTGTGTTATGGGGTTATAATATCTGTAGCCTTTTTGGGTAGTGGCATAGCTGACAAAGACACATTTGTCAGCGCAAGGGTCAAGTTTTGTGCGTTCATGTTTAGGATTATGTATAAAAACAGTACAACCAACACTTTTGGGAGAAGGGTACATATAGAGTGAATGGAGTGTTAGGTGGACAGTGCATGTAGGGGTGTTTTAAGTTCAAGGGTTTTTGTGGGAAGGCGGTTTGTGAGATAGGCGATAGTTGATACAGCCTCCGGCCAAAAACTCATTAGGGCATGAGACTCAAACATCATGGCATAAGCCATTTCTAAGAGAATCTGGTTTTTTCTTTTTGTTACCCCGTTTTGTTCAGGAGTGTGTGAACATTATGTTTGATGAATGATTCCGTTATCAGTAAAGAACTGGCGTAACTCCCCACCGAAGTATTCACCCCCGTTATTGTAGGATTTGCAAGAAACCACTAGAAGGGGGGGGTTGAATAGTGGGTGCGGAAAATGTGGTTTTTAAAATTGTTTTAAACCAAAAACTCAACTTCTGAAAACAGTTTCTGTTTTCAGGACCAGTATTAAAACGCTTTGAAAACTAGGTTGAAAGTCTTCAAAAATTCTGAAATTTTGAGAGAACTTAGTCTCAGATGTTCTGAGTATCTCCTAAAAATTTCAGATTAAAATTCAACCTCTAACCCCTTTAAAAATCGTTGGTTATCAGATTGCGCAAATATGCCTGAAACGGTAGTCTGATTTGAAAAATTAATTCCTATTTGTCCGTAACTCCAAATGCTCTGAAAATTTAATGACTAACCCCTTATTAGTTGTATTTAATTGGGTTGAAACAGTTTTGAAAAATTCTTTTGGAAAGTTAGTCAAATACGTTCCAAGTCTCAACCTTTGCAAGCCTGAAAATCAGACTGCACTAGTGTCAGAACGTTGGGAGTTTGGATGACTTATACTTGTCCAAAAGGGTTGAAACTTGCGCCAAAAGAACCTTAAAACATGTGGCTATGATTATGGAAAGTTTCTTGATTTTTGAAATTCGTTTACTATTTTTACCAACGTGATTAAAAACGATAAACAGTGCTGAAACTGAAAGTAAGTGCTGAAAGTAAATAACACCAGGAATTTTATACTGGTTCAGTTATAAACAATGTACTCCAGTCTTCGAGGACACCTTCCTCGGTTAGCACTAATCACAAAACACAAAATAGCACCTTACCACAGGGTTATCCTTTACAAACCTTGTATGAAAATACAACGATCACGAACACCACCACCTTGCAAGTGCATGATTGATCACACCTTGATCAATCTTTTACAGCAATAAAGAGAGTATGTGGTGGTCTATATGAAGCCTATTCAAATATATGAATATGAGTACAATAGGCTTTTAAAGAGAAGAAAGAAAGAGGAAGAGATGGAAAATGTTTTTGGCCTTTGAATTTGCAAGACTTATTCTTGTCTTTTGTTTGCTCTCTTCTTTCCTTTTTATCTCCATGTGGCCGCCCCCCTTAGCCTTTTTCTTCCTCTTGAAAATTATCTTCTAAGTCCTTGAAAGAGTGTATTGCATCATTGTGATATGTCCTTGCTTACTTGGAAACTCCTCATAGGATGATAATTAAGCTCTTGCTTACTTGGCACTCATTGATTGGATGGATATTGTCATCATTTGATGACTAGATAAATCTGAAATTAAACCTCAAAAAGCATGTGCCAATTAGCCATAAAATTATTTCCATAAAGCATATAATCATCCCACATAATTAGCAAGACAAATTTCTCCAACTTGCCATGCAAAAATCGGCCATAACTCCTCTCCACATGTGAAATTTCAGCATGTGTAACATTTGCATTTTATTCAAAATGTTGCCAAGTTTGTTTTGGTTTATTCCTTGAAAATAAAGAAGAAATCAATCATCATTTAGTACAAGACATTCTACCAATTTTGGAATAAAAATTGATCACCAATAGAGTCTAGAATTCGGCCAGCATACATTACACACATGCTGAAAATTTTCAGCATGTGTGATATTTGAAAATATTGTTGAGAAATATGTTTGGATAATTTTCAAAGTCATGATTTTAAGTGGTTAATACTTAAAAATGTCATACATGGTGTTATATGTGATTAAAAGTTGAAAAAGTTGACATCGGTCTCTCAGGTTGTTGCACATCGATCGATGTCTAGGGTTTTTAGAAATAATTTTCTAAAATGTGATAAAATAGCTGTTTTCATTTGTACATGATTTATACATGTTCATTATGTGCTTATTATGTGTTTTTGGTGATTATTATTGTCTTGTGACTAACATAACATGCCTTGGAAGTTTCTACAACTTACCAAAAAGGGCAAAATTGGTATTTTGAGTTTTGTAGGAACATGATATGGTGGAAATATTTCAAGAGCACATTATTATCCTATTTATCATGACAAAGGTGGAATTGTGATTATTTCTGACCATCGGGGTCATTTCTGGAGTTTTCTCACACTAGGGGTATTTTGGTCATTTTTCCCCCGAGGGTATTTTTGGTATTTTCACTCAAGGAATCTCTTGAGCATATTATTATCTTCATTCTGGAGCTGTGTTATTATTATTTTGAAGATAATGTGGTGATCTTATATCTTTTTCTCTCAACCGATGATATTATTGATTATAGCTAGATATGTGACGATTTGAGATGTCACATTCTATTTTTTTCTTGAAGACCCTCTTGTATATGTTATAAGAGAATATTTATCATCATTATTCAGAGATATTAAAGGTGTCAAAGGTGTGGAAATGATCTCAACATATAAGAAGAAATATTGGAGAATTTCGGTGTTACACGTTGACATAATCTTGTCAAATTGTTATCTATTTATTTTTTCTTCAAAAATCTGAGTTGCTACACATATATATATGTTGAAAAACGTGCATGGACAGTTGGGAATGATACATTATTCATTTTATGAGTTGGAGACAAGTGGACCAACCAAAAAGGAGCTAGTTGGCAAAAATGCCAACTTGGAATTTTCAAAAAGTACCCAACGGCTATGTATTTTTCTTGGGTATTTTCAGCAGATTTTTGAAGCCAAATGAAGACTTCACATGTCCTATTATGGTGCTTGAAGTTGAGGATAATTTGGTGGTATTATCCTTTCTTATTTTATTAAGAAAAAATCAAAGTTTTTTTTGGGAAAATGTTAAGTGTAACCAACGGCTACACTTCACCTTTGGAGCTGAATTTGAAGTTTGAAAATGTTCAAGCTCACATGCCTATTCTTGTGCCAAGAAGTTGAGGAATTTTCTCTTTTTATCTATTCTTGCTAAGGATAATTCAAGACAATTCCAAGTCACTTTTTAGTTGGAAATTTCGGCCACATAAAGTTGCCAAGGTAGAACAATCATTGTGTTTTATTTTGCCAAGTGTACAAAGGCCAACCAATGATGAGAAGACATTTGGACTTGATGATGAAGATGGTGACACATTGGAGTTCTTATCTTCAAGGCTCATTTCACACTATAAATAGAGGCAATGGTGAAGAAGATAAAACACACTTGAAACTCACAAGCATTCTATGGCTTTCATATTCATCTTCTTGTTCTTGTTGTTGTATTTTGTTGTAGCAAAGGTGTTCTTGATATTTTTGTTGTGCTACAAGCCTCTTGAGCTTCATTTGTAAGATTGATTAGCCATCTTTATAAGGCTACATCAATAGGTGTTAGAGGAGTTGCAACTAAGTGTTGCTTAGAAGGTGATTATCCAAGTCTTGACTAGGGTTGGTGTATAACCCAAGGATCAAGCTTGGCTCTTGTTGTAAGGTGTTCATTTCAAAGTGAAATCCAAGGAAAGGTGTTCCTTGGGACTGGAGTAGGTCACATTGACCGAACCAGGATAAATCCTCGGTGTTCTTCTCTTGTTTCTTTATTTCTGCTTTCTGCCCGTTTTTGACTGCAGTTTTCATCCAACTTCACACAATTTGAAAAAATAGCTAAACATTTTCAAAATTCGTGATTTTTGGTGGAGTTATACTTCAGACTGTTAGATTTCATTTTCAATAAGAATCACTTGATTTGAGCAAGGGAAAGTTAGTCTTTCAGTCTTTGCAAGATAACTACTCCAATCTGGCTGCAATCTGACCAGTTTTGAGAAAACTTAAATTCTGTATTTTTCAAGAATTGTTTAAGGTCAGGGCCTTTTGGAAACTTCATCTACACATCCTAAGGAGTGTTTTGATATAAAGATCAACCTTTTTGGTTGAGTATTCAAAGAGAAACACTATTTGCAAAATCAGCAACATTCTGTCCAATTCTGTCCAGATTGACCATCTGAATCTTTTTATTTGTTTGAATGGCCAAACGATCTTATTTTTGTCTGATTTTTGGACCGAGTCTTTTTAACTCATTGAAGTTCAATTCTGAAAAGTTTCATAATTTTTGGAGTTGTGTACAATTATTTGTGAATTTTTGAAAAACGGGTTCTGAATCTGAGGTGGTCTCAGATTCTGTTTTCAAAGGGGACTTTAACAAAGGATTGTAGTGTAATTTCCGCTAACCACTATTCACCCCCTCTAGTGGTGTTTATTGCAGGTGCACGGTCCAACATTTGGTATCAGAGCCAGACCAACACCACTCAAAAGAAGCAAGATTCAACACCGTACGTACAATACAAGGCCAAGAAACAACAATTCTTTATATGCTGCTTGTCTCAAAGCCAAGGTACATACTATGGCTATTGTTTCTCACAAAGGTGAGTTGGAAGGTATGTCTACACAACGCCCTCCTCTTTTTTATGGCAATAATTTTGTTTATTGGAAACTAAGAATGATGCTATTCTTAATGGCTATAGACATCGATTTATGGTCTATAGTTGAAGATGGACCGTACATTCCAACGAAAGTTATACAAGTTAGTGGAGTAACTCACGAGGTTGAAAAATATAAAAGTGAATGGTCATCGGATGATAAAAAGAAAATGTCCATGAATGCTAAAGCTATGCAATTACTTTTAAATGGACTTACAACTTCTGAAGCAGGATATGTGTCAAATTGCACAAGCGCACACGACATGTGGAAATCACTTGTATTAAAGCATGAAGGTACTAGTGGTGTTAAAGAGTCAAAAATAAACATGCTTATGACTGAATTAGAGACTTTCAAAATGTTGCCAAACAAATCCATAACATCTATGGATTTGAGGATTACTAATATTTTCAATGCCCTTGAAGCTTTAGGGAAGTCATTTTCGAACAATGAAAAGGTTCAAAAGGTGCTACGAAGCCTCCCTGCTGAATGGGATCCAAAGGTGACTGCAATCGAGGAGACAAAGTCAATCACTAAAATGGATGAATTGATCAGGTCTCTTAAAGTCTATGAGGTAAAACTGAACCAACGAAAGTCTGAATCTTCTAAGTCATCTGGTAAGTCAATAGCTTTCAAAACAACCGAAACACATGCTAGTAACGATGATAGCAATAGTGATACTGAATTGGACGATGACTTGATATTGATCGCTAGAAAACTTAGAAAGTTTTTCAAACGTCCAAACATGAATAGACAACGTAATTCTTCTTCTTCTTCTCAACCTAGGAAGAATAACACAAACAAATGGTATAATAAAGAATTAAAGTGTTATGAATGCGGTCAAAAAGGACATATTTCATACGACTGTCCCACGAAGAAAAATAATAATAACCACAACAATAATAAACAAGCCAAGGACAATGAGGCTCAAACGACAAAGACAAAGGAGTCTAAGGCAAGAAAAGGGAAACGAGCAATGAAGGTGAGCACATGGAGCGACTCATCCGACTCAGAATCCGAAACTGAGAAACTCAAGTCTGCTTCGTATCCAACGAGGTATGTTCTTCTTCTGATAGTGATTCTGATAGTGACATGACATTTGATGAAATGTATGAAGAATTCCTAAGAATGCATGCTCACTGTAAGAGGCTCTCTAAAGAAAAGAAGAAACTAGTTGAAGAAAATGACAAGTTGAAGACGTCCAACTTGGAATTTTCCGATCAACTAGAATCTCTTAAACAAGAGTCTTCTAATACTCTTGATTCTTTAGAGAATAAAATTGAATCATATAGGAAAGATGAACAAAAGTTACAAATGGAAAATAAAATGTTAAAATCCAAGTTAGAAAGTTGTGAAAATGAAATAGGGCAACTTAAGTCTTCTAAATTTACCTTAGAAAAAATGATAGAACAATTTAAATCTGGTGCAAACATGTTAGACACACTCATCTCTTCACAAAAGTATGGAAATGATAAAACCGGCTTAGGCTATAAAGAAGAAAATGAAAAAGTGAATAAAAAGACTAAGTTTGTTTCTTCTAGTACAAAGTTGCCATATAATACAATAAAATCGACTTTGCCTGCTACGTCTTCTTCTACACCTTCTTCTACTAATATCAAGGCAAAAATGCAACATACACCCATAAAAGCACACACACATAAACATACATCTAGGCCAAACTTTGCATCTAGACAACCTAGAAACTATGCCTATATGTATACAAATGCAACGAGACATAATAAAGGCATTCAACATATTATGAACCTAAGTATAGGCAACACTCTTATAAGTCTTATAGAAATGCCTATGAACACACTTATACTGCGCCATATAAGAAACAAATTCACATGCCTCGGCCATTCTATAACGATTATCAACCACGGCACAACAAGTATAACAATGCATCTTCACTTATGTGGAATAATCATGTATATGCTAATTCTTCCTATTTTCCAAATTATAACAATGCTAAAACTATGCCTAGAAGGTATATTCAAGTTTGGATACCTAAGGGATATCTAGACAAGAATAATGCCCCTAACATTCAAGGACCCAAATAAAGGGTACCTAAAACTTTGTCTCCATTGTAGGAACAATGCAAGAAATACAAGAAGGAGGCAAAGTCGAAGAATCTAAAAACCAAATGGTTTTTAGATAGTGGATGTTCAAGGCATATGACGGGAAACCCCAAACTATTCACGGAACTTGAACATATTAATGGTGGAAAGGTGACATTCGGTGACAACAACAAAGGAAAAATTGTTGGAAGAGGAACAATTGGGGACCCTAACACATTTCAAATACGAAATGCGTTATTAGTAAGCAATCTCTCTTATAATTTACTTAGTATTTCACAACTTATAGATTGTGGTTACAATGTCTCCTTTCTTCTCAATTCTTGTGATATAATAAATAAAAAGGGAGAAATAGTATTAAAAGGAAATAGAGATAGTAATATTTATACTCTTACCTTAGATAACATGTTAGATGCTAAGGTTAAGTGTCTAATATCACATGACTTAGATGTGAATTTATGGCATAGAAGATTAGGCCATATAGGAATTTCAACCATTAGGAAATTATCTAAAAAGAATTTAATTAGAGGTATGCCTAAGTTAGACTTAGATAATTTTCAAATATGTGAAACATGTATTAAGGGAAAACACATTAAAGAAACCTTAAAACCGAAACATGAAGTGAGTACTAGTCATGTACTAGAATTGCTTCACTTAGACTTATTTGGTCCAAGTAGGACAAGAAGTCTAGGTGGACACTACTATGTGTGTGTCATAGTAGATGATTACTCACGCTACACATGGACATTGTTCTTAACACACAAAGACGATGCTCCATTAGCAATCGAAACCCTTATCAAGCAACTTGAAAACAGTTACGAAGAGAATGTCAAAAGAATTAGAAGTGATAGAGGTGGAGAATTTAAAAATAAAGACATAATCAACTTTTGTGAACTACATGAAATAAAACATGAATTCTCACCACCTAGAACACCACAACTCAATGGAGTTGTTGAACGTAAAAATAGAACGATTCAAGAAGTTGCTAGGACAATGATGTGTGAAAATAAATTACCTAAATATTTATGGGCTGAAGCTGTTAGTTGTGCATGCTATATTATAAATAGGCTCACTATTAGAAAGAAATTAAATAAAACGCCTTATGAATTGCGAAACAATAGACAACCTAAAATAGATTATCTTAAAGTATTTGGATGTAAATTTTTTGTGCTAAACACTAAGGATAATCTAGATAAATTTGAACAAAAGTCTATTGAATGCATATTTGTTGGGTATTCAACTAACTCAAGAGCATATAGGCATTATAATCCTGCATCTAGAAAAATAATTGAATCCATACATGTGAAATTCAATGAAAATGCATGCTTTGAAGTTAGTAATAAACATCAACATAAACAAGAAACAAATGTTGAAAATATGTTTGATGATGATGTATTACTTGAGCCTGTACTTGATCATCTACAACCAACTCCCCCTGAACAAGACATGCATGAGCCCTTAGATGATATAAATGAAGAAACTTTGCAATTGGAAGATAATGTAACTAATGATCCAATTACATATGATAATGTTCATACTAATGAAATATTTGAACAAGATGTGGGTGAACCTAGTCAATCTAGGAATTGGTGGCATCCTAGAGAATTAATCATTGGGGATCCAAGTGTTGGGGTTAGAACACGTAGAAATATAAGTCAACTTGAAGGACATAGCTTAATCTCACAATTAGAACCTAAGAACGTAAAGGAAGCCTTAGGTGATATCTCTTGGATAGATGCTATGCATGAGGAATTAAATCAATTCACAAGGAACAACGTGTGGGACTTAGTACCTAAACCCGAAAACAAGTCAATAATAGGAACAAAATGGGTGTTTAGGAATAAGATGGACGAACAAGGAAACATTACAAGAAATAAAGCTAGACTAGTCGCACAAGGATATAATCAACAAGAAGGTATAGATTATGAAGAAACCTTTGCACCCGTTGCACGACTAGAAGTAATTAGATTGTTACTTTCGATTGCAAGTCTAAGCAATATTAAGCTCTTCCAAATGGATGTCAAGAGTGCATTCTTGAATGGATACATCCAAGAAGAGGTGTTTGTCAAACAACCCCCTGGATTCGAAGATCCAAAGAATCCTAACCATGTGTACAAGCTTAAGAAAGCTTTATATGGTTTGAAACAAGCTCCAAGAGCTTGGTATGATAGATTTAAAAACTTTCTTATTGCAAATAATTATCAAAGGGGAACTATAGACAACACATTATTTCTAAAAAGAAAAGGTAATGATTTGTTAATAGTTCAAATATACGTTGACGATATCATCTTTGGTTCAACCAACCCTACCTTAGTAAAAGACTTTGAAGAGTGTATGAAGTCGGAGTTTGAAATGTCAATGGTGGGAGAGTTGAATTATTTCTTAGGACTTCAAATTAAACAAACCCCTCAAGGAATTCATATTAGCCAACTTAAGTATGTCAATGATATGATTAAGAAGTTTGGTTTTGAAGAGTTGAAACCTACAACTACCCCCATGAGTGTTAGTACCAAACTTGATAAGGATGAAAATGGTAAACCTTTTGATGACACACTCTATAGGTCTATGATTGGATCACTGTTATACTTAACTGCATCAAGACCTGATATTATGTTTAGTGTGTGTATGTGTGCTAGGTTTCAATCTTGTCCTAAGGTATCACATTACAATGCAGTGAAAAAGATCTTTAGATATCTTAAGCATACACTTCACTTAGGACTGTGGTATGATAGAAACGCTAAGTTGGAATTGCACGCATATAGTGATGCTGATTATGGTGGTCGCAAATTAGATAGAAAATCCACTAGCGGTACTTGTCAATTCATAGGAACCAACTTGATTTCTTGGTTTTCTAAAAGCAAGCTAGTGTAGCTCTTTCTACCACTGAAGCCGAGTATATCGCTTTGAGTTTATGTACTACCCAAATACTTTGGCTTAAACAGCAACTTAGTTATTTTGGCATTAAAATGAAAAAGATTCCAATTTTCTGCGATAGCACAAGTGCAATCAATCTTTTCCGGAATCCAGTGCTTCATTCTAAGGCCAAACACATTGAGGTGTGATACCACTTTCTTCGCGATCATGTTCAAAATGAGGATATAGTGATAAACAATATAAGAACTAATCACTAAATCGCTGATATCTTTACCAAACCCCTTAATCAAGCCACGTTTGAAAACTTGCGTGCCAAGTTAGGTATGATGACTTACGATACCATTGTATAGTTCTATCTTTTGCATGATTTGCAAAATAAAGGGGGAGATAGAATAAGCACATGATTTTAGATTTTAGTTGATAAGTCATCATTTGGTATGAAATGATAAGTTTCAATTGGTTATGAGTTGAGTATAGGTTAAGGGGGAGAGTATGAGTTGAGGGGGAGCAACATACTATTTAAAAGTTGAAAACATTTGGTTAAATTTTTAATTATAAGTTGTGACATTAAAATCATGTTAGGTTATTTTGAAAATCATCCAAAAGGGGGAGAATGTTGAGAAATATGTTTGGATAATTTTCAAAGTCATGATTTTAAGTGGTTAATACTTAAAAATGTCATACATGGTGTTATATGTGATTAAAAGTTGAAAAAGTTGACATCGGTCTCTCAGGTTGTTGCACATCGATCGATGTCTAGGGTTTTTAGAAATAATTTTCTAAAATGTGATAAAATGGCTGTTTTCATTTGTACATGATTTATACATGTTCATTATGTGCTTATTATGTGTTTTTGGTGATTATTATTGTCTTGTGACTAACATAACATGCCTTGAAGTTTCTACAACTTACCAAAAAGGGCAAAATTGGTATTTTGAGTTTTGTAGGAACATGATATGGTGGAAATATTTCAAGAGCACATTATTATCCTATTTATCATGACAAAGGTGGAATTGTGATTATTTCTGACCATCGGGGTCATTTCTGGAGTTTTCTCACACTAGGGGTATTTTGGTCATTTTACCCCCGAGTGTATTTTTGGTATTTTCACTCAAGGAATCTCTTGAGCATATTATTATCTTCATTCTGGAGCTGTGTTATTATTATTTTGAAGATAATATGGTGATCTTATATCTTTTCTCTCAACCGATGATATTATTGATTATAGCTAGATATGTGACGATTTGAGATGTCACATTCTATTTTTTTCTTGAAGACCCTCTTATATATGTTATAAGAGAATATTTATCATCATTATTCAGAGATATTAAAGGTGTCAAAGGTGTGGAAATGATCTCAACATATAAGAAGAAATATTGGAGAATTTTGGTGTTACACGTTGACATAATCTTGTCAAATTGTTATCTATTTATTTCTTCTTCAAAAATCTGAGTTGCTACACATATATATATGTTGAAAAACGTGCATGGACAGTTGGGAATGATACATTATTCATTTTATGAGTTGGAGACAAGTGGACCAACCAAAAAGGAGCTAGTTGGCAAAAATGCCAACTTGGAATTTTCAAAAAGTACCCAACGGCTATGTATTTTTCTTGGGTATTTTCAGCAGATTTTTGAAGCCAAATGAAGACTTCACATGTCCTATTATGGTGCTTGAAGTTGAGGATAATTTGGTGGTATTATCCTTTCTTATTTTATTAAGAAAAAATCAAAGTTTTTTTTTTTGGAAAATGTTTAGTGTAACCAAAGGCTACACTTCACCTTTGGAGCTGAATTTGAAGTTTGAAAATGTTCAAGCTCACATGCCTATTCTTGTGCCAAGAAGTTGAGGAATTATCTTCTCTTTTTATCTATTCTTGCTAAGGATAATTCAAGACAATTCCAAGTCACTTTTTAGTTGGAAATTTCGGCCACATAAAGTTGCCAAGGTAGAACAATCATTGTGTTTTATTTTGCCAAGTGTACAAAGGCCAACCAATGATGAGAAGACATTTGGACTTGATGATGAAGATGGTGACACATTGGAGTTCTTATCTTCAAGGCTCATTTCACACTATAAATAGAGGCAATGGTGAAGAAGATAAAACACACTTGAAGCTCACAAGCATTCTATGGATTTCATATTCATCTTCTTGTTCTTGTTGTTGTATTTTGTTGTAGCAAAGGTGTTCTTGATATTTTTGTTGTGCTACAAGCCTCTTGAGCTTCATTTGTAAGATTGATTAGCCATCTTTATAAGGCTACATCAATAGATGTTAGAGGAGTCGCAACTAAGTGTTGCTTAGAAGGTGATTATCCAAGTCTTGAGTAGGGTTGGTGTATAACCCAAGGATCAAGCTTGGCTCTTGTTGTAAGGTGTTCATTTCATAGTGAAATCCAAGGAAAGGTGTTCCTTGGGACTGGAGTAGGTCACATTGACCGAACCAGGATAAATCCTCGGTGTTCTTCTCTTGTTTCTTTATTTCTGCTTTCTGCCCGTTTTTGACTGCAGTTTTCACCCAAATTCACACAATTTGAAAAAATAGCTAAACATTTTCAAAATTCGTGATTTTTGGTGGAGTTATACTTCAGACTGTTAGATTTCATTTGCAATAAGAATCACTTGATTTGAGCAAGGGAAAGTTAGTCTTTCACTCTTTGCAAGATAACTGCTCCAATCTGCTGCAATCTGACCAGTTTTGAGAAAACTTAAATTCTGTATTTTTCAAGAATTTTTTAAGGTCAGGGCCTTTTGGAAACTTTATCTACACATCCTAAGGAGTGTTGTGATATAAAGATCAACCTTTTTGGTTGAGTATTCAAAGAGAAACACTATTTGCAAAATCAGCAACATTCTGTCCAATTCTGTCCAGATTGACCATCTGAATCTTTTTATTTGTTTGAAGGGTTAAACGATCTTATTTTTGTCTGATTTTTTAAAAGAGTCTTGTTAACTAATTGACGTTCAATTCTGGAAAGTTTCATAATTTTTGGAGTTGTGTACATTTATTTGTGAATTTTTGAAAAACAGATTCTGAATCTGAGGTGGTCTCAGATTCTGTTTTCAAAGGGGACTTTAACAAAGGGTTGTAGTGTAATTTCCGCTAACCACTATTCACCCCCCTCTAGTGGTGTTTATTGCAGGTGCATGGTCCAACAAATATCACTTTATTTATTTTCATAAAATATTCAAAACATTGCCATAACATATTTCAATTAATCCACATGATTCAAGATAGTAAAATATGGCTCATTAAGAGTAAAAAATCGGCCAGCCATGCACACATGCTGAAATTTTCAGCATGTGTTACAAATGTGACATAGTTTAAAATGTTACCTTGTGTAGCTCCTTCCTTTATGTCACCAACATTGTATGCTTCATTCTTGGCCAATCAAGATGCCAACAAAGCTCCACATAAGTTCCAACATGGCTGTCTAGGTGTGTGCAATAGTTTATACATGTGCTGAATTTTATTTTTGCAAACTTTGTAAAATAGTGCACATATAATTATACACATATGGTATATTCCAATCAGCCCTTAATTGATTTTTCTAGAACAATTTAAAATGTATGAAGTATGTAAAAAGTGTCTAGATACATGTTATATGCCATGCCAAAATTGTTCCTTCTGTCACGTACGTAGAAAACCGAATTTTCGACGTTTATCGATTACCCGATTTTTCTCTAATTAAATTCCAAATTTTTGCACATGTTATATATATTATGTTACACATAATATACATAAATTAAACTTTAATATTCAGCACTTAGGCTGATCTAAAGTGGCGCCTAACCATGTGATAAAATTGAAATTAGAATTTCCACAATTTGGCCTTAATTGAGGGTGATTTGTGTGTGCCAACATGGAATGATTTTATGGCTGCACATACCATATAAGCCACAAAAATTTGTGGCCATTTTTGAAGTGTAGTGGCTGGCCATCTATTTATGGCAAGTACGTGACACGTTGGCGAAGTTTTGGTATTCACCCGATACGATAATTTTTTGTTTATAACCTTTTAACGTGTCGTAATAAATTTGTCATCACCATGACTTATATCATATGATATAAGACCTGAATATACTCATAAATATGAGTTAAGTATAGTGGTGTGACGTTAACGTACGCACGTAAAATATATAACGTGTAGATAGTACGTTGGAGTATATGTGTATGTGCCTTTAAAAAAATCTGAATATATATATATATATATAAAAATCTGAATATATATATATATATGTGTGTGTGTGTGTGT